>VZTN01000019.1:257456-272176 GCA_013400515.1 Erpornis zantholeuca
AATTGTTCTTCCAAAAAAAAAAAAAAAAAAACTTAAATTAGGAAGGTACCCTTAATCAGTACCAGGACTGCTGGCCTCAGTCTCTCTTCTCTCTCCTCCACTTCATAATGCCTATTATCTAACTGAAAAGGAAAACTTTGATCCTAATGGTTTCCGACACCTGATGAGAATAAAGAAACACAAAGGGACCTGGTGATGTGTTATTTAACGCATGATTGTTTTAATAGGGCTGTCTAATTTTTAGAGGCACAGGGCCCATATCCAATGCCCCTCGCAGCAACCCATCAGCTATTTGCCACATTCCATTCACCAAATCACATGATTGCATTATTGGCAGTTCCTGAAGGTTAGTTTAATCAACTTTTGTATACTATGATAATTTCCTGCGTTAGAAAAGGTTAATTAGAGGCAGAGCTAAGAGCAGAACAATTTGCTATATTTCAACATTATGAAACTTTTACTGTTCACAAAAATTTGAGCTAAGTATAAATTACAAGCAGTTACACAGTATTACTGCATTTTTCAACCTTGTATCTTTCAATGTGTTACACACTGGTGTCCTTAGCCTAATTTTCTCTAATGTAAAATTGAAGACACAGACTGGCAAGGTGGTTTTTCTAGCTTCCATTCCTCTAAATATGAATTCACCTAAATATCTTCTTGGTAGGTATGTCTAAGTCCTTTACATCAACATGAAATTTCTGCATAGAAGTTGGCTGCTCAGGGAGAGCACCTCCCGTAGCAGGTTGCCTCCACTGCTGTATCCATCCACAGCTCACGCTGCAGAAGTTTCAGGTCACTAAAGGACAACTTCTTTTTTAAAGCCTTTATGTCTAGATTAGCTAGATTTCCTATCACCAAGTTTGAATCCAACTCAGCTCAATACAAAACTCCTACATCTCCATTTTTAATCAATTCCAGTGTAAAGAAGCTTACTGATAAATTCTCAGAAATCCATTCTATACCTGTTACCCTACACATTCTCAGAGGACATACTGAATTTCTTGTCACAAAGGAAAGCAATTAAATCCTAGCCTTCATTTTTAAACTTAGCCTTAAGGAGGAAATGGGAGATAGTATTTGTCCTGACAAAGCAGGCCTGCTACAATTATTCAGGGTTGAAGGGGAAGGAAGCACTACTAAACCACACAATTTTTTCACTTGCAATGGTAAAGCAGTAAAATAAGTACTCTTCCAACAAACTTATCCCCTATTTCAGTCTTTAGACTGGATTTTCCTATCAAGAAAATAAAGCCCCTCCCATCACTCCTCCCTCCTCAAGGTAGTTCATATACAAGCTTCAAAACCTTAAATGCCAAATAGGAAAACCCTTCCTGCTCTGTAAAAGAAGTAATTCTTCAGGCAGCCAGTAGAGTACTTCTCCTTACCACCAAGTCTAACTCCACCATATCATGATAAAAAACAAAATCCATCACCAAGTAATCTGCCTGAAAAATTCCACGCCTGCTATTTCAAATACTGACTGCTTATAGATACCACCAACCACTCTAAACGCAAGGGATTTAACTAAAAATTGTGAGAGAGACTCTCACCGTGAACAAAGAATGAAGCCAGCTTTGGTTATCCTTCAAATTATTAGCCTCCACGAATGCTAGCATTTGTTTGCTATAACTAACAGCAGATAAAATACAAGTGACATCCAGTACCAGGGGATACATAATACAGCAAAGAGTCACATTTCATGTCTGATGCAGGGACGTAGCCAGCTAAGGTTAAAACATGTTACAGAAGAACAAAGTTCCTGTTTCCCCACTGTTTCACTCGCCACAATTAGAATCACCACCACTCTGATTTATACTACCACCTAAGCCCCATGAAGCAGTCCCAGTGCCAAGAAATTGCCTTTCAGCCTCTTGCAAACCCTACAGGTCAGAGTTAATCCACCTATCCAGCAGCTACAGTTCAGAAGCTGGTTTTGTATCCTACACAATGCTTCTGTCAACACCCAAGAGACCCCAAACCTGATTAATTACATTCGCCTGGGACCCTCCATCCACCCAGCATATTGTTGAAAGCTGTTGCAGTAGGGCAGCAGTCGCAACCTTCTTCACACCAGGCATAAGCCAAACTTGTCATTCCCTGTTTAAAGTGCCATTAACTGTCCAGATTTGCAGCTCCTAACCAGTAGCTCAGAAACAGCACATTGTAATGACTTCTACCAATCACTATAATTTGCCTCAAGTCTCGAGCCTTTTGCTCCTTCCAGTCCAGATTACAGATATAACATTTCACCCCGAAAGACTACCTCTTTGCTTCCAGCCACAAGAACTTCAAAGCCCACACAGGGACCAGAATTGTACATTTGTCTCTGATTCAGGTAACATGAACAGCAGCAAGAACTATCCTGCCATTTTAATAGTTTGATTTCTGTACAGAAATCAAATGCTCTGTTATTAAAAAGCTTAAATTAAAAAAAAACCAAACAAACAGAAAAACAAAACAAACAAACCCACTAACATCCCCCTCAAAAAACTGAAAAACCCAAAACAAACTAAAAAAAACAATCACAATAAACCCCAAACCTTTAAAATTTAAACCTTCCACATTACCTGACTGGCTAAAAGAAAATTTTCTGCTATCCCTTCTATACCCGGTAGCTTATCAAACCATGAATCCTGGAACAACATCCTTTAAACAACAATTTACACCATGTTTTTCTTTACAGACATCTGTTACTAATAGAAGGGATTAATTAATGTGATTCAGCATTCAGAAAGGAAAACTACAAGATGTCCTTCAAACTCCTTCAACAGATGCAAAACATCTCCAAACAGGTGAGCGATGTGACCAGGATGAAAGTGATAATTCACATTAGGCAGCCTCTGAAGTTACTTAAACATCAAGGAAACTGTCCCATTGGTCTTTCCAAGGGCAGTGGGTGGGGGTGTCATCCCCAACATTTTCCAAGAAAGGCAACAGGAAGAAGTTACTCAAAAGAGATAAATTATTTATCTCATTGAAAGAAATTGCATTCCACTTTCTAAAACATTAACAGACTAATCCTTTATGCTTCCAGACAGCTCATTATCCATGTAGAAATTTTATTCTCTCCCGTGGCTTATTTCAAGTTACATCTGGCCTATATTATCAGCATAATCAAGACTCTGCAGGCCAGGTTATCTATACAAAAGGCAATTACCTCTTGCTTTATTTTAATTTTATTCATGCCTTTTTAGTTAGCTGTTACCTTAATGCCTGCCAAATGGCCTTCCCCACCATTTTTCTGAGGCTCCAGAAAGTTGGGTGGACTGCATTTAAATTGATCATTGAAAAGAAAAAAAGGAAAAGTATCTGAGATACTGAAGTATCTTAATGCAATCACCAAGGAGGACAAGCTTTATGCACTTTACTTCCCTTCCCTCTCATTCTGACTGATTAACCATGACCTCATGTTTAAAATTGCTACTTGGGTCAAACCCTTCTGAAGACCTGGCTCGCCTATAAAGCACAAAGGTTAATCTTCAACAGATTCCATTACAGTCCCTTCAGCTATTCTAGCAATGCTGTTTGAACACGCTTCCTCCACAGACCAGGTCTTTTTCCAAGGTGGTGTTAGCTGTCTTGTTATTTTGAGAAAGCAGACTGTGTCCTTTTCTTCAGCCCCCACACACAACCCTTCTCATCCTGGACAATATGGAACACAATGCAGGCTTTGCCTGCTCCAAGAACAAGGGATATAAACACAGTTGCACAGTCACTAAGGACAGTGACAAGCAGGCCTGCTTTTGCTGGTGTCCATCTTAAGTCATCCTTGCCTACCACATCTTTTCACTTAGCAGCCAAAAGCCATTTTGCACAGGAGAGGTGATGAGTTAACACATTATTTAAGTAGTTGCCAAAATGCTTCTTCATTAGCCAGCCTTTGAGCATCCTCACTTGGCTAGTGGACAGCATAATAAAATACTTTTGACCATCACCTTTCTACTTCGGAACACCAAGCTCAAGGATGAAATAGTATTCTAGTGCTGAGGTCAGTCAGAATCAAGACCTTTTTTCTAAACAGCAGCAACAGGCACAGCCTCAGAGGTCAGTCCCTAGGGCTCCAAAACAACTGTTTGCTACTCTCATCATGACTGAGAACTTTGCAAGAAGCAAAAGCAGCTAAGTCTGCATCTTCTTGCCAATTTAAATTTAACCCAGTATAGAAACTCTTGGCTAGCTGTGGAACACATCCAGAGAAGTGTCTTTGGGGTAGTTTTAAAAAAACCCACATTAATACTAAAGAAAGCTGACACTGACCAGTGCTGAAACACTTGAAATTTTTTTTTATTCTTGCCCAGCACCAGATCCCCATTTAACTATTTCTGCTGTCTCAGGCATGTTAAATCCAGCAAACATGCTAAGTCATGCAAAGAGCTCTGTAAACTCTCCTCCCTGCCCCAGACTTTTGCATCAATACACAAAAAGTACACAGGAAAAGCATCCTTAAAAGTATCTATACTATGTCACTAGCTGTGACGGACAGGAACTGTTACGATACAGATTTTGAATGTGCTGCACATCTGCACTGTGTGAGGGTGGATATTGTATTGGCAAAACTTAGCATGACGGACACTAACAAAACCACTTTATGCATAACTCTACACAAAACACACTGTGTAAGCTGAACGATTTCTGGACATCCAACCAGATATCATACATGTATATAAATACATGACAGTGGTTAGGGTCACAGTTCTTATTTCCAGCTAGCACAGATGCACTGACAGGTAAAACTGAGGAGCAGATAGACTCACTCTGGAGAATCCTGTTGTGATGACATAAGCACTAAAGATTCTGCCCAGCCTAGACTTTGCAGCTATCTGCTCCACCTTCCTCCAAAATCGTCGACTGCTACCACCGACTTAAACAAAGCAAACATATGGCCACTCCCCAGCCACCTCAGTATGAAATCCGACAGATGATAAAAAGGTTTAACTCCTGACCATTGTCCCAATGTTGAGAGATTTTTTTAAATGGGTAATTACACAACAAGAACTCCACCCTGCCATCATAGCAATTTGCTTATCAGGACTATTTACAATATTGTATAAAACACCACACTATGATCTGCTAGATCTCATCTGTCAACTGATTTAGTCTACAGAAGCTATTCTGGGTAAGAAAAGGAACTTCCCACTCCTAAACCTTTTCTATTCACCCACACTTAAGAAAGGTAAGGATGAGGACTTCACAGCTACGGATGACGCTCTATAACTAGCCCTCCAAGAAGCAAACCACTGTCAGTCACCCCTATACAAAGAGGATACAATACCTAGTCTTCATTCACACCCTAAAGATCAACAGCCCATCACATAACTTTTTCAAAGCTGAGTTGCATGAAAACCAAAATACAAATAGCTTCAAGAGGATTTAAGAATTCGGACTTGGTTACTTCATTGACTGGATCAGAACAAATGGCTCAAAAATTCTGCTGTTTCACCAGAAAGGACTAGTGCATAAGCATGACCAGACATACAGCTCTTCAGCCTTGAGCCCTATGCCCAGGAGCACCCAGGACAGGATGCAGGATACTGTTCTGCAGCTCAGAGGACACCAGTGACCCTGTGAAGCCTGCCCACTGAATGACACAAAGAGATGAGATTTCTACAACTCGTTCCCTGTGCAGTGCCAAGGGTTAATATTCAGATGGCAGATTCAGTTTCGAGAGATACATCTCTGAATTGAATTTAGGTTCAGAAGGCTTGTACTGAGCTTTATGTGCTTCTGAATTCTGGGGTAACTCTTGCTCACTAAACACTGGTATTTGTATGAATAAAAATGAAGGGATTTAACAAATCTTGTTCCTGCACACAGTTGTCAAAAAAATCTGACCTTTAGAACAGGAAAAAGAGGGGGGATTTAAAGGTTTAAAGAGGAGGCAGTGGCTGCCTGATGTATAACAAACCTTTGAAAAATTATGAACCAGTGAAAATCCCCTACAGGTCCCAACAAAATGTGTCCAATTTGCATTCCTGCAAGTCTTCCATACACACCACTCTTTGCCTGTGTGTACACAGGCAAATAAATCCCTAGGAATAATACAACCGGGACTTGAATCTGATCTCTGATATATTATTGCTCCAGAGTTCCATTCCAACCTTCACAAATGGCTTTTTTTGTTCCAGATAACTAAATCAAAGCACTCCTGATAAGCTTTCAAAGCAGGGAATGTGAGGAATGGTTTAATGAATGTTACAACTCAACCTATTACAGACTACAGAGCATTACAGATGATAGGGGAGAAAAAAAAGCACATATGACACTCATGTCTGGAAGTCTCATAAATTCAAATCCAGAAGCACCTGCCTTTCTAAGTCCCTTTATATCAAGCCCAACAGAAACTCAGTGCTGACTGTGCAAAAGAACACAAAGAATGGGTAGTGAGAAGAACTGTGTCAGACAAATACAGAGGGCTTCCTATTGAAAAGTTACATTAGTTTTAAGTTTGACACAGAAAGGGTTTACATGGGAACAGACTGCAAAAAAAAAAAAGGCAGAAAAACAGAAAGTAACAGCAAAAGAGAAAAAGGGAACAGGAGTCATGGAAGACAAAGCTAAAAAAAAATTGGAAAAGCATGCTCTTTTTGCAAAGCAGCTTCTGCAGCATTTACATGGACCCCAAGTGCTGTTTGTGCCCTACAAGAAACTCAGGCAGTTTCTTCACATATCAAACTTCAGCTATGCATGCATAAGGTACACACAAAAGGTCTGTATGCTGGTCCCAAGTTCTGCCTTGTTTTCACTGCTTTTTCTATTTCTAAGCACTAAATTATTCTTCTCTTAGAACCAAAAATAAGGTTGCAGCATAAGTATTTTCCAACAGCCAGTTGTAGCTAATAGGGTTCTGTGCAGCTAAAGGTTGTGGGCTCAGACTGAAAGACTAAGTTAAGCTAACACTTCAGCCGATTTTAATGAAGTGAAATTTCAGCTCAGAACATACCAGACACTAAGGTATCACCTGGAAGAAATTATCAACTCCCTTCCCACATACTTACCACCTAAAAGGTGTTTTTGAGGACATCAAGAACAAAGTAACTACACTCCTACTTAAATTCTATATACCTCCATGTTCCTGTTTACTCCTTTCATCATCTAATGATGTGCATTCTTGTCCCAGGATTAGCAGTTTCAAGAGTAGAACAGTTTAAAGGCTTCAAATTACACAACTATCTTCTTCATACAATTAAGTATCTTAGATTATGAGAAGAGATTAGCAACTTGGCATTTACTATCACAAAAAAGGCTTAAATACCATATGCTTTAGTATTACCTAGACAGTTGCAACTGAACTGTAGAATGCAGAATAGTTATACTTACAGGGATTAAATGCTTCCTATTCACATGACAACACTTAGCAACACAGCTAGATCACAGTTAAAAGTAATTCTACAGCCATCCTGAATAAATCATCATGCAGACACACCCAGAGCAAAGCCACTCTTACCATTGAACAGTGGTCCCAGAAGAATCCCAGCAGAAAAAGCTCCAGTAGAAGAGTTTTAAGTACTTTAGTAACTTTCCTCAAAACAGCAGGTCCAAAACTTTCTCACATATACCTCCCAATACTACTCCATATTTTTTGCACATAATACTTTATAATTTCAAAGCTCTTTACAAATAATCACCTCATGCTTTGGTCCTTCTAGATTTCTTTCAAATTTAAGTAACTGCAGTTCTTTTTAATATCACAGTCTCATTCTTTTAATACACTTTTAATGCACTGTAGACAATTTCAGCTTCTTGCCTTTGGTTCAGAGAAGAATTCTGCCATTTTAAAACAAGATGTAAATGTCAGGGGAAGGAACAACAGATAATATATTCTGAACATAAGTTATGCTTGATTTAATTTCTGCTGCTAGACACCTGATTATAAAGTCTTTTCTTGTCATACATATTGACAGCTGATGCAGTAAACAAACAACACTGAACTGGTACCCAATGATCACAAAACAGAGGTGCCTTTTGATGTAAAATTTCACCTGAAACATTAAGTTTAGCCCTTTCATTTTTATTCCAGGTTGAGATTGGCAAAAGAAAAATAAAATAGAATAAAGAACTAGATTAAAAGGGCATTGAAGAACAGCACTGAAGCAAAACAGACTTCTACAAGGCAGACTTCAAATCTCAATTGCTAGAATCTGGAACGCCTGGAATAAAAGGCACACATGCAGACAACAGTGCAACAATAAGTTAAACACTGATGATTTGTTTTTGCTTAATGAACTAACTAATGTTCCTGCTGCTGAAGTCTACTTTGCAAAAGGCCTAGGTGAGCCAGGCTTGCTCTGTAACACAACTAGTAAATGGTTACAAGTCTTGAGCTGGCACTGTGAATGAGAAATGGCAATGCTTTATCCCTGCCTATGGCATGACATATAGTATTTGGATCTGGTGCAATCAGAAAAAATAATGAATTAATCCTGGGGGCTTATAGATATTTTTGAAGAACACTATACCCTGACAAAATAGTTAACTTAATCAAGCAGGTTTTACTCAAAAAACACAGAATCCCATCTCTTATTCTACTGTCTTAACTACAGAAAGTTCTTGGACAACCTCTGGCCTGAAACAGTTGCATCCTCCAGCCAACTATTAATTTTTTCCTAAATGCCAAAGAAAATTCAATATTGGTTAAGCTCATCAGACTTCTGAGAATAGAAATTGAAGCTTATTGTATGGAAGTTTGTGATACAGTTTTCAGAACAGACTTACTGTTCAGTGAAAATGTTAGCATTCATGTAACACTTTTTACAACTATAGTTATTTACCCCCAATGCCCTTGGACACAAATTCCCTGCCTCCACATTTGCGTGGTATGCTGTTGCACCTGTTGGCTGCTCACCCCACCCCAGACACAGCCACATCACAGGGCACCAGACTGAGCTCACTATGGTGGGAAGCAGCATGTAACTGCTCAGGAAAGGCAACACAATCAGTAACTAACCACACACAGCTACTGTGCACAGAATTGTCAAGGTTTCTATCTTCAATAAATTCTTGAGCAAGCTGAGGAACAAAACAGCCCACTGTGCTAGGAAAATGCTGCATTTTCCAATCTGTAGTCATCTCCAACTTCCCTTGATAAAACTTTAAAAATCTGTAATTTACTGTTCCATTTGATACTGCCTGCATCTGTTATAACTTTAATTGTCATTGCCCATGATTATGCCTTTCTATGTAAAATACAGTCTATACTGGTATGTCTGCATAGACTTCTCTAGGCCACCCTCTAACACAGTTCATTCAGTTTTCTCCCCAAACAGTACAATTTATCACAATACTTCAAGAAGCTTTATGACTTTGCCAATCAGCTTTTGCTGGAGGAAAGCCTTGTGATTGGCTTTTTCTACCCCTGCTATGTATCAACCGCCAATAAAGACAGGAATTTTAAAATATCGGCTTTCAACCCATCTTCAAGGAAGAGGCTGTTGGTTTTTTGTCTGGTTGGTTTCTGGAACCATGTGGCTGGAAGCATTCTGCACCTAAGCAGAAGTCAGATTTCCTCAACATAACCATGTCCTGAAACTCTGGGGGTTACTTTTCACTTTTTCTGTCCCTGCCTCTTTTCACATAGAGCTTAAACTAGACCAAAATGTGTGCCACTACTATTTAAACACCACAGAAAATATTTGTATCAATTCTCTATAGCTGTTCCTACCAATTCTACTATTTCTGATAGCACTCCCACCGTAAGAACATACAACAGGAGAACACAAGCATGTCAGAGCTTGCTGTTACCTTAGTTATGCTGAAAGAAATAGGTGTGTCTCAGAAATGTAGGAAATTGTTATTCAGACAACAGACAGACAGCACTTCCTTTCCCAGAACAATCTGTCTCCTGCCCTGACAACCCATTCCTGCTATATTTACCCGACCAAATTTTGCCAGCGATATATTTCCAGATGCACTTGAGCCACTTGTCCCTGTCAGTCAGACCAAGCACAGAGGAATCTGAGCTCCTAGAAATCACTAGATGTTAATCCATGCTTCCTCTCTTGCTTGCCTGTAGAGTTAAAGGAGACAAAATGTGTAAAGCATTATTCCCAGTTTATTTTGGAAGCAGGGACAAGAGGTACTTCATTTGATACAGCTATTTACTTCAACTGCTTTCTTTACGGCTGACATAGGCACCTGAACAGTTAAAAAAAATTTAAAATGTGAAACATGCAGTTAAAAATAACTGGCTGTTTCAACCAATTAGTACTGGATGTCTAGCAAGAAATTGTAAGACTCTCTTAAAAATTCTCGATGCTTAACAAGGAGCTTACTGCTTTAATCTGCCATGGGAGAGCCAATTCCTCATCCAGAAAAAAAACCTGTGCCATCTTTGCTAGAAAAAAACAACACACATCAGGACTAGATTGTGGATAGTTCAATTTAAGAATGCTGACCAGCTAAAATTAGTTGAGTTTTGGAGCAATAAGAACTAGGCCTCATGAATGATCTGAGCTAAGCCACTTCACTAGATTAATAGTTATATTCTTCCTATATTCTCCCATATACTTCTGATCCCATGCTATCTCTTCCAATCCTAACTACACAGCTAGGTTCTCTTATTTTCACGATTTTATAAAACACTTAATACCCAACTTCTGATAACTAACTTTGCTCTAGCTGAATTTCTCCGAGATCCTTTGAGCAAAGGAACAAACAAACTCTCTTCCCACTTCCACCTCCGTATTGCCAAAAGTTGATCTTCACAGCTCCTACATCAATATTACTTTCATTCCAAAGTGCATTTTTTGAGATTACAGCAATGGGAAAAAAACAAACCAAGCCACCCCATCTCAAAAAAATCCAACCAATGAAAAAAAAAAACCAAAAAAACCTAAAAAAACTATCCCAAAACCGCTAACCCAACCCCACAGCAAAACCAAGGAAAAAAGAAATCCACTAAAAAATCCACTTTAAAAATCACCACAAAACAACAAAGTCACTTCTCAGAATTTCATTAGCAAAAAGAGATTGTCATCACATTGGTGGCCAGTGGAACAAAGATATTTCTCAGTTCTAGGTACCATGACTCTTCCAGAGAAGGTAATGGAAGGCTAAATCATTGATGTAAGAGAAAGAAGTGAACAAAGGAGATTAAAGGGTTTAAAATGGTAAATATCCTTCCTTTGGCTCCCTCCACCACTTCTCTGGAAAGCACAGACAGGCAGTTTCAACTTCTCCATCCTTTTATAACTGGCTTAACAGAGAGTCCTAACAGGCACGAAGAAGTTTTTTAAAATAAGAAGCTTAAGTTGAAATCAACTGTGGCTATACCAAAACTCATGGCCAGGCCAATTTTATTACTCAAGGTGGAATTAAAAACCCCTGTAGCCTTCTTTTAATAGCAGATTCACATAACAAGACCTCTTCAGCTAGCTGAATGCAGGCAGATTCTTCAGAACAAAAGCACTTTTAACTCATTTTTCTCAAACAAACAAGCACACACCTAGGTTTGTACCCAAAAGCAGTACTGTTTAAGGACAAGTACATCCTTTAGAACAGTCCAGATTATTTCCACTACAGCATTAAATCTTTAAAATTTAAAAATGTTTTTGCTAGAGAGATGGTTCCAGCTTCCCTAAATCTTGTACAATTTGCATGTTTTCTGGTACCCTTTCCTTTTCAAACCTGCAGCACTGGAACACTTTTCAAGCATCTGCCTAACACATGATACAATAGGAGTGGAGACCAGCACAAGGAAGAAAAAGAGCACCTTACAGGTGGAATTTAAAGATGTTGAAAAAAAAACTTGCCAGGGCTGAGTACAATCAAGTGAAATGTGGGCAAGATATGAACTGCATTACATGTAAGAGTTTATTAGCAGCCTCATACAGCTGCTCAAATTCAGGCATCTAATACAAGGATGTGAACAGCTGGTACCATCACCTGCTGTTCCTGCAGAGTGAAAGGGAGCGTGTGACCTTCCGCTGCAGCACATGGGCCTCGTGCATGTGAACAAGGACCAGTAGGGGCTGTGAAACTCTATAGCATTAAGAAACTACAAGAAGAAAAAAACCTACAATTTAAAGGCAGCTGAACAAGAATGAACTGCCCTTTCAGATTTCTAATGGATTGTTAATAAAAGTGAAGGGAGAAACTGTTTGCAAAATTTAACGTGATGTTGTCTGTGACACAATGCTTAAAAAGTGAATAGTAACCAAACAACCATTAAGTTAAGCATTCCAGGATGCCTGTGATGGTCTTCCTCCTCCTCATTATTTAGTAATACATTTCTTCAGCAATTTATTTTCTCTAAAATTTCTTTATTTTTCCAACTCTTGAATTACCATTTAGGTACTGTTAAAGTACTATTGCTTTCTACAATGTCTGAATATTTTTATTTCTTCCCTTCCTATGTTTCCAACACTCCTGGCAAAGCCTCTTCCCCAAGAAAATGTTAGTTTTTTAATTTACAAAACATGGATGTTTCTTCCCTTATTCTTCCCTTTCATTAAGAAACAGAAGCTTTCATGATGAAAGTATTCAGACTCCTGTACCACATACAGAAGTTACATGCTTTCAGAAAATTTTGTTCTTTAGAAGTTATTTCTCTGCCAAATCTAAATTAGTATTTCTGTTTCAGCTGAAAAAGTCTCTTCCTGTTGACCATATTTTAACAGACTGGGAAATGTTTGAGCACATATATTTCCTATACCTTTGTGTTCATCATCAACAATGCCATCAAAGTAAGTATTCCCAGGACTGTGTTCTCCTCCTCCCTGTATCAGCCGGATCACATCTGAAGTGCAAACCTCATGCTGAGGCAGGACGTATTTAATAGAGGGAAGCACAGAAGTAAAATCTAACAGTGCTTGTATTTTAAATGACTTAATATATTTTCATTTCACATAGTCAAAACATTTGTTTTTTTCAGTACGAGCTGAGTATGTAAAGAAAAACATGGTGTCTCTGAATGAAAAACATGAAAACCTCAGACTGAAGTGAAAGCCAGCTAATGATGGCTCCTGGATACTATCATGACAGTCATCTTCATTATTACAGAAACATTACAGGCCACTATAAACCATCTAATCCCACCCTGAAGAACATCCAAATGTTACTAAATATGCCTTCATAAGCAACCATATTTTACCGCTGCCACTCGTTTTATTTCTACAACAAAGCTCCTCCCGTAGGCTATAGCCAGACCTAACAGACCATTCTCTTTCAGTATGCCATGGTCAAGGTAACAACAACATCTTTATTTATTTCAACAATTCCTCATATTTACAACTTGACCCTTGAATTATTTAGGCAGTTAATCACAATTTACAGCCATGCAAGCACTCAAGACTCCTGCACCAGCTTACATTTTCTGAAAGACTCTCTAACTTACAACTTCAATATGTTTAGAAGGAAATTTCAGCTTACTGCTACAAGGACAGAACTGGAAAACAAAACTTCTTAAGTGGTTGTATTAGGGTATGGATAGGGGTTCAAATAATCAAAGAACCACCATCACTGGAGAATTTAACATATTCGGCTAAAAAGCATTAATGAAGTACGGCCCTTGAGTACTGCAATTGTGTAACTGCAATCATAGTGCAAAATATATTAGAATAAGCTGTTTATTGATATGTTCATTTTAACAAGATAGCTAAAGCCAGTACCACTTCAAACTTTAGTTCTATGGCATTGATGCCTTAAATGGCTACCTAGAAACAGAGACTAGACAGGAAGAAAGGAATAAAGGAGGGATTTATTTGAAAGGCATTCAGAGGTACACTCTGGGCTCCAGAGGCTCCTGCCTCAGTGGATCCCAAAATGGACAACCGGTCACGAGTTCTTCACACTTTTATATCAGCATAAATTCATCACCCAGAACCCAGCCAATGATGGAATTTCCCCAAGCTTGCCTCCCTCTCCCCAAGATGATGGCTTACATTTTTTTGGCCTAGGACAGCTTAGGTGTCCTTGGAGAGCAAGCTGGAGAGGCTTTGTTATGTCTATCTTAGTATAAGAGAATGGCACTTAAGAAGTTACAGGAAACTTCAGAGTTACACTAGCAGTACAGGATTTGAAAAATATAAAAGTTAAAATCTAAGGAATCAGCATATATGTGCAAATTCTCATTCACATATTTTACTTTTTCATTTCTACTCATCTCACACCAGGCTGTTTTTGTCATAATGTCTCACTTATTCCTCAACTGTCACAAAACTATACACCTGCTCTTTCTCTCACATGTTGAACACAACAGTGGTTTGAACTGACAGTGTTTAACTTCACAGCTGCACCATGCAAAAAGCACAGACATATTAACTTCAAAAAGTTTGAGAAATGAGGATTCTAAGTCTATCCATGGCCTTCAACTAAAGAAGAAATACCCAACAATTAGGAGTTTGATGCAAGAGCAGATTGCTTTTAACACTTCTGTAGGAAAGAACAGAAGAGAGGAGATGGGATGAGGATGGGAGGAGATCTCTGCAATCTAAGGCAGCTCTTGAAGTATGAGGTTTATTAGCATTGGTCGTGGGTACAAGAGCTCTGCTTCAGCTGCCAGCCACAGCTTGAAGCGTGCCTTAGAGAGGACTAAAATCTGGTTGCAAGACTTTGTATCTTTTCTCATGTTGAATATGGTAATTTTACAGCATCCAACCAGTAAAAGACACAGACCTTATAGAATTTACATACATGTTATCAAAACTACTACATTTCCATACTGTGTAACATTTTAACTTCTAAAAGCTACTTTCTAAACTCTTTTTGTCTTCCCTGCCAAA
>VZTN01000020.1:292-13374 GCA_013400515.1 Erpornis zantholeuca
CCATACCACAATATTATCTTATTTTATGGTTTTTAATGAGGCACATATTTCAGAGATTGTAATGGGCACAGGGAAGCAAAAAGATTAGGAATTAAGAGATGAAAACTGGAAAAAAACACTAACTGTACCCAGCCATATACATTTCTCTGTATTTCCTCCTGACTTGATAATGAATCAAAGTTACAATATAAATGAACTAGTGTTTGGCTTTGCAAGACCAGAATGAGCCAAGAATGCATTATAGATGTCAATGATACAGGGCTAAGTGTATCCAGTCTGTCCAATCAGGAGACATACATGGGATGTTCTTCAGCTGTGAGGGATTTAAATTCTCCTTTTTTTACCCCACAAGGCTATTACATTTATTACTGGTTTGGATTCATCTCAAGTTCACAGCCAAGAGAAGACACTTAAGAAAAGCAATTACACTGTCCTTGTTTCATTACTTCCACAGACTTAGACTTACAGGTAATATGGAAAATCAGTAAAGAGCAGAGAAGAGAATATTCTGAATTGTGGTTGCAACAGTCATTATAAACCCTCTATGGTATCTGACATATCCTCAAAATAGCCCACCTTCCTCACTAACAAGTTTCTTTCAGATTCAGTGGTCTAGATAATTCAGCCATGGCACTATGAATGCTTTACTAAGTGTACACATACACACACACACATATATATATATATACACACACACATTTGTATTCTGTTTCCTTGTGTACTCTCCCAGAGGAATAAGGACTTTCAGCAGAAGGACAGTCTCATTAACCTGCCTTTTTATAACAGGATTCTGTGTAAAGATTCCAGCCCTGTAAAAGTCAATGTAGCTGTACTACAAATAGAAACAAGGTGAGTGCTAAGCACATAGCTTTTTAGTGTATTGAAGTGCTGAATTTTTTTATTCCTTTCCTCCCTATTCGCATCCTGCATGGCTTATTCAGACAGATGCAAACTGTGGCAAAAGGAAGACAATAAAAACAAGGCTTAGACCCCCAGTAGCTGAGGTACACCCATAAACCCCTACAGCTGCACTGGTCTTCCAAAAGCTGCTGCTTCCAAAAGCTGCTTCCAAAACTGCTCTGGCGCAACTAATAAGTTGATGGTTTTTTTCCCAATGTTTAGGTACTCAGAGAATGAGAAGTAACCCATGAATACTTCAGCCTCCCCACCCTCCCCAAGTCTTCATCCCTAGTAAAATACTGTTATCTCAGCAGCATCCTAAGCATTCTGTAGGATGAACCCATAAGCAGCCAGCTGAGTTTATGGCTGCTTTCTACTGCAGAGCAGTGATGGCACCTGAGGCAGACAAAAGCTCTTGCAAAAATTCTAGTGCCATCTATTTAGCTTTGAGAGAAGAAGAAAGAAGCTCAGCCACACTTAAATAAATTACACTGAACACTGATATGTGAATATGCTGTCAAAGTTAAATGAAGTGCTTTGCAGAGATAATATTCTCTTTCTTTGCAAAGACCCAGAGCTAATCAAAACTATTAACTAAGCTATTAACCATACCAAACATACTGACTAGTATTGTTTATTTGTCATCTCAAAAGAATTTTTAATTTTTCTGACTGTGGAAGAAGGAAACACATTAAGTGTGGCAATTGAAAATTATGATTATTCTAGAAGCATCTCTGATGAGTGTGTAGGAGAGCTAATAGTAAAGGAATTATCAAGAGTAGACAAGTTGGTACTAAATGTGTCAGCATTACACTGTTCTCAGGGGTGAGCTGTAGAGTAGGTTCAGAATTAGTCCTTTTCAACATAAAATAATGCAATTTTCACCCCACTTATATGCTAAGCAAAGTACTTTTCTCACTAAAATTCTGTCTTTGATTAGAAGACTGCAAAAATAATGTGGTAGCTCTTTTCCTGACTCACTCTAAGACCATCAGTTAGAGGACCCTGTTTCTACCAAATGGCATCGATTATCATCAATAATTAATTTATTAAAGTTCTGTATGGAGTTACAAATTCTTAATAAACATACAGCAATCAAGTTATGTAAATTACAGACCCATTTGGATGTCAAATATTTTTTATTTAAAGTGATCTTCAGCATATGCATGATTTGGCAAGGCTCTGTGGAGTTCAGCTAACATGTCATTTGAATGGAAAAAGACAGAACTAGTCAGCTTTTTCGTATCTCTGCCAGACCACAACTGCACTTGAGACTAGCATCTGAAGTGGAGGCCCTTTGCACTTTTAATATTTATCTTCTCTTGATCAGGACTGGATTTTTAAGTGAGCATCTCTCCTTAAGGGAGAATTCTATTTCAATTATATTGTCACTATTGTTGTGATACAAAGCTGTAACATGACCTTGTGCTGATTCAAAAGCTGAAGTTATTTTGGGCACAAAATGCTGTAGAATGAAAAATACTTTGGCAACACAGGTGCAATTCTAGGCACCTTTTGAGTAGCCCTAAGTTAAAAAGCCCCACCCTCTGTAATGTTTTGTCTCTTTTTTTTTAATCAGGGAAATTAAACATCAATGAAGATATTTCATAAGCCAAATTGACATATAGCCCTTCTCCATCAATCACCTCATTAACCTGTCCAAAGTTATGCATTAAAGGAAAAATGTAAAATCAACCCCACAGGGGTGTCTTTCCATTCAAGAACCATAAACTTGCTCTGAAAACTCAGAGTGATTGTTTAGTTTTCTCACTCATATAGACTGACATCTGTAAAAGTACAGGCAGTTTTAGGGAAGCCTCATGACCAGTAGTTCTGCTGGGAATTGGATATTCAGGTCTCAAATGCAAATCCAAGAAATTCCACAAAATACAGAGCTATCAAGTATGATTTTAAATGTGTCTGGTCTACCTTCATGAAGAATGGAAATTGCAGGTTCTGCAACAAATGGATAGAAATAAATGTTGAAAAGACTGAGTCACAACAAAGAAGCTGAATTGCCAGGTGTATTTTTTTAATAAATAGGACAAAAGAAAAGTAATCTTGAAAACTTCAGGAATCCCTGCTGCTCTCCTACCATTAATCTTTATTTGTCATTTCAGTGATAGAGGTCCTGTAAGACATTCACTGTGTCACTTTTCTATTAGTATGCAATAACATAAGTTCAATCATCAGAGAAAAAGAAACAAATATAAATATGAAAATAAAATCCAAGGTCCAGGAAATTATGGCAGTTTGCAGGAAAAAAAAAAAAGATGGTTTTGGTTAAATCCTGAAAGTTGAAGTATCTGAAGGTCAAACAAGTAGTGCTGCACAGATATTGCTGATGATGGATAAGAGTAGCACTAATGCCAAAGTACTTTATATTTAAGAAAGCAAAATGCAAAGACACAAAATTTAATAGGATGGGGGGAGGGGAGAAACAGGCTCTCTTTGCAGCTTTCTGTGTTATGGGAAGCTCTGTGCCCCCCAAAGTGTGACAGTTACAAAAACTTCTGGAAAAAAGGGTAAATGCAATGAAATTGAGTCCAGTTTCAGTGAAACTGGCAGATCTCTGAGAATCCTTTGCCATTTTCAATTCTCTAGTCTGTATAAAACATAAAACAAAATGGTATATTTTGCACAGATTACACATTGGCACCCAGCATGCAGTACTTGAGAGCATACTGATGATAGCTGGCTGTGCACATCAGATTAGTCTGGAGCATTTGGGAAAAAATCTGCCAGTCAGTTCATCAGTAGAGAGACTCCTGGAATGAAGAGAGGCATTAGCAGGATGCTAAAGAGGAAAAGAGAAAAGGAGAAAAGAAGTTAATGAGAGATGGATTGTAGCAGATGTAGTGGAAGAAAGAAGGAGAAATAGAACTGTACTGTGAAGCTGAAGAGAATACAGAATAGCAGCAAGGATAAAGCTGATAGCGGGAGCAACTCTTGAGTACTGTATATCTAGATGTTGTTATGGATTTCTGTGCTACTTAGATGTTTGAAATTATTGGTTGTAAATCTGTACCAGAGTTTAAATTATATGGATGTTGCCATTCTGATTCACAGCTTGTTAGAACTGAGGGAAAATATCATGTCCTCTACTAAGAGATGTCCTCTACTAAGAGGGACTCTTTATATCTTAGAACCTGTTTCTGCCATTAAACTACTGTTTTTCAGATTACATTATTGCTGTGAAGTTCCAGACAACATTAGAACTTAAAACCAGTACAAAACACTTGGAGTCACCAAAAAAAAAAAAAAAAAGTTTAAAGTAATCTCAGAAAGTGATATATTCCTTTGAAAATCCTCATATGCCCAGCAGAATGCTCAGCCTCCTAATATAACCACATTTGTGTCCAGAAAGAGGAATACACATGATCTTAATGTATAGAAACAACTCACTTACAAATCTGAAATAACTATAAATAAATTCAGCTGACAAAAGCAGCAGTAGCCAATTACAACACTGAGTACAGGAATGAGCCAGAGAGGTCCATTGGTATCTTCTTCCATTTTGCTTCGTCCTCACGGTTGAATTTTCTAACACTGTTCTTTTCTTTCAACACCTGGTGGTGGTGCTGTTGCTCCTTGTTGTACAGTAGCTTAATCTCCAAGTTTTCACCTGGGATATGACCTCAAATTTATTAGATTTTGTTATCTAGCACACAGTGCTGGAGTAATATTGATATATTGTCCCCACTTCTTGGTGGGCTGTTAACTCAGGTGTCCCTGCACTTCCACAGGTATATGTTAAACATTTGAAAAATCTCCTGCAAAACTTTCTTTTGTAATTAAACCAACAAACAAAAAAAAAGAGCATGGAAAAAAGCCAGCTTAAAGAAGGAAAATTAGACAGTAGGACGAGAGCAAAAAGAACGTGAATTGATCAAAAGTGTTTGAGTTGGGAAAAGAAGGCAAAAGTACTGTAATTGGGGCAGTATCATATCTAATCACTCAGGCAGTTTTCCAGAGAGGAATTTCATTCATGTAACTAGTCCTATTTAGTTCAGAGAACTACACTTGCTCATTTAGTGACTACAGAGATCATAAAAATGCAGAGCTGTAAATATCCCCCAACCTGCTGCGAGTGTGCTTATAAGCAGGAATTATCATTAAGAAGACAAGCGGCTGCTATGTCTGAAATACTCTTGCCAGTGATAAATGCAGTATAATTCCTGCATAAATTTACAGATCAGAATTTCCAGCATTTTATAAGACAACTGAATTCTAACGGAAGAAGTGTATTCCTTTGACTTATTGTTTATTATGAGTATCAGGTATACATCACCATAGATGAAAAGCTTGCTACAAATGTAAAAATAAACATTTCAGGCTGAAAAAAGTTAAGCCATAGCAACAAGAAAATCTAAAATGAAAAAAGCAGCAGTTATGTAAATTTGCAAAATCCCGCTAATTATTTAACCTCAAGAAAAACAAAACAAAACCCAAACAAATACAACAAAAAAGTTCTGCTAAGATATCTCTCATTTAAAAGTTCTCATATTTATGAGCTAAGGGTTACATAATTAAAATGTATGAACAAACACCAATTAAATAGTAGCAATGGCTTTTTCATGCTTGCAAATCATCTGCATGTCAAAATAGAACTATCCTATTAAAGAAAAAACAAACACAAAAGACAAAAAGTGTGACTATATCAAGCAAGACCAGATTAGCAGCTATGGACTATAGGTTTGAGATTAAAGTACCAGCTTTGGGAAAAAATATTATGAGCTGAGAATCTTAACTTGCATTTAAAAAGTGATTTTCATTGGTAAGAACTTAAAAGCAGAAAGGAAGATTAATTAATGGCCATATATGGAGATAACTCCAATGGATTTAAACTACAGTACTGAAATCAGTCCTCATGGAAAGAGAAGAATCACGCTCAAGTAAAGAGAAGCAAGCAAAGATGACATTTGGTGTCTTATATTATCTAATACCCTGAATTCTGTTCTTCAGTTGTTGCTGACTTACACCACATTTCTTTCTATTTCTCGATAACAAATGCAGTTAGAAATACTCCTTTGCCAGTGCAGGTTTGCTACCTACACAACCTAGACAGTCCTAAAACTCTAATAAAATCATGAAAACAGAAAGTTCAGGCAGGATGAAGGAAATAAAAAAATTGGGGGGGGGGGGGGGGGAGGAAGCTCATGTAACTAAAGGAAATAAAACCAGAAGAATAATGACTTGTAGGAGGAAATTACTACAGTGATCATATTTTTCAAAACATTCAATACTGAGAGAAAAGACAAAGCACCAAATGTGACAGTAGCATCATGAGCAGGAATAGTCACAGTGAATGGAATGGCTATGTACCTGCACAATTGTATCTACATCACCTGAGAACAAATTCAAGCTCTGAATGGGCCAGCTCTGAATTTGAAGAAAGGAACTGCATCCCTCTCTATTAGCCACACTCAAATCCATGCTTGTGTAGTACCATCCTTCCTTGTTCTGAACATCAAACATGAAAAAAACATTTCTTCTGGCATCCCTGTGACTATATGTCTATGTCAGAGCCATACTTTCCTAAAGTGAACAGGGGTGATACATCCCTTCTTTGGTACTGCAGTTGCACAATTTGCACTATAATGGCATGACTTTTTTCTTTTTCAACTTAATAAAGTGCCTAAAAAAGAATAAGAAAATAGAAATTTAATAGTCAATCACACCCTTTCCAGGCATTTTCTCATTCACCAGCAAAATAAACATAAACATTTTAATGCCAAAAAAAGTCACAGGCAATCAGCTCCAGAATTTTAGATAAATAAAAAATAGAAATTAATATTGTCCATTCCTAAAGTTTGTGATTCTTTTGACTTGACTCATTTGAAGTACCAAGCCCTGTATCTGGAGAGGAACACTCCCATGAAGCAGGAAGTGCAAGAGCCATGAGTCATAAAATAAAACACAGAAAATTGAAAACAGGATTTTTTTCAAGGGGAGCTGTGTTTGGAGCATTCCAACATCCCATTCCCCCAGATCATGCAAAACAGAGAGATGGAGGCAACTTTATGGTTGAAAACAAGTCGTCAGATTCATAAATTAGATTCTGTGATCTAAGAGCCTGCATTTACCAGGAATTTAAATCAGTGACCCATGAGACCTCTTCTGAGCTTTTGTCTTACATAGATATTTTTTCTGATTGTTATGAGTAATTGTGGATTGCTGCCATACCACAGAACAGGAACCAGTATAATGTAAGGTCATTGCCTTTGATGTATATTTTTATATTTCTACATAGTAAAAACATTGTGGGTTTTGTGAAGAATGAAATTGCGATGAAAAATACCTTTTGATAATTATCCATAAAGCCTCCAACCTATAAAACCAGAAAATGTTCAAAATCAGGCCTCAAGGCACAAGAAAGTGCGTGGAACAGCCTCTTTTAAAGTATAATTTTCTCTTAGTGTGCTTTCTTTTAGCTAGGCTTGCAAAGCCTTTCTAATAAAAACATTTTTTCACTGTGTGAAATCAGTGTGTGCTTTCCAAACAAAATTATGAACAATGCCAGGTAAACGTAGTAAGGGAATCATATTTTTATATTTTGATTAAGGTACCTCAAACAAAATTTGAGTTCAATTACCTCATTTTCTTGTAATCATGTATAAGATGGATTCTGCAGTCTCCCCCACGATGTGCTGTGGCCATAAAACTGACATGATAGGCAGAATCTGCTTATTCATTTAGGAAGATAATGATATTGTCCCATTAGGGATCATATCACTTTTGGTATTGAGTAAGATACATGGTTCTGTCAGTATAAAAGGGTGTGAGAACAGGCAACTGGAAATGCATTCCCCTAGAGAAGTGTAACAGCAACCGCAAAGCAAAGTGCTCCTGGAGATCAGTACAATGTCATCCTTTCCTCACTCTCTCCTGCTTGCAGCCACTCTGGATATTTTCGTGATTGGAACACTAATCCACAGCACCCAATCACCTCTGCCTGACCTCTTCCTCTCTTTCTAGGCAGGATCCAGCAAGACCCGAGACACTGCTTGCAAGCATGGGGGAAGCTGGCAGCAGCTGCTCCAGTGCCTGGAGTCAGGAAAACACTCCCAGCTGCAACCTCTGTGCTGATGGAGACACAGAGATGATTCACATGGTCTGGGGAAACAGGCAGACAATGGTTTGGGAAACCTCTTATGTAGAAAAATGGAAGTCTCCTCTCCCCTGAGGAAACTAACAAGCACCTTACAGTACTCACGGTGTTGAGTTTACCTCTTCAGACACAACTGCTCAGCATTGAACAAATCCTATTTTCCTGCTGGCATGACATGAACAGGTGAACAGGTCTCCCACACAAGCATTGATAAGCTATGAAGGGCTCCCCCCATTTTAAAATGACAGGTACATGGTTAAATCCTTGCCAAACAACAAATTCAGTCAACAGGAGTAACAACAGCTGAAGAGCAGATTGACTCTTCAATGGGGCCAAAGCTGCAGAGATCAGATTCATCACAAATTGATCTACAATGAGGATAGGTATTTTTTCACAGAACACTTTGCAACTCAAATGTTAGATTTGCCCCTTCCACTGCCAGTTGCCACTCTGAATGGTGTCAACTCTTCTATAAAGAGAAGGCAAATGATCTAATGTTACCAAAGACAATTATTTCAAATTTGTTGCTAAATGATTTCTGATAAAATCGATGTGAACACTCAGTTCATTGGCTGTCATCCAGCTTGACATTTCCATCTTTCAAGCAATATTGCAGAAAATCAAAGATACACAGGGCTGTGCTCCAAAAGCTGCAGAGGCAGCCATACTCTCCTCAAGAAAAGGGACTACAAAGGCTATTGCTAATGAAACATGGAAGATTACAGTAACACATAGGCAGATAACAAGTGTTTGAAAATTAAGTCATCATGTGCCTTTTAGACACACAGCTACAGAACTAGCATTAATGAAACAGAATAAGAACATAATAACAGAACTTAATAATAAGGCAAGAAAATAGTATTCTGGAGACAGAATAAGAAAAGAAAAAGCCTTGCCACAAATGACTGGTCTTATGCTGTGGCACTTTAAAAAGTCATCCTGTGTAAATATGGTACTCTGTGTCCATGTGGCAGTTAATATCTATAGAAATAGGTGAACGTACAAGAGTGCTTTTTAACTGAAGCCCTTCAGGACAAAATTCTCATACCAATATATATGCAAAGCATATAATCACTATTCCATAATATATTCTATATGTTGTGTTAGAGTACTTCTTTAATTACTGTTTACATTACCTACTTTAGTCTTTAAGCCATCAGATATTTGAATCATCTCCAAGAGTTTACCAACTGGATTCCTACCTTAGGTACCCTCCAAAAAAACTGAATAGAGTGTTCTGTTTTCTTCCTGTCCTTTTAGATGAACAAACTAAATATTAAAAAAAAAATCTTTGTTTTCATTTCCTAGTTTTATTTGTTTCTTTTGAGATTACTCTTTGCCATGGATTTTAAAATCAATACTTTCTTGGTTCATTTAGTCCAAAACCTACTCTAAAATGCTTTAAAAGCTTCACATTCTTTAAAACTTTTCCAGTTTTCTGCCAGAGGACAGGTACATAGTGTTTCCCAGTACCTGCTTAAGCATTAAATGCATTTATTGCTTCCAGTAATCCTACCTACCTCACCCCTTTTGTATTGTCACCTTCTCTACAAGACAGGACAGGGATGATACAGATATCGATGTATTGAAAGAAACATTTGATGCCTGTGATTTACTTCCCAGGTCAGCAATTGTGCTCCTTTGTGTGCTGTTTATTCTGATCCTTTCAGGGCAATTCCTCTCCATTGGTATTATTAGACTTCAAACTGACTCCCACAGCTTTCTAAGAAAATAATTGCCAGCTCCTGAGACCCTTCAGAAGCCACAAGCAGAGCAAGCATGCACACTGAGGCACTCTTAAACTTGTGCTGCTTCTTGAGCAGGAGAGGTCTCAGTGTTAAATGGAGAGGTCTCAGTGTCAAATAACTTCTACAACCAGTCATGGTTAAGCTTTCATCTAGCAAAGAAAAGTGTTAGATACTTCATTAAGAATAGGAAATACCATTTTTTAAATGGTAAATACAAAATATGTAAAACATTCTCAGGACTTAACAGTCAGCTGACTCTGTTTTTCTCCTAGTTATTAACTGGTGCATCTAATTCAGTGATGAGACTTTGAAACAATTCTACCACCTTCTCCTGAAGTTCTGCTTCCCTTGGCTCTCCTTTGACCACTGTACACCTTTAGTGTCTTATTGAGGAAGTCAAGCCCACAAATCTGCTGCCTTCAGCCCAGCTTTGCTCAGAATAGACCCTTCTCTAAGAAAACATCTTTCATCAGAGATACTGTCCCTTCTTTGTCTTTCAACCCACTTGGTTTTTTTTCAACAGGACAAGCAGTCCTGTCCTATTTTATATAAAAAAATAGTTGTGAGGAACAAGGCATGGTGAAATCTCAGTCTATGATTGAGTACCCAATTGCTACTCTCAGCTTATATGAGCCAACCCTTCTACAAGTGCCATCTAAGCTGCTTACACTCTTTGCAAGGGAAAAGGGCTGTGTGATTCCAGGATCTCAGGTGTAAGAACTGCTTGCCAAATATAGATATCTAAATTACAGTGACAGGGCCTTCAAATGCAAATACCATTGCCACTATAGAACTGTGGCATTTTTTTAGAGACTAATTTGCCAGGCACTTAGTATTTCAGTACAGTTAACTGTGCTGAACAGAGAGAGGGCCAATCTCAATTTCTCTCCTGTTTCCCTTTGGAGATAGATTATAAAAATGCTGATTTCACTGAATCACAGAATATACTGAGTTGAAGGACCATGGAGCCCATATCCTGGTCCTGCACAGGACCATCCCCAGGAATCACACCATGTGTCTGAGAGTACTGAACAGGGCTGCACAGGGTTGGTGCTGTGACCTCTTCTCAGGGGAACTATTCCAGTGCCCAACCACCTCTGGGGAAAGAACCTTTTTCTAACATCCAACCTAAACCTCCCCTGGCACTTCTCTCCCTTGCACTGTGAATGAGGCTTCTGCTTCCTCTTTCTAAACAACTTTGAATTTTCCTATCTAGCACATAAGTTTGAACATGTTGCCTGCTTGCAGGAAGGATCATTTTCAGCATAGTAGGACCAAGTGACATGCCTGTTATTAGATTCATACATTTGAATTCACTGTGAAATCTTCAAAGAGTCTGCACAAGAAATGCNGAAGCCCTTCAGGACAAAATTCTCATACCAATATATATGCAAAGCATATAATCACTATTCCATAATATATTCTATATGTTGTGTTAGAGTACTTCTTTAATTACTGTTTACATTACCTACTTTAGTCTTTAAGCCATCAGATATTTGAATCATCTCCAAGAGTTTACCAACTGGATTCCTACCTTAGGTACCCTCCAAAAAAACTGAATAGAGTGTTCTGTTTTCTTCCTGTCCTTTTAGATGAACAAACTAAATATTAAAAAAAAAATCTTTGTTTTCATTTCCTAGTTTTATTTGTTTCTTTTGAGATTACTCTTTGCCATGGATTTTAAAATCAATACTTTCTTGGTTCATTTAGTCCAAAACCTACTCTAAAATGCTTTAAAAGCTTCACATTCTTTAAAACTTTTCCAGTTTTCTGCCAGAGGACAGGTACATAGTGTTTCCCAGTACCTGCTTAAGCATTAAATGCATTTATTGCTTCCAGTAATCCTACCTACCTCACCCCTTTTGTATTGTCACCTTCTCTACAAGACAGGACAGGGATGATACAGATATCGATGTATTGAAAGAAACATTTGATGCCTGTGATTTACTTCCCAGGTCAGCAATTGTGCTCCTTTGTGTGCTGTTTATTCTGATCCTTTCAGGGCAATTCCTCTCCATTGGTATTATTAGACTTCAAACTGACTCCCACAGCTTTCTAAGAAAATAATTGCCAGCTCCTGAGACCCTTCAGAAGCCACAAGCAGAGCAAGCATGCACACTGAGGCACTCTTAAACTTGTGCTGCTTCTTGAGCAGGAGAGGTCTCAGTGTTAAATGGAGAGGTCTCAGTGTCAAATAACTTCTACAACCAGTCATGGTTAAGCTTTCATCTAGCAAAGAAAAGTGTTAGATACTTCATTAAGAATAGGAAATACCATTTTTTAAATGGTAAATACAAAATATGTAAAACATTCTCAGGACTTAACAGTCAGCTGACTCTGTTTTTCTCCTAGTTATTAACTGGTGCATCTAATTCAGTGATGAGACTTTGAAACAATTCTACCACCTTCTCCTGAAGTTCTGCTTCCCTTGGCTCTCCTTTGACCACTGTACACCTTTAGTGTCTTATTGAGGAAGTCAAGCCCACAAATCTGCTGCCTTCAGCCCAGCTTTGCTCAGAATAGACCCTTCTCTAAGAAAACATCTTTCATCAGAGATACTGTCCCTTCTTTGTCTTTCAACCCACTTGGTTTTTTTTCAACAGGACAAGCAGTCCTGTCCTATTTTATATAAAAAAATAGTTGTGAGGAACAAGGCATGGTGAAATCTCAGTCTATGATTGAGTACCCAATTGCTACTCTCAGCTTATATGAGCCAACCCTTCTACAAGTGCCATCTAAGCTGCTTACACTCTTTGCAAGGGAAAAGGGCTGTGTGATTCCAGGATCTCAGGTGTAAGAACTGCTTGCCAAATATAGATATCTAAATTACAGTGACAGGGCCTTCAAATGCAAATACCATTGCCACTATAGAACTGTGGCATTTTTTTAGAGACTAATTTGCCAGGCACTTAGTATTTCAGTACAGTTAACTGTGCTGAACAGAGAGAGGGCCAATCTCAATTTCTCTCCTGTTTCCCTTTGGAGATAGATTATAAAAATGCTGATTTCACTGAATCACAGAATATACTGAGTTGAAGGACCATGGAGCCCATATCCTGGTCCTGCACAGGACCATCCCCAGGAATCACACCATGTGTCTGAGAGTACTGAACAGGGCTGCACAGGGTTGGTGCTGTGACCTCTTCTCAGGGGAACTATTCCAGTGCCCAACCACCTCTGGGGAAAGAACCTTTTTCTAACATCCAACCTAAACCTCCCCTGGCACTTCTCTCCCTTGCACTGTGAATGAGGCTTCTGCTTCCTCTTTCTAAACAACTTTGAATTTTCCTATCTAGCACATAAGTTTGAACATGTTGCCTGCT
>VZTN01000020.1:13401-26186 GCA_013400515.1 Erpornis zantholeuca
GAACATGTTGCCTGCTTGCAGGAAGGATCATTTTCAGCATAGTAGGACCAAGTGACATGCCTGTTATTAGATTCATACATTTGAATTCACTGTGAAATCTTCAAAGAGTCTGCACAAGAAATGCTAGCAGCACAAATGACAGATTTGGGACCCAACATTTTCTTCTCTTCCTCAAATTTTGTGAACATTGTAGGTCCTCAACTTAGATTTCAGGAGTTGCTAAGGCTTTTTTATATATATATGAAGTAATTTGCTTTTAAATAATTTGATGGATCTGTGATCTAAACCACATTTGTAGATTTTTCAAAGAGATGACAGATCAGTGATTTCCTCTGACACTAAAAAGTGGCCATTATCTTTTACAGTTTAGTCATTTTCAATATTCAGAGTCTGCATTCATCTAATTCAAAGAACAGACACATATCAATGAGAATCTCTAAACATTTCTACATTCCTGCAAAGACCTCTTTATGTGACTTTGCATGCAGTTAACTTTATTCCTATCCATATAAAACCCTGATGGTTATATTTCTGCACAGTAAAACCCAAATAAATACTGAGAGTCATAAAGAGTTCCTTTTATTTCTTTAGGCAGTGTACTAAAGCAGTGCAGAAGAGGCTAATAGGTTCTGCAAAGCCATTGCTTTTTGCCCTTGTGCAAGTGAGCAGGACAGGAGAGAGAGTGACTGAAAAATTATTGTGACAGGCTCTCAGCTGGCCATAACTCTGAAGTTGGAGCCACTGTACTCTTCCCTGAAAAGTGACCAGACTAAAGACACAAAAATAGCTTGCGGCATCAATGATTTATTAAAACACACACTAGAACAAATGACTTTTGCATGTCCAGTTAACTGTAATATGGTGAGACAGACAAAATAAAAGGGTTTGCAAACAAATCTTTCCCTTATTCACTGTACCACACAGAGTAGGTATTTCCATTCTTGTTTTCTAGGTCAACAATTTTTATCAGCTTCCTGGACTGCAACAAATTTGTTGTGTTCTTCTCAGGGTCCCCATCAGGTTCCCCTTTCCTTCAGGGAAGTTTCTGCAAGCCCTCCTGTAGATTTCTGCCAGCTCCATGCTCCCCTCAGGAGTTTCTCAGCCTGTACTTGTGCAGCAGCATCTCCACTCATTACATTCATCACTCCCCATCTGTCCTATCTCACTCTGGCCCATAACCACGTTCAGTTGTCCCCAGGAAAAAAAAGCAGTTTCCCCAGTTTCTTGCTGGTACCATGATACTGGTGCTGTAGCCATGTGAGCACTGCTGACAGGCAGCCTTCCTGCCTGCTGCTCAGCCACATTCCTTCATGTACACATGCAGTGAAGTGAGTGGGAGAGACTATTTATCACAGTTATTTCCAGTGACTGATCTGACCTGTGTGCAATTAGCACACAGTTGCATGACAACTTATCATATTTATTTTGAAAATCAACATGCCATTGACTTCTTCAGGGCTGGAGGGAAGGGACATTTGCATTAAGACTGACTACAGGAACCCAGCTACAGCAGCAGTCTTGTCCAAAGAGCAATCAGTTGTTCTCTGAAGTTTCCAAGGATGCTGTAGGGCAAGCCAAGTTGGAAATCACAGTTTCTCTGAGGCAGGAAGGGCACTGCTGTTTATTGTCTTTTAACACTCTCTGTAGTAAGAGATTGGGCAGCCTCAGAGTTGGACTCCAGTAGGAATAGAAGCTTCTCTTTGGAAGGACATAAGAACCTCATTTACTTAGTGGAAACAGAAGTGCCTTGTATTGCAAGCACCAGGAAATATTCCAGCACAAAGAGACAAGGTGCTTTCAGGCAGTGGCATCTTCATTCTTAAAGATTCAGGGTTTCTCTGGACTCAGAAACTTATGAAGGTACTGGGGGAGATGAGGGCTGTCACAGAAAGTACTGCTTGTACCAATAAACTGGAGATGCCATGAGAAATTTCAATGAGCAGCAGGTTTTATAGGTTTTTCCAAAGTAGCAAAAAGAGAGCAAAGACTGTGACCTACAACACTGCTGTCTCCCTAACTGCACCAGAGCAGTCCAAGAACAAGCCATACATTACTGCCAGCTACCCCACAAAGGAGATGAGGAAGACAACATGATCGGAATGTGCTAAGCTGATGTAAAAAATTAGCTCTATTTATTTTCCTCTTAAACCAATTGATATTTTGTACTGAGGATGAGCTTTCTGGTTATTATTTTTAAGGATATGATGGCTTTCTGCAATTGCTTTGAATTGAAATATTTGTTTTATGAAGAGGACTTTTAACATTAAAAAATAGCTTTACTAGCTTTTTTAAGCACAGTTACATTTTCCCCCTTAAGCTGTTTGGCTCTTTGGCTCTCCTTTATAGCTGCAAGAAGGAGTATGTTATTATTTTTGGAAAGGTAGCTTTTTATATTCTTTCTTTATTACTTACCCTAGTCTCTTAATCTTTTCTGGATATGTTTGGATGTTCTTTTCATCTGGAAGTTTATTTATTTTTTGATCTGTTCAGTATGTTCTGTACTTCCAAACCTGCTAGATACTAATTTTGCTTAATTATTTTTCCTTAAAAATTCACCTTCTTAAAATTATTCTGTTTCAGGTTCTGGGGTTTTCACAAAATACATTAAAGCATTAATCACATTTTCCCTTTCTGTTCTCTCTCGACATCAAATTGCCTTTAATGGAAAAAAAGAAAAAGAAAAGGAATACTTAATATTTAATTTGTAAATGGAAGAGAATAAAATATATTTAATAATATGTTAACAGATAGCACACATTTTTAATTAAATTGTAATATGGAAAAAAGCATAGTATTCTTATAGTATGGATGGAATTGCAAATCTTATTTATATATCAGTTGCTAGATTTAATGAGATATTTCAGAAAAAGCTTAAAATTAGATAGATAGATTGTATCTTTCATTTTAGTGAATATTTGTGTACAAGATGAATAATTAGACTGATACAGCATAGAAATGAAGTTTAGTGTTTGCAATCAAGCTGACAATGCAGTCATCATAGGTGAAATTTGCGAAGTGTGGATCAGCCATGTAAAGGCCTCCATACTTTTCAGTTATTTACCTTCTAAATTTCCATGGAGGTATAAAAGTGGTGCCCAAGCACCAGTTTATGTCTGTGCTGGAGTCTGGCATTCTGGTTGCTCCAGGGGAAGGTGCCACCCATGGAGGTCCCACCCTGGACACCAAGTTGTCTATGATAGGATCAGGTATGAGACACAAGAGGTCACAGGACCCTGGACTATTTTTGTTCCTGACAAATCCTGACACCTGACAAGGGAGAAACAGTATTTTTGAGATAGAAATGCAACTACAGTCCCATTCCTGCTCCTGGACTTGCAATACTTTGTGGCATAAACATGGATTACACTTAAGTTTTTATGGGTTACACTTAAGCTTTTAGTGGAGCCCATAAGTTGCATCTGTCCTGAACATGTATTCCTTGTTTGACAACAGCGTAAAGCACCTCCAGACAATGACTGTTGTTAGATTTCTGGAGGCATTTGTCTTTCTTTATGTCTATAAAGGCATCTAGGCAGATCAATAGCAGTTTCCTTCCACTTCAGACCTATTCACACAGTTTTTATGTATATTATGAGTCACACAGAGGTTTAGGACCTTAAAGTCCACCTAAAGACACTATATAGGAGGTCTTTCTCACAGTCTCTAATCTTTCATGAAAATCAAGGTTATTAAAATTCTCCACCTTTTTATTTGCAATTGTCATTATTCCTACCAACTTTTAAAACAGAAGATGAACTGAGAATGAACAATGGACCTTACAAATGCCAAATATTACAGTCTGTAATCTTAAAGTATACATCTTATTTCTTTAAGGTCTCAAGACCAAAATATTTCCTATCAGTAGCATTTGGTTCAACCTGGACTTGAAATTATCAGTACCAGTCATGGGTCACAGTTTACAATTATCTTTTCTCTCTCAGACCTTATTAATCACACAAACCATCTATAAGAGACTTTATAAAAGGCTTTATTTTGCCTGGTTTTGCACATAAATACAGTGTTTGTATTTACTTCAGATACAAATGGTGCCACCTGCTCCTCTTAGTACCCTGACATTTGGTGCTAATTAGATGGACTTGCATTATCAACAGCACAGTAATACAGTGCTGCAGCAGGCTCTGTTACCATGGATCCTAATGCACTCGGCATTCCACAGGAAATTTAGCAGAGAATAAGAAATAAATCTTTTCCTGTGTGAACCCACACCAGTTCTGTGACACTATTAAGGTACATCCTCAAAGTCTGCTAAATTCAAGGGTAAACACCATTATTATTCCTAAACTTTTATTCATACATTCTACCACTGAGTCACTATGTAGGTGAAACAAAATTGCAAGTCGATTTTAAACACCCTGACAGTGCTAATGGGAACAAGTCATGCATTCAAGCTGTAAAGGAGAATGACTCTCCACTGGGGATCAGTTGCCACAAAAGACTACTGGCATCTGTAAGTGAGAAAAGTCAAAACAATTCATACTCATGGGACTGTCACACTGAATAGTTGCTGTGAAAACTCACGCTATTTGTTCCTTTTGAAGCCTACCTGAATGTATTTAATTATTAAACTCTAAGACCTAACAAATGGGCTAATCCAAGAGTTGCTTCTACAGAGTGATTTGACATAGTTCAATAAACTCAACAGATGAAATTAAATTAAAAGGAGGAGGAGGAATGGATTATGGTGAAAGCAGAAGGTGAAGAAAAGATATAAAAATAACAAAGAAATCAAAGCATTAAATAAGCAGACAATATAAAAATAAAATTCTTTCTCCCATTCTTAGAGTGAAAATGCATATAATTCTCCCCATCTGTTCTAAGGCCCAACAACTCTATATTTCACAGTTGAGATAAACTAACAATTTCTGCTTCAGGCATCAAACTCTGGTATTCTTTGGGGTTCCTCCTTCATTATCAGAATTATCTGCATTTCTGTCTTGTACATTATGTCTGTACATATCTTTGAGTGCTATGGTGCCAGAATTTCAGATTCTTTCAGAGTTGTACCCAAGCACATCTCAAAGGAAAAGTTCAGCATATGAGCTATAAACTGCACATTCTCCAAATGCGTTTTTTTAACTACAAAAGGCAAGTTTGAAAACGAATGCCTTCCCCTTGTGATTAGAATGATTTGCAATAGTATGGAGCAACATGCTACAAATAAGGTAAAACCAGGGACAGATCAACTTCCCAAAGCTAAAAGCCTTCCAGCACAATGCTAGGAAGTATGAGGTATGATACATAGCCACACAAGACTCAGGCTGCTATCTCCATGCAAGTCCTCTAAGCTTCCTCACAACTGAGTTCTATTTAAAATATTTAACTTTTAAAAGAGGAAATTAATTTCAGAATCACCTCATTAAGCTCAGTTTATGTAAGTGACATAGCCCAAGAGAAATGGAGGAAGACAGACCAGGCAACACCTACAGGTCTAAAAGCTTTATATGGGGTAGTAAAATCAACAAACCACTACATGCAACAGATAAGCAATCAAGAAGGTAAGCAACACATGATTTGGGGCAGGATAGAAGTAACATTTAATCTCTTTTTTTTCTCTCTCCTTTTTGGAAGATATGAATGGACAAGGGGCCTATGTTTCCATAGCACAGTTTTCACAGCCTAAGATATTACCAATCTGTCTATATTTGAATTACCAGTTGCTAATTGTGGAAACATTTCTGTGCCTCAATTATCAATTCCAAGTGGCAGTGAAACCTCACAGCATGAATACAATGCACGTTTCAGAAACAAGAAACCTCATAGTTTACACACTGCCTAACAAAAAGTAAAATAACCTCTGATTGAAGACTTTGCTTTGTTTTGAGCCCTCAAACCCATTCAGCCTCCACAGTCACCAGATCCTTCTCCTCCACCAAAGCCTGTCAGCTCACATAATTTCACAGCTGGAATGGTATCTGTGTCCACATAGCTGAGTGCATTCTTACCCTCAGTGACTTTTGAATAAAAAAGAATTGTCTGTTGTGTGGCATGAATACTGCAAAGCTAAAAAGAGCTGCTCTAACACCTAGCCAAGAAAAGTCTATCCACCAGAAAGGGGAGGCTTGGTCTTAATAAATGTCAGAAGAACATGTACCTGGTTTAGTGGTGAACACGGCAGTGTTGGACTAGATGATCTCAGAGGTCTTTTCCAACTTAATAATTCTATGTATCTTTGAACACAATAGTCTCCACAAACAAGGGAGGACATTAAGAAATCTTCTTAAAAAGGAAAGCTGGTGTTAAAGATGAGATTTCCACAATTACCAATGTACTTTGATTTAAAAACAAGGAAACAAGGAAAACATATCTTTCTTGAACAATAACTCATCAGGAACCAAATATACTCTGTTTCTGATGTCATCATTCTGCCAAAAATGATGTCATCATTCTGTCTTTCAAAAGCTGAATAAGCTATCCCTGTGATACACGTGCAGTAACTTGTTAAAAAGTTAAGTTAAAGTTTTCATCCTATTTTTTTCCAGGAATAATAGGCCAGTAAAAAAGAAGGTGCATAAATGCTCAATTTTTTGGAAAATGTTTAAAGCAAAAAAGTTCTACAAGAGCATTGAATTTACATTCTTCACAGAGTTTCATTGTCTTGTAGGAATTAATCCAGTTGGATTTCAGGTTGTTAAATGGTGAGTGTACCCAGCTCTCACCTGACATTCTACTTCTACAATCATGTCTTTGATTTTGAGGAAGAGGTGAAATACCTACTTAGATAGTTTCTTCCAAAAAATAGCCCCATGGAAGGATAAATCCATGTCCAGAGACATGGAAAACTACTAGACATCACTGTCAATGTTTTTATCTGTGTGATTCATCACAATCAGCATGTCATTCATGCACACTGTCATTATTGTCTCCATCAAGGGTGTCTAGATAAATATTTACTGTTCATTCAAGTACTGTACACAATAAAGTATTATACACTTCTCTGACTACATTTTTTTTATGAGTCCTAAATCATAAATTTTTGCCCTCATCTTAAGCTATAGACTTATGGGGAGGCTTTGTTACAGAGCTACACTTTACTATAGAATGTAGTTCCATCGCAGTAATTATGCTTTCTAAAATAATTAGCAACATTTTGGTTTGTAGGGAAAACAGCAGAGAAAGCCAGGACTATGTTGAAAATGGGACTGTTTCCATTTTAGAAATGAACTGGTTTGAAACTTTTGGTTATATGCATTTGATTTTTTTTTTATGTTAGAAAACACACTGTAGTATTTTCATTGCAATGGAATAAGGTTTAATTCTCTTTCACTTTGAATTGCAAAATGGACTGGTTTAATTTCAATTCCAATTGTCAAAATCCTTTTTAAAATGGAAGATTGATCTTCTTTGCAGTTCTGCTTCTCAAGAGGATTTCCTGAATAATAAATTAAGAATAAAGGTTTTGACCCTCATTACATTTTTTTCCCATTTTCCAAAATTGGTTCTTAATGTGTAACAGCAGTCATAATAAATGTTTCCCTTCACCTAAGACTAGGAATGAGGGAGAGGGGGCTGGGAACAGTTCTCTTGTGGCCTGACAGTGCTTGCCAACACAAAGAGGTCCAGCCCCATGGCCCAGCTCCCACAGCACCAGGTTCCTCCTCTCCAGGCTGCCTGCTATTACTCTTAATAACTTCCTCAGTCCTTTACCTCTTACTTAGACTTTCTATCATGAATTGAAGACCAGTAACACAAAGATTAGGGATAGCAGAGGGGGTTGGGAAAGGCAAAAGATTTTGCTCCAAAAGCATCCTCTGTGGATCTGCATACAGATAGGGATGACAGTGGAATTAAGGGAAAGGAGATTTTATACAGGAGATTAATGCATACTGAGACATACACATATGCATGCTGCAAACCACATTAATATTTAAAAATTGAATGCTGAACAGAGTAGATCTGTATAAACGTCAAAACCCAAGGAATAGAATTATATGATCATCATTTGATCAGTAAGTCAATCACATACAAAGTTGAAGAACATATCACCAATGAAAAGTAGTAATAACAGATTTTTTCAAGTAACTCCCTGCTCTCTAGCGAGGTATCATAAGAACACAAAGTACAAGAACTTAAAATGACTATTTCCTTGTGGCACTGGCTATGGAACATTTCAACATGAATATATAAAATATAAAATAAATAACATTTATTTAAGACATTCTTCAGGTAGTCATAACCATTCACAAGATCCTTCAGCTGTGAAATGCTACTGAGTTCAGTGCAGTCCTGCACAGATGCATAAGTGGCCCCCATACAGCCTACCTTGCATGACTCAAGCTGTATTTCTAAATATTGCAGAGCAATTTATTTGAATGCACAGTTACACCTGAAATGCTTGATCATAATGTAATTAATTCCTCACTCTGAAATAAGAATTAATTTAAACTAGCATTAAAAACTTAAAAAGCCCAAAATAGTACTTTGGAAAACAAAACAAAAATATTCATAAACTTGTTGATAAATGAGTCAATAAACTGAGGCTTAGCAAAATGTACATAGACTTATGAAAGATTTACTAAGTTCTTGAACCTTATGAAAACATGATCGTTTGAAATTTCACATAGACACATTTCAGAGAAGTAAATATAAAAATGAAGCATCAGCTAGAGATACTGTAAATGACCACCATTTACAGTAGAAAGAGAGAAAATAGAGAACCCCAAGAAGATGCTAGTCTTTATGTGGATGAATGCACTCGACCCAGTTTGAGATATCATTAAAAATTATCACCTTCGTAATCACAACCAATATGTGCTCAGATACACCTCTTTAAAACTGAATAAAAAATAAAAATATAAACCAAGAAAAGAATTAATATAGGATTTTTAAAAATTATTATTTAAGGAGCACTGGAGTAAAAGGTGAGGAAGTAAAGGTGTAAAAGGTGTACGTTTGGGGAGTAAAAAGGTGAGGAAGGTTGTAAAACCACAATTCACATTCTAAAATCACACTTTCTATTTTTAAATGTCACATATATTACTGTAAGTAAACACAAAGCATTGGTGTTAAAGGCTCCAAAAGCAAAAGCCAACATGATTCAATACTACAGTGAAGGAGGTTACAAGAAGTTTTAATTCCTTTTTTCAGACGAGGGATTCATGTTAAATGAGAAAAAAAAATATATATATATGTATATATACACACTGTGGAAAACAGAACCATGTAACAGCAGACCAAAAGAGATTGCAAAGAGTAATATGCACTGCAGTACACTCTCACAAACAATTTTGATTTCACTGATACTAGAAAATTTCAGAATTTAGTATGGCTGAGATCAAATTCTTGGTTGGTTACCCTTATCATAGGATGTTCAAACTTCTTGTCTGTATTTCAAGGTTCTGTTCAACTTGACTACAAAGCTCTGCTTATTTTCACCCTACTCATAAGATCTAACTCTTGTCTTCTGAAGTGAAAAGCAATGTAGCTTTCCTTCTGATCACTCCTTTAAAGCTTTTCTGATCCTGCTCAGCCTTTGATTACTGACCACTCTGTGAGCCCCACAAAGAACCAAGTTATTACTCTCATTTGGGGGCCATATCCTCTCAAATCTCATAACTCTTCATGTCAATAAAGCAACACTCATGCACAGCATTGAAGATCTGGCCACTATACATCCTTTGTATTTTATCTTTATGAAACCAAGTTGCAAAATCTTTGGTCTGGTGTTTCAAACTCTGTTTCCTTTATTATCATCATAAATTATGTGTAAGATAATTTCACAGAAGAATGGGTAAAAACATTTCAGATAAAATGAGAAGTGATCTTAAAAAATTTCAGATTTTATATGCAATATAAAATGTCATTTCTGAAATTGAAACAACTGGACATGGCGGTGTTTGGTCAAAGGCTGGACTAAAAGTTGGACTCAAGAAGACTGGTGGTCTTTTCCAACCTTGATGATTCTGTGATTCTAATATATTCTTCACAGCAGTTCTGTGAATTGCAGAGATTATTCTATTGCTCTCCAAACCAGCACTTACAATGCCCCCAAAAGTGCCATTTTTAGAGACCTGGTCAATTTTTCAAAATTAAAAAGGAATAAAATAAATTTGATTCTTGTTTGCTGTAGTTTCAAAAGCCACAGTCAATTAAAAAAGTTACCTTGAACTGCTTCTGGTGCTGGAAACTGTTTGTTAATTTCAAGATGAGAGAATAATTGTTGATCTACCTGAGAGTCTTTGAAGAATTGTTCTTTCTAGAGTATGGCTCAGGAAAAAGTCTAGCAACTGTCAGAATCTAGCACTAAGAGTGAAAAAGCACCCTTATTTTCTGAGCCAAACAATGCTTATGTGGCAATTAAATTCCACTGGACTCCTACAAACAGCCTTATGATGTGCAAATGCCCCCTCATTTTTCTTCTTTGTTTGAAAGAATAGAACAGGAAAAGACTGTTCAAAAAAAAATCTGAAATATGCAATCTCTGGCCCAAATATATTACATTCAAACACATGGAAAAGTGAAGAACATATTGGAAAAAGGGAACCTAAACAGCATGACCTCAGCACACCACCTCCCCAATGACTACAGAATTTTTGAAGGCATTTGGATCTTATTTTGTGGGGTCAGGTGGAATGTATGCAGTGCATAGATTTTCCCTTTCACTATTTTGCGTTTCAACAAAGTAACAAATCAACTAAGACCATTTCTGGCTGCCAAAACTTCAGTAAATGATGAAATCACTGCAGAAAAGCCCCAGAGCAATAAACACCCATTGTCTACTGATATGACCAAGGATACCACCGAAGGAAAAACACCTCACTCCACGTTATTGCTTTAATAAACTGAAAGTAACTTATTTTCCACAGGGTATGTGAGATCACAACACCAGCTGTGTTTATCTGAGTGACAGATCACATACATTATGTAGATCCACTAAAGATTTTAAAACCTTAATTTCTCTGTCTCCTGGTATCATCTCTTCCCAGCATAAAAGGATTTCAGCCAGAATAATTAAATATTTAATTTTTAAACAAAACCTAAATATAAAACAGAAATATAAATATTTTTCAACAATAAAATATTTTTGCATAATTCCACAGGATAGTGCATCCTTGAAATCTGTGGTGTTATCAATAAGCAAATGGCCATATATTCAGATCTGAGGAATATTTTCTGATAATCTGTGTACAAAGGACTGTCATGTATCGACTGCCCTTCTGTTTCTATGTGTGAAAGTACCTGTAAGAATGCTAAATTATCTCTAAACATTTAAGTAATACAGTAATAATATAAACAAATATTGGAATTATCACCAGGATCTTACAGGAACTGGGAAGGAAGATTGCTTTGTTGAGAAGGTGATGATCAGTGCATGGAATAGGAGTCATTTCACTTGGTTTGAGCAATCTAAAAGTGGCACACCTGATCCAATTTAGTCATCTAGGTCTATTTGCAATCCGTAAAGAGAGACAGGCATCCTCACAGGGTAAGTCATACCTGTCTAAGCAGTTTACTGAGACATATGGGGCTGGCCTGGCAGAAGTTGGAGAATTAAGTAAATCCTTTCTCATGAGCTCCATCCAAATGCAAGCCTGCAAGCCCTAAACATGCATTAGTCCAGAGTCCAAATCATTATGCCTAGGCATGCAGTTAAAGCAATGTAAGTTCAGTATAACAAATATACCTTTTCTCCCCTGTACCCCGATTTTAACACAAATTAAGGACACTTGTTCTTCTACCTGACCTTTCATAAGAATCCTTCATACAAAAATACCCATCTCAAATATTGGATACAAATAACATTCTGGAAATACTGAACTATAATTGGTAAATTTAATGGCTACACTTGACCATTGAAAGACAAATTCTGACCTCCTTTCCTCCACTGAATTATAATAAAGTTCATTTTGTATGTCCCATTGATTTTGCAGGGATTTCTACTGCAATAAAATTTTAGTTGGCAGATTTAAAAGCATCTACATCTGTTTTCAGGTGACCAGTCTGAAATCCCTTCCACAAAAGATGAGCAATTACTTATAAATCAGGGACATTTCATGGGCAAATAATTACTCAATGTATTGAAAATGTTCATGATATAAAAGCATTCCTAGGTATTTCCATTGCTACTTGATGAAATAACTTAGTTTACCCTTACTAATTATATTATACAATTAATATAATTATTAAAAATATAGTTTTACTTCTGGTATTGGTGGTATCTAACATCAAAGTAAGTTGAAATATATTTTAATACCAAACATAATTAATCAGTAAAGAGATCACAATAGCAAGATAAACTTGCTAAAAGATAAATTTCCTTTGGTTTACCATTTGCTTTGTCCTTGTTTTCATATTTTTTTTAATTGCTTATATCCTGTAAATCAAGCACTAACTAATAGAGAAAAGGCAGTTTTTTGGGAACTTTTGTATCAACATTTTAAGTTGGAAGTTACTCCGTATTCCCTCAAAGTCTTTTGGGTCCAACTGATGTGAGGCATAGCAAAGACTCAACAGACAACTTGACTCCTGCTTATGCTGCAAATCTGACTACTGGAATTTTTATGTGCAATTACTGTACTTACACAAAACAGTAATAGAAATTTCACAAATATAAATAAAATGTCAAAAATTATATTGTGATTTATTCAGAAGACAGTTTTCAAACAGGAATCAAGAAAATGGCAAGCAACAACAAAAGAATAGAAAGAATAAGAATAGCCCTTTCTAAATCTAAACATCCCAGTCACAACTAACAAATCACAAAGAGGGAGAGCAACAGCTATTTCTGTGTATTCTTTTAGAGTCCTTCCTGAGCCTTAGTGCCCTTT
>VZTN01000020.1:37712-96232 GCA_013400515.1 Erpornis zantholeuca
ATGAACTACCTTGTGTCAGTGGTGACAAGTGTCCATTTGTCTTCTGTCCAGCAGCTATGAAGTGCCATACCTAGCACCTGGGGCAAGGGGATGATAAAGAGAAGGAGAGCAAAGGTGGGAGCAGGAAACAGGCTCATGGCAGGAGCTGCCTGACTCCTGATAAGAGGCTCAGTCCAGCCAATCTCCACCATGGTAACAGCTGGAAATTCATGTGCTTTTAAAAACAGAAGCATAGCCAGACCTGGTCTACAACAGCATGTTTTTATCTCTGTTGAAATAAAAATCACATCTCAAAAAAATTGTTCCAGGCTAGGCTTGCTTTGCTTACAGGTACTCTGCATAACACATCTTGTGGGAATCAGGTTATCACTAAACAAACAAACAAACCAACCAAACCAAACCAAACAAAAAAAAAAAAAAAAAAAAAAAAGTGAGATTTTGAAGATATTGTCAGTACAGTGGATAAATAAACCTTTTTTTGGTGGTCTCACAACAATGAGAAGAATGGGAAAAAAGGGAAATGTAGTACCCACATAATTCTGGTAGGTAAACATAGTAATATTTATAATAATAAATACTAATTTTTCCTCGTGTGGGTTTTGAAGTCACAAGATGGCATGCTGATTGTAAACTGTTAAATACTCAACTATATTAAGCTGTGTGTCAGAAGATGTTGAATGTGTATTTGGAAAATAGAAGTGGACTTGGTAGAAAACTTGCACAAACAAATCAATTTCCTTAAAAAAAGACTGAATGATGAAGCTCAATGCAAAAACACGTGCTGAATTTTCTCCCACCCCAGGTAGTATTCAGCATTATATTATGGATCAGCTAAGTAGGATACCCAAGAATGGTTACTGTTTTTGTATCAAGAAAGCTGAAGATGGTTTTCAGTTCAAATGATCATTGCTGGGACCAAAATCATATACTCAGAACCAGTTTACCCTCTAAACTATCCCCCCACATAAATATAAATAGCCTTACCATTGTAATAGGGAAGGGATCAAGCTATGCACTTTGCCTATGTATTTGTTAGCATAAGGAGGTGTGCCTAACCTGACTCAGTACACAGCATTGCAAGTTGATTATTTCATGAGACCTTCATCACCAACCACATAGTTCCTAAAAAAGCTCAAGACAAATAGCCAGGCCATTTCTGGGATCCAGTCCTACCTGGCACAAATTTCTCAGCTGCCTTCAAGTACACATGTGCTTTTTTTACTATGAGTTATATGTCTCTGGTCATTAGGACAACAAAATTTTAATGTAGGTCTGTGGAAAGTTTCCTAAAGATATGACAGAAATATGTGAAGGCAGATAAATTCTTATTCCAAGTAGAACAGATGTCAGAGACTCAGAAGAAGCCTCAGCAAGAAACTCCTGTGAGACTCACGGGGTGATGCTGCAGGCAGACAGAGCCTCTGTGTGACAGAAGACTGCACACTTCTGACAATATGACATGACACAGAAGAACATTAGGAAAAATACACAACATTTCTCCTCCTCTTCTAGTCTTCCTTCTACTGGTTATACTGAAAGTCTAGAAAATTTAGACCCGGTTATATGGAAAAGCTCTTCCAATTGCTAGGAACCTAGATCAGTATGAAGATTATTGAAAATACTGAAAACTACAAGATACTCCAAACTCAAGTTCTGTAGACAAAAATCAGAACAGTTTTGTCACTTAGTGAATCCTTCAAGACATTCTTTTTAAGCAGAGAGTTCATTATTTCGCAAAGTTGGATGGTAAGGAATCAGAATGTTAAAGAAAAATAACATAAGTGACTGTTCTGCATGGGACTTTTAGGGGTGTTGATAATCAGTCACTTTTAGCAATTATTATTTAAATTAAAACCAACATGCCATCCTCTTGTGTGTCCCTAGATTCCCTTAAGAATAATTTTCTAGAGTATGAGTCAACAGGGAGCGACACCTAGGAAGATGTAATTACAAGATGAAGATAAAATTTCTCAAGTAATAATTGTTCAAAATTAAATGTCTCCTTAGTGCCAAAGTGCTGTTGCTGGGAGGTCTGAATGCAGCCATGCATTTTGTCCAGAGCTACCTTTAGGTAATTACCCCAAGAAATGGTACTCTCACTGAGGCTGCTATATGGACTTGGGGTAGCTTAGCTTAATGAAAAGAACCTGAGCATTCAGCATATTCTGTGCTTCCACCAAAGACAATGCCAATGCACCTTGCCTGCTATTCATGTTCAAATCAGGCTAAATAAAATCCCATTCCAGTGTACCTCTTTAGCAGTCACAAACTAACTGCACTGTGGAAATAAACTAAACCCTTGTGGCTTTTAATTTCCCCAGAAAATCACCAAATACCTCAGCAAAATTTCACTGACTTATTTCTGCAAAAGCAGTTAATTCTTCTGCCAATAGTGGCAGTAGTTTTTGATATAAGGTAATAGAAAGAAAATAATTTTCAAAAATAAGTAATATAAACAATAATTTACTCTGAATTGACAAAAGTGGAACTTAGTATCTAATACACTTAAATACAATAAAGGATGAGAGATTTTGTTATAACCTTTGAACAGACAAAAACGTTGTGCATTTCAAACTTGTATATTGGTGTCTTATTTCCTTTTCTTAAGTAAAACTGCATCTTCTCAAAATCCTTTAATATTTATGACAAAGGGTTTTTTTATTGCACAAGCAGGAGGGTGATGCTTTTTCACTAACATGTCAAGTATAATTATGAGCTTTTCTACTCAAAACTAACAGCTGTTAGGAGATCAAAGTCTCTCTTGTTTATTATAGTGTTTTAGTAAAGGCTTTTTAGCAGAGTTTATCGTTGGGTCTTACATTTATTAATTCTTAAAAAAAAAAAATAAAAAGCATTAAGCAAGACCATGAATGAACACACAACACTCCAATAAATGCAACTCACCCATTCCTTTTGAACCTGTTTTTCACATTCCTACATGTATTCACAGGCATACAGCCATGCATATTTCACAAGTACATGTGCTCACACAGATCCTTACACTCTAGTTGAAACAGATGTTAATTCTAAAATAGAAAAGGAAGAGAGAATAAACCAGCTCTGCAGCTACATGAGACCACTGTCTACTGGCTTCAGTCATCAGAGTCAATTTCTAAGGTGACATGAAGCATGAGAGATCTGCTATTTTATACTTCCATTCTGAAAAGTAAAATATCCTCCTTTCTTTTTTTTTCTTCCCCCAGAATAAACATTTCCAAATGTAGCACTACAGATTCGGTTAATGCCAGCATTTGGTGGAAAAAAAACTGCAAAGAATATTCCCACCATTTACAAACCTACAGCTTTTTTTTTTTTTAGAAAAAAAAATCCCAACCTCCAAACAACACATTTTTTATCCTTTGACTTTTAGTGCTCTTTATGTAAATAAAAGCCAACTTTCACAGTCATGAAAGTGAGAGGCTAAAAGAAAATCTGTAGTGGAGATGTTTATGAATGGGTAAAAAATCACTTAACCACCCAAAAAAAATTCGGAAAAGAATGAATCCTGGAAGTTTGTGAGAGAAAATGTTTCCTCTCCAGGATGACTCCAGGTATAATTAGGTCATAAAGGATATGGGGTGCCCAGTCTAACTTCAAAACAATCTAGAAAAACGTGATTTAAATAGGCCTCCACTTATGTTTACTGGTCAGCTGTTGCAATGCTTTCACAGCTTTGTCTTTTTATCATCACAGTGCATATAAATATTTCCCTCTGGGGAAGCACTGTTCTTGCTACTTGCAGATTTAGAACTTGTAGAGGCATAATATGAAAAAATAAATATACTGCTATTTTCTGTTTTCCAGCTACCTGCCAAGTACATCATTAATGAGAAGGAAGATCCTCTATATTTTTGGGGTTTTTTCTTTTCTAAAGATCTGGGAAACCTAGGTTATGAAAAGAAATTTCATACATTCTAAAATATTTTCAAATTTGCTTTTAAAGTAACATCAGTTCTGACTTATATAAAAGTAATAGCATGAACTCAAAGCCTGGCATGTGATTACCTAAATTATTTTCCTTCAAAAGTAAATATGCTTGAATATGGTCCTAATTCTTTCCTCCATTTTTCCACAGTTCCCCATATGGGCCTGACTAGTTGCAAAGACTTGGATTTGATATTCTGGGGAGTTGAGATGCTAATAGCCAATTCAAAGAAATTCTAGAGAAGGTTCAGACATGAAAATTGTCAGTTCACCTCCAAGTATAAGTCCCAAGTTACAATCCACAACAGTTCATAGAAGATCATGGAGATGACATGGGAGCTTATAGTATTCCTTATAAATATGTTTAGGCAGGAAAAGAAAGTCCACCAGAAGAAGAACTGAATTTTGTTTAAACATTTATTTCTAAATAAATATAGGCTTTCTTATTTTAGGATATTATGCTCACTGCAGGCCTCTTTATCAGTTTTTATTCCATTCCCCATCTTGCTTATTTTAAATATTTTACCAGTGATATAAAAGACTTTTCATTTAAGTTGTCCTGGGTTTCCTGATTTTAATATTAGGCTGCTATCCTCCTTCTCCTTGCATGCTGCTAAATGCTATCATGGTGTTCAGGGATTGCATTCAGCCACCTCCCTTGAAATGAAATGCTGTACACAGGCAGGGAACCTGACTTTTAATCATGCCTTCTATAAAAAATAGCAGCTATGATTAATGTTCTCATCCTGAAACTTCTTGGTCTGCTTTGTGAAGTGAAGACATTTTTCTTTGTGGTCATAAAATAATCATAGTTTTCTTGTATTAAAAAAAAAAAATCCCTTCTGCTTTTTGCTATCTTCTAGTAGGAAAATCAATTTTTATCTTTCTTCGTGTATTTCTGCAACCCTAAAGTTCAATAGCAAGAAAATACTCTTAAAATTGTTATTTAGAATAGGTTATCCAATTAGTGTTATTTAGATTATGTGTTATTTAGATTATCTTTATTCATCCGATATTTATTTTCTCATAATTTGAACTATCAGAATGGTTTGCATATAAAAAATTATTTTAATGAAGATAAGTCACTAGTCTTAACAAGTGACGTTAGAGCTTGAGTATGACATTCAAAAAAAGCCTCAAATTGGGAATTCAAAAAAATAGCCTCAAAAAATAGCTGTCAGAAAAATCTTTTTTCTGAAACTGGAAAAAGATAATTCTGTCGTTTTCTCAACATTAAATGATATGCACAAAATTGCAATGAAAATCAAGAAGGGATCACTTCTGACAGGGAATCTTGTAGGTAAATCTAACACCCAGGAAGTAAATATGATATAGACTCATGGTCTCCTACAACAAAATGGAGATGTACATGGATACAGTGGGCTATCCATGTGTGTTTTAAAGGATAAAATGACATAGTGGTTGGATTTCTTATCTTAGCAATATTAAAACATTAAGATAAAATGGGATTGTTTTTAATTTCAAATTTACAGTTCTGAGGATGTGTTACTTGGGTTTGTTTTTTTTTTTAACTCAGAACAAAATAACATGTCAGCACTACTGAGACAAAGCAATTAAATACTTGAGAAGTAAATGCTTTATTTTCTCTGTGTATTTCTGAAATTTCACAGAAAAAAATTCAGTATTTGCTTTACATTTTTTTTTGTATCAGAGTTTTCAATGTCATGGAAGTGCAGTTTCTGAGTGGTTCCAAGTGCAGTGAGTCAAATAATGCTACCCTGTAATGTCTGGATCGAATGGCTTCCATGTGAGCTGAACTGTACATAGTTTAAAAAATAAGCATTTTAAGGCATGAAGGTGTCCCACACCACTGTAGAAGTTTATCAAGTTATTTATAATCATCTTTACTGAAAAAAAATCCCTGTTTATCAGTTTAATTTTTAATGTTTCTAACTTCAGTTTGTAAACAACTCAGTCTGGTTACACCTTTTTCATCAAAACCAGACATACACCTCCCTCATTCTTCCAAACACAAAAAATTGTATATTAATAAATTTTGTGGTCAAGTTATATTAAAAATTAGGATGTCTGGCTTTTTTTTCATTAAATACCTAGGCTGCAAGTTACATTTTCAAAATTCATATCTCTATATATATCTATAAGGATGTTAGCACCTAACGCTCTTTATCTGACTTCAAAGATCTTCAAGAGCTGGACATTTGGGTAAAAACACCATTAGGATCTAAAAATATAAAAGAATTTTATCTGCTGACTTCCCACCATTGTGGGTAATAAAAAATTGAGAGAATAAAACTAAGTCTTTTATATTGCTTCTGGTCTTTATATTTCTTTACACCAGTTGAAAATACAGTGATATTAAGAATCAGCAATACTTCTTCTGTAACACAGCAGTAAAATGAAAGTTACTGACTCTGCAGCTGTCCATGTATATAAACTTACAGAAGCCTACCTAATTTTTAAAATGTAACTGAATTCAAGTTGGCCACACAGTTCCTGTAGCTTTAAGGAAGTTTGCTGCACTGTCTCTATGCATTTAATAACAAATGCTAAAATGTCTCTTGAGAAGAGGCTCAGGAGTGAGCAGATCAGCTAATTGGTCATCTCTTGAAGCATGTTGAGATAAAGGATTAACTGAATTCATAAGATCTAGAGAAAAAAAAAAGCATTGGGTCAAAAAATGACTAACCAGGAGACATCCTCAGACAGCTGCAATAAGCCTCAGAATGATAACTGCAAGAAACAGCTGGAAAGTGGTCAGAAGACCTATGCATTCAATCAAAGAGAGATTGCAAACTGAACACAGTTGCAGTGTCAGTCTGCTTTAAGGCATGTAACAACAGTGTAGAAACGATGGGACAAGAGTAAAAGCACTGAAATGGTTTTAATTCTGGAGTGTAATAAACACTGAAAAGATTTTTGCCTGTTCTTGGACAAAAGATACTGTACAGGTGAATGATCAGTGCAGGTGGCTCCGTGAGCAGCTTCAGTGAGAGCTGCAGGTTGAGCTCTGCAGGGCAGGAGCCTGAGGCAAGATGCAGTGAACTGGTGCCAGCCTTTAGCACAACAAAGGGCATGGGGACCTGTGTCACTGCCAGGTGACTGGGCACTCCAAGTATAAAAGGCAAGGAAACCTTGTCTGACTGTGGAGTATAGGGAGGGAAGCAGGGCATCCACTGGCTCACTGCAGCTACCCACTGCAAAGGCATTTCAGACCTAGCTCAGGTGGTCTGAGAGTGACTGCCAGAGAGGCTCCAGGACAGCCAGACAGGAAAGTTTCCTTAACATATAAAATAAATGGCAGAAATTCAGCAGTGTTTACTTTTATTGGATATCTAATTACTCACATCTGTTTTTTGTTTGAGAACACAAATATCAAATCAATCTTCTGAATTAATCCTACCTTGTAAATGATACAGCAGACATATACTAAGGATTCTGGATAGGAGGTCTGATGAGTTATCTGATTCAAATCACTATTCCTTTAAGAGTGGGGATGCACTTGCCTTTTTGGGAAAGGACCAGCAAACAGAATCAAATGTTATGTAGTCTGTCAACAGGTGTACTAGGACAGGATTTAGCCCTACCTATCCTTTTTTCAGATGCTAGAAAGAGCTTCATTTTCACTGACATCATGAAAGGAACAAAGGCCCTAAGTAACATCAAAGTTGGAGAAACATGGCAAGAAAGCTGCTATCCATGCAGGAAGAAACAGAAAAAACAGCTCTTTCCATGAAAGTGCGCAGCTAATGCAAAACCCTCTGGAAAGAATGACAGCCAGTGGGAAAAAGAGGTTTTGCTCTCCTAATCCAAACTTGGAAAGTCTCAGTTAGAATATATGGATCTCACTCAACCCCAGCTAAGCTGCTCATTGACATCAGATGAATGGATGCAACTTTGTTCAGGATTAACACTACAATAATACAGAAATCTAGATACTTCTACTTATGTAGCTAGTGAATGGAAGAAAGGCTTAAGACGTAGAAAACAGATCAAACGCTAGGAAGGTGGTTGGACCACAGTTTAATCCTTGCCACAGAGCTGCATCCTTTGTTCTACCAGAGATGAAAGCTTGCAAGTGCTCTAGAGATTTCTTTCCATCTTATTTTAATGTTTCAGTATTACAATACTCCAGCTCTAACTCTTTCCATGCAAATAATACCTGTGCTACAGTAAATCATCAATAGCTGTAAAAGAAATGGAAGTGGTTGCTTTGTCATAGATTGTGTATTCAGGGCATACAGTAACTGACAAAAGATGTCTGCATCTCAGCCCCTTCTAATACAAGCTTTGATAGATCCACCACATTTTGCAGAGAATGAGACAAAACACCACACCAACAATGACGCAAAAAATATAGTCACCAAGGACAAAATTGCTTTTATAAGCATTACACAATAGTGGACACTATTATGTTGTTAATACAAGGTGAAATAAAAGTCTATTTCAGCATGTATCCAGTCTTCTCCATATATATCTTTGATCAGCAAACTGTCTCATCAAGGGCCTGAAGGTTTTTTCTCTGTCCACACTACTTGTCTGATCACATGGTTTCAGTAATTTGAGACAATTCATCACATGCAACATTTTTAAGCATCCTCCACTATGTTTTTCTTTTTCACAAAACCTATCAAAAATTATACCAGACAAAAATTATTCATGGAGCACTTATATATCACACATTATAAAAGAAAAATGCAGAAATACATCTTTTCAAAATTAACTAATCCTGAATTGTATTTCACATCAAATCTGTCAAAATATGTAAGGGGGAAAATGAAGGTACTTAAATTTACTCTGAGTTGTATCTTGAATGAAGATATATGATTAGCCCTATGGACTCATGAGAAAGAAGCTCCACCTCACAGAAACAAAAACCCATTCTATATTATTTGACAAAAGTGGCAAGTGAGGAAAAAAAATTAAGATAACAGAGAAGACAAAGAGAAGATAACAAAGAAAGTAAGGACTGGAGAGATGTGCTGCAATCACTCATTGTTCAGTGTAATACACAAATAATAGTGTTGATCCTAAAACAAAATCTTTGGCAAATGCCTACTGCTAAAATAATAATACACCTTTGTTTGCAATGCTTTATGATTAATCACTGTCAAGTTTTGAAGTGGAAAAAAAAAAAAAGCAGTAGGAATGAATCCCTTGTTCTCCAGACTTCCAAAGAACTTTCTTTCTCTGTGTATTTAAAGAAATTTCCTCAGTGAAACACATAGTTCTGCTATAAGAAAGAATAGAGGAACAAGGATCTTCCAAACCTTTCATGGGAGTTTGCATTGAAATGTTCAAGTCAAATGTGTATTTTCAAATCCCAGAAAAATCCAATTGGAGTTACTAGAAATTTGAGTATTAAAATTTTTACTTTTTCATATTCTGATTTCTGATAGCAGCCAAAATAGTACAACTTTGATTATTTTTCATTATATTAGAAAGACCACAATCAGCCAAAGATGTGCAAAGTTCCTCTGAATTCAGTATTTAAGAGACAGTATCACTTTCCCACCATTTACAAAGTTTTCAGTAATGGGAAGATGGAAAAGAAGGAAATCGATTTCAATTGTGTGTGGGTTTTGGCTGGAATGGAGTTAAATTTCTTTATAGTAGATTGTGCAGTGCATGTTTTGGATTTAGAACAAGAATAATGTTGGTAACACAGGGATGCTTTCATTATTGCTGAGCAGTGCTTAGTCAGAGCCAAGGACTTTTCTGCCTCCGAGCCCAACACCACCAGTGAGGAGGCTGGGGGTGCACAAGGAGTTGGGAGGGAACAGAGCCAGCACAGCTGACCCCAACTGACCCAAGGGATATTTCAGACCATATGGTGTCATGCTCAGCATACAGACCTGCAGGGAACAGAAATGGGGGGATGTTTGGAGTGATGGCATTTGTCTTCCCAAGTCACCCGTTACCCATGATGGGGCCCTGCCTGATTCAGGCATGCCTGAAGACCTGCCTGCCCATGGGAAGTAGCAAATGAATTCCTTGGTTTGCTTTGCTTGGGTGCACGGCTTTTGCTTTACCTTTTAAATTGTCTTTATCTCAACCCATGAGTTTTCTCACTTTTACCCTTCTGATTCTCTCTCCCATCCGGCTGCGAGGCTCCATGAGCAAGGGGCTGTGTAAGGCTTAGCTGCCAGCTGAGATTAAACCACAACAAATAGTATATAGCAAAAGACAGCTCTGAAGAGCACAAATAACTTCTGCCTCTTTTTTCTTGTAGAATAGAGTAAGCAAAAAATGAAAAGGAAAGGAATATGGGAGGGAAAAGAAAAATATATTAACTGTAGAGTATCATTCCTGATAGCTTGTCTGAAAAGAAATTTAACTCCAATGAAGAAAGAAACATTATATACTTACAGCAGTTTAAGACACCAAAGCCACTGTGTCCAACATCTGTTTACAAGAAGACAAGTCAGGGATAGTGACCTTGCTGTGCTCATGCATTTCCCCATGGTGGCATATGCACATGAAGTCTACTGGAACCCATACCAGATATTTGTGTACAATCTGCAAGACATGCTCCAACCACAGGCTTCAGATTTGGGCTCCCTGGGTGAATGCATAAAGATTTCATTGTCCAAATATAACTCATCTGAGTTTTTGTAAAACTGTAAAATGTTTAGCCTGGGCTAGCCTTTTTCACAATGACACCTTTTCTTCTTAATACATGAACTAATCATTGGCAGGTTTTCCATATGAAGTCAACTACATGGGATGCACAGTGATCCTAATAACCAAAGTCTAATCATTTTCCACTCAGACTTGCACAATTTTTCCTCTCCTGTGAAACTTCTAATCACTTGATTTACAATTCATCTCTTGCATAGGAAGAAAAACATGAAGCATGACATTATGGGAGGAGAGGAACAGAAAAGAGGCTCTAAGGACCTTCAGCTTCTCTGTTAGTCTCCTATCCCCAAAAAATATATCCACAATATAGCATTTTTCTCTGGAAACTCCCTCTGGATGAGAATACCTACAAAAACCTACAGTGATTCACAGAGCCTATGTCTGTTTCATACCACATCTCTCCCCTGTCTAATGAGAAAGACACTGTCCCATTCTGCTACATGTGAAACAGAACAGGAATGCTTAGTGTCCTCACCACCATAACTGTAGCCAAGACCAAAAGTACTTAAGGAAAGAAATGCATCTGTCATGCACTTAAATAGATTCCAGCAACAAGTCTTTGTTGTAAAATCCTGTCTGGAAAAAGGACATTAAGAGCACAAAGTTATGTGCAATAGAATTAGCTATTGACTGGCTTCTTTTGATGCTGTCTGATTCTTTTATTGGAAAGTAACGTAGTAATATCCTAGAAATCACCTTTAACCACCTGTGTGGCTGTTAGATTCAGGTTAGTCCTTTAGAAGCTGAAGGGCAATGCTGCAGATGACAAAAGTCCAGAGGCAATCCCACATGGGACTTCCTAAATTGAATTCCTGCTCTCACAGTGTTGCTATGTTTTCCTCCAAGCTGCATGCCTCAGATTGGCATTGCATGCCAAGCTCTACTAGGGCAAAGTGAGAGCCTGATTTAAAATCAAAGGCAACAGAAATTTATTTTTTTTTAACAAGGGACAGTGAAATGATGCCTATGGCATTGGAGAATTTACAGTCACTCCAGGTCCCTGAGACAGAGGCAATGAAATGAAACAGGCAAGGACCTATCAAAAACTAACACAAGGACATGTACATAGAGCTGCCTTCTGAGGCTGTAAAGTCTGAGAAATTATCAGAATCATGTCTTAATAGATAACTTAGATTTTATTCTCAGGGCTAGCCAGAAAAAAGCCCAGCTTCTCTCAAGTGCTAAATCTGTTGAGCAGCAATGGAGATGATAAGAAAATATTTTAATTATACCCTGGTCTCCTGGTATTTTCCCATTGAGCACCTTCTCACTATTTTCAGAGTATCTGTCAAATTCTCTCTTCAGTTCTCCTCGGATACTTCTATCTACAAAGCCAGGGTCATCCTTTCCAAGCATGAACCAGTATGGTGGGACTTAAATGACTCACTCAAAATCAGTTTTCACAGGCAGGATGCAACTGAAAAAAAATTACTGTAGTGTAAGCCTGGGTATGCAGAGTTCCACCTCATTAAGAGATGGATACCAACACTCTGTCAGAAAAAAACCCTGTTCATTACAGGAAAACAGCATGTCCCTGGGCAGTTACAGTGGAGTCTGAACACAAATTCATTCCTCAGCGGATTTCACAGAATCTTCACAAAGAGATGAAAACTCTCACCATCACTTCTCAGACCACGCATGGGCAGCAAACACCTCTACACACTTTGTTGATGATTAATAATGAAAAATCAGATAAATTCAAAGAATAAAAGATTTTTTGCATTTTGTAACTGAAGAGACTAGGAAAAAGGCCTATTACTATAATATTATTATGACGATTGAAGTCTAGAATGGAAAAAATTCTTTCCTTCTAATAAAATTGTATATATGACTGGAAAAGTTACTTTTTTGCATCTCTGCAGAAGGGCTTAGTTTCGTATTTTTATTTGGAATAGTCTTTTCTTTTTTCCCCCCCCATTTGCGGCTGAAAGTTCCCTGCCAGCTGTCATTTAATTAAATTTTGCTAACTGAGCTCACTGGATTTCCAGTTGCAAGGGAATCTCTACCGGACAACAGCCGTTATGGGTCTGACCAAAGGTTCATCTTCCCTGACAGTCCTTTTCTGGCTGTGACTCATAATGGCAGGGTGGAAGAATAAACATATGTGCTGGCACGTTGTTCCAGCCTTCAATAATCTCCAGCTCGAGGGCTTTTTGAGAGAAGGTGCCTTTACACTCATCAAAAGCCCTTGCTATAATTTTTCTTCATTAATACACTTAGTTCCCCTGAACACTGGTAAAAGCTATAGAAGATGGTCCACGGGTTCCCTTAACATCAATAAGCTTAAGCTTTACAGTGCCTAAACATCAATTTTCCTTTTACTTTTTTTATGATTACAGTCTTAAGCTCCAAAAAACATAGTTTGATCCTAATGCCATGGCAAAGACTTCCCAATGTTGCATGTACTGTGCAGCTTTGCCTTCTAGATAAGCTGGTGGTCTTATTCATCCTATATACACATCACTTTTCCCCCTCTTTTAGGAACAGATCTGCCAAGTATATTTAGATGCACTTCTATGCAGCTTCCCAGAATATTCTAGTATCTAAAACTGTAGATATATTTTTATATCCCCATATGTGCGTCTGCAGATTTTTTTCATGGACCCCAGAAAACTGGCCAAGAAAAACAGCGTATGCAAGAATCTGAATGTACAGGCATATACGCACATCCCTAAAGGCTGCATGAAAGCCTTTTTGAAGTAACAAGTTCTTTAGTTTCTAGGACAACTGAAATCAAGGACCAGATATATTTGACAAGCAATTTGGTGCTCTGGAATCAAGATAACTTTGTTTTTTTTATGAATGACTCAAAACACTAATTATAGAATAATCCCAGCTATATTTTCTTAGTGACTTTTTACAATGCCCTAGCAGTTATCTCATACATATTGAACCCCTTCTTCCTATATGTCACCATAAATATGGTGATTTTCTACATCTATTTCTGTTTGTACCTATCCAGTAGCTGCAGAGTTTTAAGGTAGGGTTCCCATATTAGATGCTGAAAAAATCTTTTCCTATGCATCTAAAATAATTGTAATTATAACAATAAATTTAACAAGACAAAATTGGCTACTGATTTGAGTTTGCCAATTTCATTAAGTTTGCTTCTAGAAGTCCTATTTCATACTGCATAGCTCCCTCGGAAGTCACCGAAAGGGTTTCATTTTTCATAGTTTGGAATGTTCATTAGATATTTATATGAAAAATGAGAACAAACTATGCTACAGTAGATAGAACAAAAACAATTTCATAGGGCAGTAAACTCTCATACTCCAGGGCATAACCCAACCAGTAATTTATGGGGTTAGGCAGAGTCTTTGCTCATGGAAAGATTATTTCGAAGAGAACACAATTAAATGTTAAGTACCTTCCATCAAAGCATCCATTCAGTTGTAAACTGGACAAAAAATGGTATCACAATTTCTTTGCCTGTATTTTTTGTGAAACTAGCTCCCTGCCTACCACCTTTGCTTGAGTGACTTCCACAGCAATCTTTCTCAGTCCAAACTGTTCTCAGTACACTTCATATCGTCAGACTTCAATTGAACTAGATAATGATATTTTTTAGGATTTAAAATGTGTTTCCTAGCCTATTTACTTCTTCATTTTCCCTTTTTTCTTTAAGGTATGACACTTTTTTTCAAGTGAGCAAGGCAAAGCTTTCATACTGTATATATCACTCTGAAATACACCTACATTTGAAAGCATAAATTATCTTCTTCCCTCATTTGCACATGTACTCTTATGTGCAATATCTAAAACTGTATTGATCAAATTTATCCCAGGCTTTTGGTAAATGAAGATAAAGAAAAATCCTTTGTTAAATGTAGAAAGGTTAAACATATAAAATACATGAAATTATCTATCTTGTTATTAGTACACTTCTGAAAAATGCTGGAATAAGCAAAACCCTTTGCCCACGGCAACCACCGATCAAAGAGTTTTTACAAAGCACCAGAATTAACTGTCTCTAAAGTGATCATTAGTTTGATTGTCCTTTTAATTCAAAGGCGTGTTGCATTTGTTTAAGCACCATTTACCATCCAAGTACCTTATCATTTAACATCATTACGTCTTTGCAACAATTTTTCAGTGAATGTATCTCACAAAACTCCTCATCTTTAACTTCCTTCCACTTTGGGTTGTATCATACTTCTGGCAAACAGTGTCGACCTCATACCATGGGAAAGGAATTAAAATAAAGGAAAGGAGAAAGTGATTTAAAGTTTCCATGAGACTTCAAAGTGACTGCACAGAGTAACATAAGGGCCTTTCACTCAATATAGTGCAAAACCACAATCCAAACCCAGAGTGCAGCACAATGAACTGTGAAGGCTTGTCCATTAGAAGTAGAAACATCCACTCTTCTTGTTTCTCTTTTCTTGGAGAAAAAATGAGTTTGTCCAATTTTAAATGCAATAAATAAGGCAGGGAATTTACTCTTATCACTCCCTTCCATCCAATAGCCACATGGTGACCACAGCAGCTGGATTTTATGGGTGAGAGGGACAGAAGCAGGTCCCATGGCACATCTTATCAGCATCAAAATGAGCTGGTGTCAGCTCCTCATGAAGACACAAGCATGAACTTCCAGGAAGATGGAGCACAGCAGCAGCCTGAGGTGTCAGCAGTGACAGCCATGTACTGGCCTCCTCCTCCTCAGAATGCACATAACACAGCAGCAAGGGACCTGCCCTGCAAACATCTCAAGAATGTCCAGAGCCAGAAAATCCACCTTGTCCAGGTGGGTCAACATTGCACACTGTCTGAAGCCTTCCACTTACCTCTATGTCCCCTCTCCCCAAAGCTGAGATTCCTCTGAGAGAAGGAATGAGAAAAGTTTGCTTTAACAAGTCCCACAGCATAAACTCCTTGATAACTTAAATCAGGAAGACCGTCTGTGACATTACATTAAGTTCTGCTGATAAGAGGAAAAATTAAGTAAATGCTGCACAGACACAGAAATGTATGTTTGATTAATTGAGATTCTTGCATGGTATTTAAGAAAACTGCTTTCAGAATGAAGCAGCATGATTTGATTTCTGAAATACCCTTGTGTTTGAGATACCCACTAACTTTATAAGCAACTACTCTCTACCTCATTGGTATACAGTGTGCAACTATAGCTCTCTGAAGCTAGGGCAAATCCTACCATCTGAACTTTAACCAAAAAATTCTGTTAAATGATAACAGAAAGCATTGGTCACAGAGCTGTGTTTTAAGGAAAGGAGGATGAAATACCCTTCTTTAGGTTCACTGTGGTTTAGAACAATTAATGATAATAGCAAAAAAGAGTTCCCAGTATGATGACAAATTACAAACGAAAGTTATTTTGTTACCTTTTTCACTGAAAATGCAATATCAGCCTGCCGATGGTAAATGAAAAGAAAGCACAAGGACAGGTATTGACATTTTGTATTTCTGCACCCATCCTTGGGCCAGCACATTCTTTCTTTGGCATTTCTTTCACATTTACTTAGAACACGATAAATATATCTATCCAGGCAACTATATCAACACCAGGAGCTTATTTTATCTAAGTTCAGGCGCCTTGTGTTGTTATGTAGGTGGAAAGGCTGATTCGTTTCTCCTTCTTCCTCAAGATGAGTAGGTGTGTGGAAAAATGCCATATGAATCAAATTATCTTTGATTCATCATTATAACATTCACATCATACAAAATGATTTGTGCTTAGGAACTCATTTGTTATCCATGCATTCCTGGCAAGTGTATAGTATACAAAAGAAAGGACAAAAATCCAAGGACTCCACTGATTTAAAATTCAGTTTATCTCTGTGTTTGCTCCACAATGGTTTTTGTATTATTCTTTTAGGAACAATTTTTATAATAATAATTAGCAAAACCCTACTGCAGTCAAACCTTTTTGGTAAATGCCTCCTAAAGGACTTAGAATTTCTTTCTTTGAAATACCTATGGTTATAGTAAATCACATCAGCTACGGCAGCCACCTAGCTCAGTTCAACTGAGAATGTTCTCTTTTAATGCACTTGGATCTCCTCTACTCCTCCCCACATATTTTGTGAGCAAGAAAACCAAAGGTCTTAATTACACAGAATGCCCCACAGTATTTCTCTTCTAGAGAATTTAAGTGTAATATTAAGGGCACATTGCACCTCTCCTTCTGAAGTCTGTAGTACTGGTATTATCATAAATCTCAAACTGACTTCCTTATTTGATCTTTTCCCAGCATGTGAACATGCAGGCACTGGAAGCATCTGTGGGATTCTGAATACATCTGAAGTAATGTGCACATCAGTCTCCTGCTGAACGGGTCTTAAATCTACAGCTTTTATTGTTCAGGCCATTGCTTCAAGTTGACTTGCAGTGCAAGAGGATTCCTGCAGAGGCTTTATTAAAGTCCAAATTCTGAAGTCTGACATAAACAAAATGCAAATTCTCAGCTTTTTACATCCAAAATATATCTGCTAACGACCCTCTATTTCATTCATGTGACGTGCAAAACCAACTGGGAGAGTGATCTGTGGTGGAAGAAATTGTTTTGTCATCTCATTCCAGTGAAAACACTGAGGATGTGTTTCTAGCTGACCCATAAGCAAATCTCAAGAATCATATCCTCTTCTTCCTCTGTCCGTAGAAAAAAAAAGATACTTCCTATTTCACTTGTAGATCAAGCAGGCTAAAGTTTTGTTGATTTCTGATGCTGTGAAATAGAGTATCCACAATAAAAATATTAGTAAGATGGCTTCCTCATCTGAATTTAAAAAAAAAAAAGAAAAAAAACAACAACAAAAACAAACACTCCGTTTTCCCAGGCTTGTTCCATCCCATCCCAGAAACCACCTGAGCATTGTAAAAAAGCAGAAAGATACTGGTTAGCTGGGTTTTGGGATTTCAAAGGGGTTTTGCTTAATTATTCATACAGCAAATTCAGGGAAATGTATTATTAGGTTTCTTTTTCCTCAGTTCATTTAACACAGGTCTCTCTGCTTCTTCACTTAGTGTTATTATTTCCAGGTGTGAATGTCTTTTCTGTCATGTGAAATTGAAATCAATCTCATTAACATACAATTCAGTTTTAGATTGCATTTTTTCTCTTGTCTGCGGCTAGTATTCACTATTTTGATTTTTTTTTCCATTTTGTTGCTGCTCTTCCTCTAGAATATGTTTTGGAATGTAGTTTACATGAAAGATGTTATACAAAAAGCAAAGGATAGTCTAATTTCTTTTTCCCAAAGAAAACAAAGTCCACTTCATGCAAGGCTTATATCTATTGTTGTTATTCAGAGAGGGTAGATGATGAAAACATCAGAATTGCTAGTGAGGGTGTATCCTGCATTATTGCTGTTCTGCTAGGACAGAGGGAATAGAGCAGGAAACATTGTTTTGTTTGCAGTCATTAATTTCTGTGCTGCAAAAAAAGTAACACTGAGCAGATGCACCTTTTTTCTGAACAGAAGTGTTTTCTCTTCCTAATTAATTGGGGACTTATTCAATACTGGCTCAGCAATACAAAATTGACCTTTGAAGATCAAAGTGATAAGCCATATGGGGCTAAATCTTGTCTCTCTTATGCATGCTAAACTCTCACACATTTCAGATAAGTTTGCATCAGGATTTAGACAAGTGATCATCACACACCACGAAAAACATCTCCTGGGACAGTTTAATTTGTACATCCCAAACTTTCACGTTTCACTTCCTTTTCTTCGCCCTACCCTCCCATTTTTTGGGTTTCTCCCAGGAAAGTTTCAGGCCCACTCACATCTCCCACAATCATCCCATTTTGCTTTAGCACAGTTGGAAAAATTCTTATACACACAAAATCTTGGGAGTGAGACTATTAGCACTGCATAATTTAGGAGGGCCTCCTCATTACATGGCTTCTTCATTTCAATTGTTTGAAATTCTTGGGCACCTACAGGCATATGTAGAAGCCAAACCAGGATCCAAGTGTGCTTACATTACATTACTATTTCTTAAATACCAACAGCTGGAGGGTTAAACTAATAATTCAGAATCAAGCAAACATTTTCCTTTTAAAATACCTTACAAGCTATACCGACTATATAGTTTTGTAATGCATAATATAGTTTATATTGAAAACCCTTATTACAATAATACTGCATCTGCTGCCCTAAGGATTGTTTTAATTTTTTTCCCCAAAATACTCTTAAATTTAAAGTCAGTCCTGCTGGTATCAGAAGGCAAAACTTGCAAGACCTCAACATCAACAACAATAATCAAAAAAATTTTAGAGATTTATTTATTCAGTGTATTTTACTCCGTTCTCTACCACAGTTGCATTTTATGATGAGCAACTATCTAGACACAGTCTACAGTCTGCAGTCATTCTATTCATTAAAAGAAGTCTAGAAAATTTCAGGGTTCTGACATTGTCAAAATAACCAAACAACAAGTTGAAGGTGTTTACAGTAGTCTAGTAATTCTTCAAATGCATGATTGTCTTGCATGACAGCCACACTTATGGAGGGCTGTACTGTACCAATCACAATCTAAGTAGAGGAGAAGTTCTTTAAGTTTCTAGCAAAGACCTGCACTAGTACTGTTTAGACAATATGGGAATAATCCCTGGATGGTGTCAGTCAACACTGTTCTTTAATTGTCAATACAGATATGTTTGATAACACAACTCTGAATATAACTTTTTTATACTGGCTAAAGATGGAAATAAGAATTATGCAATCACACTGTATTAGAATCAACTAACCTGAAAGGAATTTGATAATATTCATCAAGATGTTTTTAAATTATGAGATGGAAAGACAAGATGGTGATTTACCTGGAAAACCAAACAAAGCTTTTTAAGGGTTTTCTGATGTCAGGTTTTTCTTATTTTAAGACATCTTTTTGGATGCTGAAAGCGGAGGCAGCCAAAAAACACTACCCAAACTCCCAATCAGTGACCTTAGAAGGTCAGATACTCCAGCAATAAACATAAAATGAGGTACAAAATGATATTCAAATCTTGTACTCTGTTATGTTTCTAGGTTACATATTTAAAAACTCAACACATTAAAGTCAAAAATGGAAGACCTCTCAAGGGTGACACTAGAATGCTGCATTAGACCACACTCTATGAAATGGTAAAATACCTACCTACAAAAGGGTGAAGCTGACAGGATACCCTAACTAATCTTTTCGAAGTACCTCAGATCTCTGTCTACATAAATTCTGCATAACACTTGCAAAATATACTCAGGATGAAGTTCTGCACTGAATTAAACCACTCACATTCAGTCCTACCATGTTAATATGTTTCTCTCAGAAGTGACAAAAAATACTGCAAGACAAAAGAGATATTTACATAAATTATAATGTTAAGACATGAAGAAATGGAGACATCCACATGGTAGGCTAGAAATTAGAAGCTTCTTTATTAGCTGTGAAATATAGAGTATTATTTCAGTAGATTTAGGCAGAGCAACAAAGCCCAGAGGTTTTAAGAGAGATCTACTTTTTGCATGGGATTGTACATCCCAATCACTCTAATCAGCACCCACAATTTCTTCATCAGTTGGGAGATGTTCCTAGAGCTCAAGTCAGCATTATAAGCAGTAAGAGAGAACTGTAGTCCTTCCTGCAGACCCAGGAGGACTGGTGATGCTGCAAGCAAACAAAGGCCGTGCTCCTGGCTAGGGAGCTGAGCTGTGACCTGGATTCAGTTCACTGCTCTGCTATTCATCTCTCATGTTTCCTCAGGCACATCACCATCCCAGAAGCTTTTCATCTGTGACAGAAATAAATACTTATCACCATCAGAGGATCAATACTGTATGGATTTAAGATACCAGAGTAACATGGAACATTCAACTACCTTTACAGGGTGCTTTCAATTCCAAAATCTCAATTTTTATGGGCACAGCTCTGTTAGCACACCTATCAGGCATTTGCATTTCAGGCCAGGTGACAGAAGCATTGTGAAGAGTGCAGAGACCAGCAAGTGAGGCAGCTCAGAGCAGAGAGCAGAAAGGGATGACGCACTGCCTGAGGTCCTGCTGCCTACTGAGACCAGCCTGGAGCCCCGACCGCACTGCGGCTGCTGCACCGAGGGGAAAGGGAGTGTGTGGCTGTGTGTGGCTGTGTGGGGGTGTGTGGGGGTGTGTGGGGGTGTGAGGGGGGAGGGTCAGGTTGGAGGGCAGAGCTGGACCCCACTGAGCAAAAGGGATTGCTCTCCTCTGCCTCCTACAGCCCCCAGCATAAGAAACACGGCTGCTTCTCTGGGTATTTCTCCTCTGCCTCCTGATTCACTTTCATCCTCCTCCACTCCTGCCCATGCCAAGAGAAGCATGACTTTGGCCAGGGCCGTTCTGCCACCTCTGGTGGAAGAAAATCAGTTTCACCTGCTCTCCTGGGAGGCACTGAGCTGCTGCTGGCTGCTACATCAAACAATGGCTCTGCCACTGACACCGTCACAGCTGCTTTTTAGTTCAGGTGCTGGCACGCTGCGTGTCTGCTGCTTTGTTACTGCCTGGTGGATGCTGTCTGATGACTGCATCCCCACAAGAAAGCATTGGGATTATTATGCAGCTTATCTGTATTTAACAGTCAGCCAAAATATCAAAAAGCTATGTATAAAATTGTGTCTGTTGCCACCCAAAGGAGTCTATACTCTTCTGTGTTTTTCCCATGAACAGTGATTTTGTAGTATGTTATTCAATTCGGACTTTTTCATACATATTTTGTAGTTGAAGTCATACATCCAGCTTGTTAGCCTAAAATTCACAGATAGCCTCCAGTGTTAAACTTTCACTTTTAACAAGATACTCAGATTTCTGTTTCTAGAAAGTGAAGTTAAATTACATCTTCCCATGGGGCATTTCAGAGGATAACTCTAAATAAGCCAAAAGGCAATATATTAAAGAACAGATGTTTATTGCAAAAGCTTATAAATTCACAGTAACTGGAAAGAAAGGAAGGCCATAGAAAATTCAGGAAAATAAACTAAATTCAATAAATATGCTTTATTGATGAGTAAGTGGAGAGCAGACAACACTGCAGAAACAATAGCTTAGAAGACAGATCACTGTCTGGGCTAATAAGAGTTCACGCCCATATTTGGCTGTAATTCTCTTATCCCCATACAGAAATCAGATCTAACTCAAATAATGAAAAAGTCAACGTAGGATTTGGAATCTAAGCCCAAAGTTGTCAAAAGGTCAAGTGTATAGAGATCAGCTCTAATTAGCAGTTGAGCATCTCATTTACATCCACAGTTTCGGCATGCACATAACAACAGAAAAGGAAGGAATAAAATTTTTTTGCACATTGACTCCCTGGATGGTTTACCTTGAAACACATTCTGCTTCAGAGCTTGCTAAAGTAATTCTCACCATAGGGCCTCCTGACCCTTAAGTTTGAGTCTCTTAAATGGTATGTGATCCCATGGCATCAGTATTTTAAAATCCTTTAACCTCATGTTAAATTAATAAAGTTTAGTGACTTCATCATGAAATTGGTCATTTGGGGGTCTTGTATCTGACAAGGCATTTATGATTTTTAGGTTTGCTCTTCATTTTTGAGGGGGTTGGTGAGGTTTTTTGGTTAATCACATGGGCCCCATCAATGTTTTTGTTTTGCTTAAGTAAGCAATTTCTTTGTGTTACAAAATTCTGACTAAATTCTTTAATCAGCTTTTGCTCAGAAACTGTTTATTTCCATCTGCATTACAAATGCAGGATTTAAACAACCTATCAACTCAGCATAAGCAGCGAGTCATCTTGTCAGTCTGTCCTTTCCTCTCAGGGATGCAACTACTGTATTCTGTAGTTCTGAAGAAAGGAAATAATAGGATTAGAAAAATATTGAGGAGAAGAGGATGTCAAACAAAAGAAAAGCATGCTGTGGTTCTAAAGCAGTCTCATCTAGTACTGGGAATTGTAATCCATTTGTGCTAAAGACTTTGCCTCTGCTAATTAAACAAAAAACCCTATGAAAGACTTATTGTGGTGTGGCCTACAGGGAACTGTAATTAAAACACATTTGAGTGTGTTAGTTTTGGCTTGGATGGAGTTAATTTCTTTCATTTGTAGCTACTAGGGGCTGTGTTTTGGGTTTCTGCTGAAAACAGGATTGATAATACAGAGTTATTTTAGCTATTGCAGAGCAGTACTTAGACAGAGTCAAGGCCTTCACATACTGTCCTGCCAGCGAGGAGCTTGGGGGTGCATAAAAACGTGGAAAGTGACAGAATCAAGACAGCTGACCAACTGACCCAAGGGATATTCCAGACCATATGGCATCATGCTCAGCAATAAAACTAGGGGGAAATGGCTGAGGGGGCACTGCTTGCAGACTGCCTGGGCATCAGTCACTTGTTGCTGAGCAATTGCTTCCATTTGTATCACTTGTCTTTTTGGAGTTTTATTTCTGTCTCTTCATTATTTTTCTTTTCGTTACTATTACCATTATTACTAAAAGAAAAATAATTGAACTGTTCTTATCTCAACCCAAAACTTTTCTCACTTTCCCCTTTCCAATTCACTTCCACCTGTCCTGCTGGGGCAGGGAGCGAGTGAGCAGCTCTGTGGGGCTTAGTTGCTGGCTGAGGCTAAACCACAACAGAATAAATGCAATTTTAGTCCTTAACAAGCAATCTAAAGTACAGTCAGTCATACAAACATACCATTATTTAAGAATTACAATGTGTGAGAGAGCCAGCAATCAAATAACCTTATAGATCCCATACTCACTTAGCATACCAAAAATATAATGCCCAACTTCTTTAGAAAAATTATTCTATATATCTTTGAAGGAAATGCAAAAATGTGGTCCAACAAGAATAACTAAGCACTTTCAGCCCTTATGCTTTGTATCACCAATAGAGAGTTTTATTAAAAAAATAAATATTATTTCAATAAGTCAATGTAGCATCAAATATACAGTATAATTTTAAAATAAAAGCTTTGCAGCCTATTTTCTTCATCTTCAGAGACACAAATCATGGGGTTTTTTCATGTACACCTGTATTGGCTCAACTTCAGGTAGTAGGCTAAATAAGCACTCGCTTAAGACTTTGTTCTGTTGAATGAGTGTGGTATTGAGAAGAATGACCTTCTCTGCATATTAAAGTTTACATAAGAAAGGCGAAAAACTGTTTGTGACCCTGTAAAAGGCCACCCTTTCCCATTTAAACAGAGCTGCAGGCAAGCACAGAGCATCCTGAATCGTGTTAGATTTGTGTGCTAATCATGCTGAAATCTGTAACTGCGAGTGAATAATATCTGCATATTGGTCAGGAAAACAGACAAAATAAAAGCTGAAACCTACGTCTACTGATAATCCATCAGCTTTAAAAGCAGAATCAATAACTGTTTTGAAACTCAAAGTTAAGGCTTATGGTATTTCTCCTACCAAGACCAAACAAAAAATGGAAAAAAAACCCAAAACAAAATAAACCATACCACACCTCCTCTCTGCCCTCCTCCCACTCAAAAAAACCCCAACCACAACTGAAAAAAGACAAACAAAAAAGCCCCAACCACATTTTGCTCTGAAAGTATTTTCCTGTTCCTGGAATAAGTGAGCTGCAAGCCTCAGAAAAGAGGACAACTGGGATTTCAAACACAGGAAGTCCAATGAGACTGTGAGACGCGAGACATCAGTGTGTCTCACATCTAGATCAAGGTAATTCAGATGAGAATTCACTGTTTCGGAGATGAGCTGAACTCAAAGCGAAATGAGAGCAATTTGACATTCCCACTTGCCGTAGTTTGCAAAGACAACCGATGTTTACAGAGGTTTGCTTATTGTTCTCACAATGCCTTTTCTTGGCCAATTCTTGTGTGCAAACACCATAACAACACAGTATAATAACACCAACCTGCTTTAGGCCCCTGCATCCCCCAGAGCACATTCAAACAAGGCTTATGCAGTTTGGCCCAGATGCGTGCACATTTCCATGTATCGAGGAAAGCAGAGGAAAAGCCAAGATCAAAGCCTCTTCGCTCCCAGGTGAATCACAGAGCTACAGACTCACCCTCCCACCCCACTGAGCTTAGTTATTCATGAGACACAGGATGTTCATCCTATCACAAAATACTACTCAAGCAGGGTAAAGCCATCAGTGAATACTTTGGAAAATGCTGCTGGAAAGTACTGTAAACAAGTCCTTCTAAGTGTCCATCTGCTCTCTGCAGAAAACAGGATGTTGAGATGTGGAAATAACACAAATATTCACAGAGAAATACAAGTTACTGAATATTTCTGACCCTCTTGGCTGCTAAATAAATACTAGGAAGAATCGTGAAGAGTCCATAAAGCTTTACTTTTTAGAGCCATTCAAGTTTGCAGCACTTGTAGTTTCACTAGCCAGCTCCATCACTCGTCTGATCAAGCTCTGCTTCATAGTATTTCCACCAGACTGCTCCCTCCTCGAGTATTTCCAGGGCCCATCCAGCAGGACTTGCCTGACAAGTAATCTCCCTGCTTGTGTCCCTGTGCTAACCTTACAGATTATCCCTCAACTCCACCAGCCAGCTGTCTCCCTTGTTTGCATGCCAAAAAGACAGGAGAGCTGTTCCTCAACATAACCATGTCACACTGGAGGTATTCAACACCTAGAGTTAAAAGCAAAATTGTTCACTACGTTAAGTATGAAAAATACATGGTTCTGGAGATAGGTAAGTCTTGCAAACATGCAGAGTTTCTCATTCTTTTAAGCTGTACCTTAAGTATCTTCATGACATTTCAGTGCATCCTGAGTTACTTCTGAACCTTGGAGACATTTCAGCCCAGCTGACCTTAGCAAGACCAACATTTAATCCATGTACACACAGTTCCTCTCTTTTTACCTGCAGTGTTTTGTGACAGGCTTTCCAGGTGATGCTGGGAGTTTCTCTCTATATAAAAAACTTGGCTTCTTTATTCTGTGTTTAGTCATATTCCACCCTCTTCCTGCAGATTAATAAAGTGTATTCATTTTTGGTCAAGGGACAGTCACTAAAATTTCAGTTTTGTCCTGAGGCTGAAGGGTATATGTTGGAAAACTTGTCAGTAAATATAGATAAATATTTTCCAAGAAGTATTCACAGGACAAAAAATTTCATAACTACAGAATAATTCTGTAATATTGATTGGAATTCAAGTAATATATGCAAGTTGCCCTAATCATCCCATGTACCTACTCATGTCTCTTTGAGCTGCTGCAAGGACAGGCAGCATCCGCAGTTGCAAAATGTGCATTTATGTAACAATATAAATGTATCTACTCTAATTTTAGCTCCTGCCGGCAGGGGAAATTGTTTGCAGCTAAAATACAAAGTTTGAATTTTTTCTAAACAATTTATTCTTACTTGCTGTACCACCAACCACACTCACACATGAATATAATGCAAGGGATTTTCCTGTTAATTTTTTCAGCATACATTTCAAATCTCCAATATGTTCAATTACAGCTTAATTTTCTACATTTTCTCATTGTTCAGCCTCTGCTCTGTAAATTATGAGAAGGCCTCTGCTGTGACTGCAGTATAGACTCTTTCCTTTCACTATTAATAATCCCATTGAGAAATATGAAGCAGCCTTGCAAGATTTGTTTAACCTTCATTATTTTCCTATTTTTTCAAAACTGAGTATTTCCATTGTTACTACAAGGATAGATTATACTGAATACTGCTCTTGTCAATTAAAAAAATATTTGCACATTCAGAAATATTTCCATGCTATAGAGTAGCAGAATAAAGTGGCAGAGGAAGATGGAGTATCCCTAAAGATGGACACTAAATTCATTTCTCATTCCTCCAGTTTATATTACGTTCAGGTTCGGGATTTTTGTTTTCTTTTGTTTTAACTGGTTGCCATGTGAACTGGCAATAAAGTATACAGCCTTCTATACCTGTTAATGTCTTTCCATTTTGAGAAAAGAGAGGCAGCTTTTAATGCATCTCTCTCTCTGAGAACAGATTGTGTCGCAGACTCGACCTCATGCAAAATGAGAATTCAAAATATCATAAGCAATTCAGTAAAACTGCATCTTGCACCCAGAAAATCTGCCAACATGCTTTAATTTGGGAGCAAAACTAGCAACTTTATTCTTCCAAACACAAAATCATCTCTAACAGGATTAATAGCAAGTGCTTTCAGCGGAATAGCTCTTGAATATTGGGATTTGGTTATTCATCTGAACTTCCTGAAAACTGAGCATTTATTAATGAAAAACATTTATAATTAGTATCCAACCTCTGCACAAACCACATTATATTGTAGCTCAAGAATTAAGTAAAATACAAAGGAATATAAAATCATTTGTGATGCAGACAGGAGAAGGAAAGAAAGAAACATTCCTTACAGGAAAACAACACTTAGATTATTGCCAAAAAAAATAACAGGATTGCTAAATATGATGGGAAGGAACTCGTACATTCCAGCCATATGCTGAGACTAATCTCTTCTAGAAACACTGCATTCAATACAAGTGTATCTGGAGAAGAGCTCTTAGCTGGGTACAAACCATAGACACTTGTACTCAATTTGTAAGGGGAGGAAATGGAAAAACAAGAGGAAGAGGAAAAGCTATATTAAGAAGTCAAATTGCAGGAGCCCTTTGACTGCTATTACAAACTGAAGAATATCTTCAAAACTGAAAACCTGCCATTAATCTCTTATTTACAGGGAAAGCACATGCTTCTTTTTATCCGAAATACTTACAGTAATGACAGAAGCGAAGACTAGACAGATAAACACAATATGTCTGGTTACCAAGAAATTTAGATTTCTTATCTAAATTTGGGGTTGAAGCTGATATTTGCTTACTGTGAGCAGATAGTGCATCTGCTCAGTGAAACTTATGTTCCCATAACTTTTACTGCTAATAGCAGTAGTGAAACAGCATTTTCATGGGACCCATTTTTTCAGGAGCCAGTCGTTTCTGAGGGGAAGGAAGTCCAGTTACTGAATCGTCCCCGAAACCAGAGATTATAAATCCCAAAAGTTTACAATGGTGAAGTCCAACAAGAAGCTAGGCACAAATCTGTAACATTCACTGAAAAATTTTTAAGCTAAAATTGTTATGAGTGAAGCATTTGAGCTAAACAAACAGACATTTTAAATGTGACTGTTCTCAGGAAATTTCCAGGAAGAACTGGCTTTTTCTGCATTTTTAATTACACTTGGTAAACACATTAGCTGTATACTTCTGCTTCTTTCTATGCATGTCTGCTCTAAAAGTGAGTGGCTGTGAGTGTCCATGTATATTTGTCAGTTTATTTAATTTTGTCAGAGTTCTGGAAGCATGTGTGATCTTTAACAGAAGATAGTGTGGTCCTTTCATCAGCTCTGCTGCATAAAGGAAAACAGCAATGTTTCTGCTTTGCTTAACCAGCTAAGTCAACGTCAGGGAAAATAGGAGGCCATGATGCTATTCATGCAAGAAAGATATTAAGTCATCTCTAGTTGTTTTCTGGGGTTTTTTCAGCGTATTCTGCCAAGCAATTTGTTAGCCTTGTTATAGGCTAACATATGACATATACCTCTACTTCGATCACAGCACTGATTTTGGTGAAGTCTCTGTAAGGGTACTCATGGCATCCAATGTAGCCCTTCTGAAAGCAAATGCAGAAGTCATGCAAACATAGCAATTGAAGCGTAATCACCTAATTCATTTAAAAAATTGGTTTTTTATGGACACTCTGCTACGTATCCCTCTCAACCTCTTGCTTACTTACATAAAACTCCCACTGATTACACAGATGATGGTAATTACACTAAATCATTCTATGGGAGTGCTGCCAAAGACACATAAACCCAGGTCTTGCTGTACACGTGTCATATAATGGGGATATCAATTACAGTGCCCAAAAGTGAGCACAAAGTTTGTATTATTTCAACATGCACACATGCTCTTACATTTATCAGTCATTAGGCCACAGTTTATCTATTGATCTACAAGCAAATTCATTGCAGTGAGACAGCATTAAGTACAACTTTTAGAGAAGTGTCTAGGCATACCTCAAGATTTTACTCATTTGTTCTTTTAACACCACAAAGCTACACATAAAAAAGAGGTAGGTAATGTCAACATCATGTCATTCTTAAGAGTCAACACATTTCTATTCCTAACACAGAAACAAAACATATTGATTCTTGAAATAATTTGTTTTGCTCCTTATTTTGAGAACACACTCTTCACAAGCAGTTGAATGTCACGAGGCCTATGAAGGTGTGAGTCGGGATTCGGAGGAGGGCTGAGTGACTGCCTACCCCTCATATTTTGAATGCAAGGCCATTCAGCTGCTCATGTCATTCAGATGACATTGCACCTCTGGAACGAGTTAGTTTGTATTTTAATGGTACCCTACTGCTTGGTCCCCTATCTTACATTTGCTGAATAAACACTATCACAAAACAGCAAAGTCTGTCTGACATAGCAACATTTTAATACATGATGATTCATCATGACAGGGCACTGAAACCCTATGGCATGTGCAGAAAACCTTTAAATAGTACAAAAAAGTGCTAACTTATTTTAATTAAAAATGCAAATGCACGAGAGAGATGAGAAAAATCTTCACATCACTTTTATTTGCTCCACTTACCAGCATAGAATTGTTTTGGTTCCATTAAGAAATTCTATTTTAGAAGAATGTCTTCTTCCCTACTTTCATATTTTCCTTTCTTTTCTGCATAGCATATCTAAAGGCATACAGCTCCTGGCTGCAAACACTACAGAGGATCACTAAATATAGGACAGCATGAAAATATGTTGAATACATTTGTCAGCACTGTATTAAAACAGAGCTGCATAGCAGAAAGATTCCCTCATTGTTAATATATACTGGCTTTATCACCTTTCCAAGGTGAGAGCACCCACACAGGTATCATAATCAGTGACATTTTTGCAAAGTGCTTCAGGATATTTTACTTTTTTTTCCTCCATAAAATGCATGCTGAAAATGTGCTAATGAAGGTTACACTACTTTTTAATTTTATATTATTAGCAGAAATTCAGTATTTCATTTCAAACTACAGAGGTCTGAATCTCCCTTGTTTGAAGTGCTGCCAGCACAGCTGCATAGTGCATCTCAGATTAATGGGAGCCACGACAAACAGAATGACTTAACCCACTGCAAACTTTCCATCAAATATGCACAGCAGGTAAACAATTGCAAACTTCCATATTTTCTCTGCACTGTGAAGTCATTGCAGATGACATTAAGTTGTTATGTAGCAAGGGACATCAAAGCAGTATGTCACATCAGCAAAAAACCCAGAAATAGCACAAGAAATATCTCCACAAACTATTTTCAGCCTTTCTCAGGAAAACTACTGTGAAGCTGCATGGTAGAGCTAAAAAAATTACAAGAGTTTGCAGAAATGGACCAAGGTTTCTTAATGAACAACATTTCAGCTTCTTAACATCTCTGCTGAACAGAAGTGCTGTAGAATTCTCAACAAAAAAAAAAAAAAAAAAAAAGGAAAAAAAGAGTTTTGCAAATGACACAACCCCATAATTGATCTTTTATCTTTGAACACATCTGTGAGATCCATGATGCCTACTGAAAGTCTTGCATTAAGAGCAAAAGTGCCAGAAACCATCCCTTCACCAGACTTTAAAATAAACTAGGTTGGTTTTTTTTTTTTACAGGTAACAGAAGCTCCACTGTGCATGCCAAGTTGTGATGAGGCATGTTTTAGCACCATGACTGCAAGGGAAGGCAACTCTTGGAATACACATTTAATCTGCTCTGTGCTACCAATTGCTGTTTCTTTAAAATCCGTTCCAGAGACTGGCAGGGTTCAACAACGTCTGCCTACAACATGTTCTACAGCCCTTGGACAACTAAAGAGCAGGGTAGGGACATATCTTACTGGTACTCTTGAAATCACTACAAAGGAGTTTGTACATCACCAGTGTCAAAATGCTCAACTATGCTCACATCAGAAATTATGAATTTTCATGGTGATTCTGGTACAAGTACTTATGCCATTGGAAATAGATCATGAAAGGCAACTTGGTGCAGGTTGTACTAGAACATTTTATGTCAACATTTCAACAATAATCAAATACAGGTATATTAATTTGTTTTCTTGACATTAGCTACTTATTGAAGACACATATTTAGCTGTTGTAATAACCATAAAAACAAAACAAACAAACAAAAAATCCAAATTCTCTTTCCCTTCATGACTGCATATTTGTATTGACTCTCTCCTGTTCCCAGCAAATTACTTGGGTCAAGTACAAGATACTCTTAACAGCATTTGTTATCATGCAGACTTCTGTCAAACAGCACTATCTTACATTTCCACTGGCATTTCTTATCATTAAATGTCTGGGTAAGTCTCCTGGTTTTAGCAGATATCTTGCCTACTGTTCTTTTCTTCTCACATTTAAATCAATAATCCTCCAATCAAATTAGTCATACTTTAAAAGCTTACACATATCTGCTAATTCACCATACTAAATGACAGATGAAATGCAATGTTATACGAAATACCTTACACAGAAGGCAATATGTCTTCTACACCCATGGTATAAAGAACACAAAGTAATGAGATTAAATTACAGCAAGAAAGATTCAGCTTAGAAACAGGAAAAGCATCCAAAGAACGAGGGCACCTCAAACACTCAAGCAGGGTGCTTGAGGGTGGTGTGACACACCTGTCATTGGAAATATATAAAAGTATAAACAAAAATCTACCTTGAAGTGTTTCGTCAATCTTGCTGTGGGTGAGATGGACTAAATAACTTTTTGTAGCTCTTTCTATCCCAGACATTCTAGAATGTGCAGGAAGCATGGAAATTACAAAGTTCAAAAATTTGACTAAAAAAAGTTTATACTACCATCTACATGAGTATTTGAACTTATCTCTAGATCCTATTTCTTTCTTTAAACACCTGTTAACAAAAACAACACCCCTCGGGAACTGATACTTCTATAAGTAGAAAGTGTGAGAATGAAAGGGAAAGCAAAAGCAACCAATATAACCAATAGTACAACTGATGAGACATTCACTTTTATTCTTCTTGCCCAGTTGGGATTTAAAAACTCATAAAAGTGACATGGCTCAGGTGAAAAGAATTATAAAGGAAAGCTACACAGTGCAACATTTCTTAATATTATTTTCATTCATAAAAGCAAGATCTCATTAAAATATTAATGAAAATGCCACAGCAAAGCAAAGTGACTTAGACACGTCTCCTCTACTCACAGCTTCAATTTCTCCAGGGATTATCTTCATACCATTAGCTACATATTTTGATGTCAGAAGCATTTTAAATGTAGTAAGACAAGAAGAACATTAAAAGCATGCACATATCCAGGAGGAGACAAAAAACCCAAAGAAATCTGGATCTATGTTCCAGGGGGCCAAAGAACCACAGCACCATTGCAGCAACCGCCCAGCCTGCTCCACTCCAGCAGAGGGGATCACCCTGTGCAGTTATCCCCACGTTCACCCCTTATATCTACACTGCATTTCTGACCTGCCAGTGCAGCTGTTTCTGCAGTGGCACCATGATCCAAGCCACTAAAATTTCTCTAGTCATAACTCTAGTACTTACTATACTTACTTCTCTTAACATAACTCCAGTATTTACTACTGCGAGTAGTAATACTACTCCAGTATTTACTGCGCTAGCTAAGCTCAACCTCAGCTCACTATGGTCAGGACATAATACCATGAGCAACTGAGTTTGTTACATGCAAGGACAAAGTGGGAGAATGACCCTGGTTGCAGAGCTTACAACTCTCCCAGCTGCCCAGCAGCAGCTGAATGAGCATGTGCGTTCAGGCCTCCACGGAGCAGGGAAAAGTGATTATGCTCTTTTTTCCTGCTAGCAGAATGCAACTTGGCATGACATTTCTGTTTTTAACAGCATCCCTGTCTTGCAACATTTTTCTCTGGGCAGATAAAAAAGTCCATCCACAAAGAAATTGTAATCCTCTCTCACACTGTGGAAAGATGAATGGAGATACAATTAGAGGAAACTGAGAAGTTACATTTGCATCTTAACAGAAGTTATAGCAGTATGGAAATTGTAAAGTAAAATATAGTTGCTGTTTCCTGGATGGAATTTGGTTGGCATGCTGGAAACCTATGCCGCAAGGATTTCCGTACACACGATCTGCAACTGTGAGCACATACCAAGAGGGATCAAATGGAGGGTGGAGCAGAGTGGAGAAATCATGGCCAGGCACTGTTAAAATCCTTGCAGGGAGGGGAACCTGATGGTAGCTTACAGCTGATAAACTGCATAGCACCTGTCAGCCAGGTGAGAGCGGGGAAGATGTCCTACTGCTGAACCAACAACTGCGGTGGAATCGCTCTCCTCACATGAACTTGGTGAATTGAAGCCTAACAGTAATATGAACACACCTCTCCATCCCAAAGTTACCCATCTCCAAGGTACAACCACCCCTCACTGGGCACGTGCTCTATATTCTTTTTGAATTTATCTTGAAAAGTGAAGAGAGAATTTCACACCAGTATGCATGACTAGAGTCACTCAAGCTCCACCTAAACATAAATGATATGAAAGTCAAGACTGGGGGAAAGGTCAGGGAACCCTCCATTGTAGCTGCTGAGATCAGTCGATGGGCCAAACCTGTCTGTCCCCATAGGGATGCCTGTTGGGTGAGAGCCATACTCTGTGTGTGCTCAGTACTTTTATTGGGGATTAGAGCTTGCTGTGTATTGCTTTGAATAAGTTTTTGCAGTCAGTACTATTCCAAACAATCCTTGAACCTGTCTCAATTTTATATTAATAAATAGTGTTATTCCATAAACCATTGGTGTGAGTCCTTCACAGGCACTGGCAGTTGCCTACAGCAGGGAATATACTCAAATAAAAGGAAGACCAGCTGAGGGATCTCCCCTGTGCTGTTGGTGTTTTTCCCTCAGTCAGACCATCCTCCAATCCAGCAGGAGAGCACATTGAAGGGTCCCCATGACAGACAAGGGTCTCAGCCTTCCTGGGGTGCTGAAACCCCATGACAGACAAATTAAACACTAAGGGTCAGGTTAATCTCCCCACACTAAGGACCAGCAAAACCTCCCCTTTTCACGGGACATGCACCCCTTGTTCTTTATTCTTTCATCACTTTAGAATACTTTACTGAGAATTATTTGGCAAAGAATAATTTCTTCTAGTCTCTCCTAGCCTTTGTCACTTAAAAGCTGCTATATCAAATTCTAACTCTATTTTCAGGTTACAAAGTAGTCCATGAGATTAAAAAGTTAAGAAAAGACATCTAACCTCTGTGCTTAAAAAAAGATTCATGGACAAATTGCCTGCTTTATGGAGACATGGAAGCTGAGAAAAGTTCTCTGATGACAGTTACAAAAGAAGCAAGATTTCCAATCTTCAAAGCCACATGGAAAAGATCAGTAAAATGCTGTGATATTTAATACTTTAATGTAAGCCTCTATAATTAAATGTTAGATTTTCTATTAGAGAAATGATCAGATTAAAGACGCGTTGATCAAATGTTTAAATTTAATTTGGCTACTTTAAATACTCTAATAAAGATGTTCTGTTGATTCTCAAACCAGCAGCGCTTACATTAAGAGTATTTCAGGGAATGCCTCATCACATTGTGAACTACAGTGTGTTCTTCTGTGCTAAGCATAAAATTCTGTTCTTTTAGGGGGAAAAAAGAAAAGCACACAAAGATTTTCTGCTGATCTCTGCAGACTAAAAGTGTAATAAAACTTACACTGTATCCTATCCTTTGAATTTTCTCAGCTTAATTGCACGCTACACCCACAAACTCACTTTCCTAGAAAATGGCTTTTTTATAGACTTTAACCCATACCTCTTCCACTGCATTCTGTATACATTGTCATGTTGAACATATTTCTCAGCAGAGGATAAAACCTGAATCAACAATGCAAACTTCACCTTGTTTCCCACCATGTGTAGTAAATGATGCTTAGGTCCATCAGGACAATGAGGACATTCCCTCCTTATGTCAGCTAAAAAGGGAACTCCTGCGACATAATAAACAGTTTACTTCATCTTACTCCATGAAAGAGTAAACTATAAGAAATAATTAAAACACAACAGCTTTAGTAAGATAATAATACAATAAAATGGTTATATTCCAGACACCTACAAAAGAGGAAATGTCAATGGAGTGAGAAAATTAGTTCATAAAAAAGCTAAAGGTGTATAGCTCAGCTGATGGATAAGAAAGAAACTCGATACTAAGTGAAGAAGGAGCAAGTAGTCTACCAGCCAGCATTTCAAATATGGCACGGACGTTCTTAGCTCAACTGCCTTGTTTGGGCTGGAAGGGACCTGGAAGACCATCTTGTTCCAACCCACTGGCATGAGCAGGGACAACTTCCACTGCACTAGATTGTTCAAAGTCCCATCTAACACTTCCATGGATGGGTCATTCACAACTTCTTCGGGCAACCTGTTCTAGTGCCTTACCACAATAAAGAACTCCTTCCTAAAATCTAAACTAAATCTATCTTCTTTCAGTTTAAAGCCATTTCCTTTTGTCATTTCACTACATGTCCTAGTAAAAAGTTCTCTCCAGCTTTCCCATGGGTCCACTTTCATTCTGGAAGGCTGCTCTGATATTTAAAAAAGCCTTCTCTTCTCCAGGCTGAACAACCCCAACTTTCTCAGCCTGTCTTCTTAGGAGAGGTCTCCATCCCTCCGACCGTGCTCATGGTCCTCCTCTTGAATCACTTCAGTGGCTTTATGTCATTTTTGGGCTGGGCACCCCACAGCTGGATGTAGTACTTCAGATGGGGGACTCATGAAAATGGAGTAAAGGGAGAGAAAAATGAGTAAAGGGAGAGAAAAATGAGTTTCCATTACATCTATAGCATGTTTCACAAATGTTGGGTAATTTGTTTACTGATGTTCTTAAATTCTTGTGAAATGATGAAGACTAAATGATCATGTGTTTCCACAGTCCCAAAGATGATATAGTATAACTTTAAACCTGGAACAAAGTTGATGTCTAAGACCCTTATCATTCTTGTCTATAAAAAAATTACATACTTTGTCCACAGGCATTTCAAGCCAATCAAAATCTCAATAACTTTTTCTCACTTTCTGTCTCTCTCACATGTAGGCACCTAAGGGTATCTTAAATGAAATGGGAAGAATCTGGGCCTTGGCTGCACCTGCAATCAATTAATCAATGGATTAAATGCTTCTTCTTAACCACTACCTAAAATTGAGTCTGAGCACTGGAAGATACAAGAATCTGAACCCAATCCAAACCAAAAACTTGAATATGAATCACAAACTGGATTCTGAATCTGAATGAGTCTTTAAAACAACACCATATCTAATCCTCAGTTGACTATGAAGTCATAAGTTGAGTTCTGGTTGATTTTTGTTAAAGGAAAGAAAATATATTTTCCAAATGTTAAGGTATATTACCATAAATTCTCCAGTAGCCCTACTGATGATCACAAGAGGTGTGGTTATTTTAGCAGTCTGGAATTTCAGAGGGAGGAAGTGTAGGCACTCTGTTGAATGGTTTAACACATAATTCTAGTAGTGATTGTTTCAATAAGTTGAATGTCAGGAAAGAGTGCATGAAAATAATGTAATAAAGTGTGAAAGTTTCATAAGAAAGTGAATAGTTTCATAAGAAAAATCATAAAAGCAGCAAGATGTAGCAACCTAATGTTACACAGAAAGGCACCTCATATGGTAGACAAATATATGTAATACATCCATAAGACCAGTTTTTGCTCATCTACAGTAATGGACATACAATTATTGGCTCTCATGTACATGTGAAACAAAATGTGAAAAATGCAGCATGCTTATATTTAAAGCTGGACAAGCAGGTAATGAGGGTCAACTTTGACAATTCTCATGCTTAGGCTATTGCTGCTTTTAATCTCTCTTACCACCTGAACATGAGGCTAGGAGAAATTACAACACATGGTGTCTGATGACAGGAGGGATTATTTTTAATTCTTCATTTCTGATTATTTTTTTTATCAAAAAGTAGACAATTCTAAAAATTAACTAAGCTTCTTCAGTTCATGAAAGGATATCAGTTGAGTTCTAAAAGGCCAGAATATCTGATATCTATATTGCAAGGTACAATTCTTGAAAGAGGCCCATAAATCCACATAAAACAGATTAATTGTGATATTGAGAAGGCAAGTGCATGTAGGGTGACAAAATGACAAAAATTAAAAGTGTTACTACAAGGTTGTGGGCATCACTTACTGCACAAAAAAAGTTCCTCCCCTCTTGAACTCACTCTTCACAACCAGTTATTCAAGATGTTGCAGTTTGGAAACTACCCTTTTATTATATACCTTAAGTAACACTGCAACTTTGTTCCTGGAAGCATTAAAAAGGCTTTTTGACAAACAAAAGAACATTTAAGATAGCTAGTTATGATCCTTAAAACCTAAAAAAAGTACTGTGGAAAAAATAGACTCAAACAATTTTATAGTTTTCTGAACAAAAAGAAAATATTAGAAGAACAAGTAGCTTGAAGAATAGAAACCTCTGGAATTAAAAAATAACAAAAGGTGTAGCCAGATGGGGAAAGGAAACTGTGCTGTTTTCAAGTTCTGCAAAAAACGTAAAGCAGCTCTAGCAGAAGGTAGCTGCTTTCATTTGAAAACATGCACTTTTCTATTAAGAGTCCTTCATTTTTAGTAATTTCTAATGCTCACAATAGTATATTAATGTTGGGAGGTTAGGGGTTTTTTTTGGTCTATTGATCGTCATTCACTTTGTTACAATCTTGGGTTTTTTACTTCAAAATACTTCTGTATTTCAATATTTGATTTATTTTTATTTTTTTTTCCATTACCACTCTGCCTTTGAAACGCTTTTACAATTTCTATCCTCCCTCTTTCCTCCTGTTTCCACTTGCTTGTTTTCAAGACAACTGTTCTAAGTGTGAGCTCTGGAATGTGAGGAGACATCCGCTGTTCCTTCTTCATGCAGCAGAGCCTTGAGTGGCTCTGTCAAGAATTTCTCCATATTACAGGGTTATTAAAAAAGAATTTACATCCCTCAGACTCTAAAAGGCCAGGATCATTAGAATTTCATCTATTATAATTAACTCTTTATAGAGGGATAATTCAAAGCAATAAGGTATCACAGTATAGAAAACAAAAAAGAGGTTTTAAGCAACTCTCCCACCAACAAGTCTTTGATGTCAGGTTTGACTTCAGCTTGCTCAGGAGCATAGGAAGGGGCAGGGAATTCTGTGAAATCCCTGATGGACTCTCAGAAACCTCTCCCGAGGCCACTGGGGCTGATGCTGCTCCTGGTGGCACTCAACCTTCATTTATTATCTGGACCATCATCTCCCCCAGTACCCAGGAGCTGGCAGCAACAGACAGGTGTGATATCCAATGACAGTTGCAGAACATGGAGATTTCCTTATATCTTGCTCCAAACTTTTTTCCATGAAGTTTTACTTTGCAATTCTATAAATATATTAAATCAAAATTTTACTACCTGAGATGCATCACCTATTCAGCATTTCCCAACCTGTAGTGTCAGTAAAATCAGTATTTTCCACCAACCTGTTGACAACCACGTCTGTTACTGCTGATTCACCAAATTGTGTCAATCTTTTTGGCTGAAATCGCTATTATTAATCTATTACATAATCACTAATTTACAAGTTTCTCTCTATTTTCTTTATTACGTTCTAAAATGCATTGAATCCAATAAAGTAATTGGAACTTTTTCTGAGAAATTCAGAATTCATTATATAGTATGATTTTTTTTTCTGTTCTCAGTGGTTCATAATAAATGAATAAACCTGATTTCAAGATTCCTGGTCAGGAGGAATATCCTGTCACCCAGTCAGTGACCTGTTGCAACATCTATTATTAGATGCATTATTTAATTAGGATATACACTCAAGAGATCTTCTTAATCAGGATGTCTCCCAGTGAACACATTTAGGTCCAGCAACCTTCATTGGCAATGACTTTCATAATGGGAATAGTAACTTCCCTTAACTGGGAAACCTTAGTGTGAGTTAGGGTGTTAAACTAAGGCTTGTAGTTCTTCTGTCTTCTCTGACAAGAGCTTTCAGATTTTCTCAGCTATGACAGAAAACACATGAAATATGTATTGCCCTGGTTTCAGCCATGAGAGTCATCTTCTTCCTCGTAGCTGGTACAGTGTTGCATTTTGGTTTTAATGTAACAATAAATGTTGAGGACACACGGATTTTTTAGTTGTTGCTAAGCAGTGCTGACCCTAAGTCAAGGACTTTTCAGTTTCCCATGCTCTAGCCCAGTCTCTCCTTCTTTTTCGAACAGGAGGTCAAGCAGTTAATACTCAGACAGCTTTCCTTCTACCTTGCTGCTTCCTGGGAAGACCCTGTTTACATTCATAGATGGTACATAGAGAAGATCATAAGCCAGCTCACATACTGCACGGTTATTTGGTTGCCTGGTTTTCTCTTTTACACCTTTTAAAAACCCTCTTTTCCTATCTTGAAAATCACTTAAAGGTCATCAACAGGGCGCAATTGTGACAGCTGATGATCAAAGAAGACCAAAGGCCAAAAGCAATAATTTCTCTCAGGAGGTCAGAACTTAGAGTTGGATGAGAAAAACTCTGTATCCACATACTGGAGAAGAAAAAAGCAAGCAGCTGTGTTATGTACCTTGATTAAACTGCCTCCTTATTCATCACCAATTCTATCAGCCTCAGTTGAAGAAATTTTACCAACAGGCAATTTTTAAAAAGAAAAAGAAACAAAATCTGCAGTCTTTATGTGCACATATTCAAGTTCCATCTCCAAGAACATCTACTGAAATATGTTGAGCCAGAAATATGCCGCTCATTGACAATCCAAGATAACAAGGAGCTTACTGATCTCTTTCCTCCTCCTTCTCCTCCACTAAGAGAAAGAAAGAATGATAAAGAACTGCTGTTGAGATAAAATGCACCATATTTAACATCAAGTATAATGCACAAAACCAAAAAGTTTAAGGACAGCTGAGTTACTGTCAGCACAGCTGACAGTGAATGATTCTTCTTTTTTTTTTCCTGTCCTACCTTTGCTCCCTAAATTCAAAAACAGATGGAAAGAAAGCAGAAGATATTAATATCCTGGGAATGCACAAAATTCTGTGTGATTGTACAAGCATATCCACAGAAGCAGATGCAGTTACTCGTTCAGTTGAGGTCTGAGCTGGCGGGATATAGGCCAGCTCCAGTCCAAAGCCTACAGGACCGTGTTACCCGGTGTATTATTTTGGGATTAGCACTATGGTAACACATGCTGCTGGCCTGCATTCAGCTGTGTCTGAGAGCACAGATGGAACGGGAGCACAACTGTCCAAACCTGTACAAGTAAACACGGCCTGCATGTCACTGCAGATCTCCATTTGAAGAGCCAGGACAGAACTCCATGGGCTACACACAATTCTCCCTTCCCTAACATCCATAGAGGAAGAAATGACACAAGAAATTCTTCCCATGAGCACAGGTGTTAAAGCAGTGAGAACTTAGCTTAGCAGCATCTTCAAAGTATACTAATTCTACCCACTTATCTAGTGCCCAAATATTTCCTTTTCCATCTCCTGAGGGTTTTCCTTGCATTTAAAAATGTCCAGGATAGATTCTGATGCCATAATATGTGACCAAATACTATACTTCATGCCTGGACAGTTAATACCTGGCAGCATATTAAAGCAGCACTTCTTGATTCAAGTATCCCTGAATAGAAACTATGTCAATAGAAAGAATTATATTACAAATTTCTTGTCAAGTCATATCAATAAATTTTACAGAGGTTCCCCATGATATCCCCCTATCTGGCAGGGTACTTCAGGAAATTCTGGATGGAAACAGAATTCTGGCCTCTTACTGGTAATTGGAGAGTGGGTGGGAGTTTATTTAGAGAGCCTACATCATAAGAAGGTCTTTCATGTCTGATCTCTCTCCTCTTTCAGCAGTCAATGTTAAATATTTTGGAAAATCAGGAGTTTTATATGACCTTTTTCATTCAGTTCCTATTCTGAGATGCAATTATTTTATTTTAAAGAAAATCTAGAACTTCTTACTAACACCTGGTATTATCTCCTGCACAGTATACACTACATCACCTAGAAATTTCTAATTTGAACCCATAACTTGAGGCTGAAATGGTGATTTCTCTTTTCTTGTGTTTTCTGTTTAGTTTCTGAATTCCCAGATGCTAAAATCATCTTTTTGCACAACAATTACCACAACACTACTAGTCTACAGCATTCAGTAAAAAAATTTCCAGATATGGCTGATAGTATTCAGCAGTGGAATTATCTTTTATCTGCTGTACTTTTCATATCTTAGATAATAACACTGATTTTTAAAAGTCTCCCTGAATTTCTGCAGCACTGTTTTAGCTATTAAATAATGTAATGCTTTTTGTTCTACAAAGGATATCTTCACTTCCTGAAAAGAGACACAAAGACTAGTTCAAATCACCTCTTCACCTTCTCTTCAGTGAGATCCTTATGTGTCCCATCATAAGATATTCTTTCCAGCTCTTAAAACATTTTCTTTCTCTTAACCATCTATTTAACTCAAAACTGAATAGACTATTTCAATACTAGTCTCATTAGCACATATAGAGGAAATATCTCTTTGCTATTCTAATACTTCATTTATATACCTAATTATGCCTTTAACCCAGCTAGGCAAAACTCTTTACTGGATATTTTTCTTCTTGTACTCCTCTGCATTTAAATGTCTTCAAAATCATGTGGCTTAGGTGCATGCACCTTTTCTGTTTGCTCAATATTGTTTATGGGTATAACTTGTTCTGAACATTCCATAATTTACTTTACCACTTCATTATCCTTTGCATTACCTATAAACATGAACAGCACCCCACCCAACAAGTCCTGCTCCCATCAGTCTTATTATTTTATATTTATACATGGGAAATACATGTCTACTTTTGTCCAAATGATTCACATGGCCTTTTTAGCAAGTTTTCACTAGGTTATTCACTAAATTAGCTAAGTAGGTTATTGTCCTTTCAGTTATACACTGTACACCTCCATAATGTCTGAGTTTACACCCCAGTACACAGTAAACAGTATAAGACTTCTATCTAGGAGGCTAAACTCTCCACACAGAACCACCTTCCAGAAGACACCAGATTTTTTCCAGACTTCATAGGCCACCTGAACAGATTAGCCTTCCACCTTGAGTAAGTAAGGTGATGGAATTGAGACCACAGGACTCTCCTTTCTTCATCCTAGTGCTACATGCAGTCTACTTCACACAACAAGACATCCGGAGAGTAATATAACAGCTCTGTGGCACTGTCTGCACTCCTGTTTCTGCAGAGCTAGATGAGAAAGCAGTTAGGGTTCATCCCAAAGAGACTCACTGTGAGGTGCAAAAGGCAACATCAAGCATAAAAGCAACTAGAACACTAAACTGTCTCGCCAGACCCTTATTCAATTTTGCACAATTTATTGATTAGACCTTCTTGTGTTGCAGCGGGGTGCCTGCAGCCTTCTCTGGTAGACAGCTTTGCCCATGGGAAGAATCAGAGGACGATATTTCAGATAGATGTTCATAGATGTTCTTTATTTCTCCCAGCTCCCTCAGGGCTGGGGGCCTGGATCAGACTGGCTACCCCTGGGCAAACCCCAGATTTCCCTGGGCAGGGGGACATGAATAGCCAGTAGTGTACAGAGTTTGGATACCTGTGACCAGAGGGCAGGGGGTCTGGGAACCTTGTGTAACTAATGCTTCCCACCCAGGGCCCATCCCCCCGGGGGTGCCCCAACATTCCTGGTACTTTGTCTGACTTGAAAAATTCTTTAAATTCATGATATTGGAATGAAAATTCCAAGTTCAAGACCTGATTGGTATTTTTGAAGAATGTTCTTGAAATATCCACAAACTCAAAATATCTGCAGATGCCTGTGCTATGTGTATGTGCTTTATGTGCACAAACACACACACGGAATGGTAAAATTTCTGTGGAATTTGACAATTCATCTTAAGCAATCACTGCTTAAGGGGGGGTCTGAGGTTATCTACTATAAACCTTTTATATACCAGATTATTAACCTGATCAAAATAATGTAAGCACTGTAGGAAACAGCTTTGATCATTTCATCAAGAGAAAACGGTTGAATTGGATCTAGGAAGAGAGGTTGCCTGACAAGTTCTCTTTAACTCTTTTATATTTTAACTCTTTAATACAAGTCTACTCATTTTGAGGTACCTAAAGTGTTGCTTAAATGCAGTTCAAACACTACTAAGAGCTGCTACATGTGCACATACAAAAAGGCATGCACAAATATTCCTTCCATCCAAGAGCATTTGTTCAACCACAAAAAAATTGGGAAGACATAGAAATTGAAAATTTATTAAGCAAATACACTTTTGATTGGTTTTATTCAAAGAAGATTAAAAGTAAGGTTAAAACTTCCAAAAAAAGGATATTTCTTAACAACTTCCTAGCCTTGCTCATCACAGTGAATCTGACTGGCGACATATAGCATTTTACAGTTTTTCTTGAAGCTGAGAATCTTCCTGAAGCTGAGAAGACGTCAGTGGGAGTTGATGCTGAGTGATCTTACCAGCACCTTAAATAATTGTATGCTGCATTGCAGATCTCAAGTCTGGTGTAGTTACATAAAATTGTATGAACAGATTGTGAATAAATTGTAAGTAATACAACAGATTGTGAAAAAATGTAAGTAAAATCATATTAATCTTTTGATATTGTTGTGCTGGGTTTGGCTGGGATAGAGTTTATGTGCTTCATAATAGCTAGTGTGGAGTTCTGTTTTGGATTTGTGATCAAAACATTGTTGATAATGCAGAGATGTTTTTGTTATTGCTGAGCAGAGCTTACAAAGAGTCAAGGCCATTCTGGCCTCACCCCACCAGTGAGGAGGCTGGGGGTGCACAAGGATTTGGGAGGGGACAGAGCCAGTACAGCTGACCCAAGGGATATTTCAGACCATATGGCATCATGCTCACCTCAGATAAAGTCAGGGGAAGAAGAAGGAAGAGAGGGGGACATTTGGAATTTGTCTTCCCAAGTAATTGTTGCCTGTGATGGGGCCCTGCTTTCCCAGACATGGCTGAACAGCTGCCTGCCCATGGGAAGTGGTGAATAAGTTCTTCCTTTTGTATATCTTGTGTGTGCTTTACCTATTAAACTGTCTTTATCTCAGCCCATGTGTTTTCTCATTTTCACCCTCCTGATTCTGTTCTACATCCCACTGGAGGAAAGGAGTGAGCAGCTCATTGGTGCATAGTTCCTGGCTGGATTAAACCACAAGGATTGTACAGTCTGATTATATAAAAGGCTCATGTTGCACATTACAAAACATATAAATATAACAAAACAACTGCTTTTCCAACTGCTTTTCCAACTGCTCTCATCTACGTGAAAACTTATAAAACAGAGTAACATTCCATTTTGTTACAATACCCTTTGCCTTTTCACAGTTCAGTTGGGCACCTTGTCACCAACTGATCATAATCTTGATGCTTTTTTATGGTTTTTAAATCAATGTGAATATTTCTTCCTTGCATTAATAGCATTTCATGTAGCAAAATTGGTAAAAGACATTTCTGTTTTCATCAGTCTATTCCTCTTCCCCAGTCCTCATCCATGGAAAGTTTTGTTGGCTGGAAAAATATTTTCTTTTTAAAGATATTTAGCAGATATGACTCCTTTGATCCAAAGCACACATTTCAGTGCTATTTAGTCTAAATAACTTCTATTACAATCATTTGCCTCAAGATTTTCAAGAAAAGAAGTTTATATGCTGCTAATATTTATTTACTACCTTTCCTTCAGCCCCCCGCCCCCAAAGAAAGAAATCAGTATCAACCTTAATTCCCTTTAAAGAAAAGAGGACCAAACCTTTGAGGGTATACTCACATAGAGAATTTAAGGGGACATAAGTTACATACAGAGAGAGAAAAAGAACAATTTGTTTCTCAGTAATTCATTTATATCTCAGAACATTCTTCCTCACTGATGCTATCCTGCTTTTTTTGAAGGGTTTTCCATAAAAGCAATGTTCTTAAGTCGACAATCTTGCGTGGCAGATTGGGAGGCAAAGGGAAAAGGTATCATATTGTCTCTGTGCACATAAAATGCTTTGATTCCTGTCTTTATCGCTAAGGCTCTGATAAGAGTGTTACTATCTCTTCCCTTCTAGCACATCGGAGTATTACAGACACAGCAGTAGGGTGGCCACTTTGAGTCACCCAGAAATGCTTGTCAAAGAACCAGTGAACAATATTCTGGATTTTTCACAGGTGAAAAACAAGGGCAACTGTAGATGAGATGGCTAGCCTCATCTCTGACTTTGAACAAGATCCAGACTATCCTACATCATCCGAATTTGAAATATAGAGATTTTAGGCACTTAATATCTCAAGTACCAATATCTCAAGAACAACCAAGAAAACCAGTTTGCTTGGACTCTAACACCAAGTCCTGTATGTGTACAGAGAGATCAAAACTCCTCCCATTTCTAAAATTACATCCCTCTTCAGCAGGTGCATGCTCAGTAGGGGGACATCCCTACTTCAGGCCTACTTTTGGTTCCCATGGTCACCTTAAAGCAGTAGTAAATCCACCTTTGAAGTCTGCTTTGTCTGGTATGCTCTGAGCCTATCACAGAAGTGTCAAATGAAATGCAAAATAGTCATTTAATTCCAGTATTTCTTCCATGTGATGGTTGAGCAGCTAACATGCAGATTGATACTCTAGGAAGGTAGGCAATCTCAAAAGCTATCCTAACAGTCATCAAAATCCTCCTCAACTCTTAGACATCCTAAGCAACCTTCTTTGAGTTAATATTGCATTCTTAACCTTTCTTACTTTCTGTATTTTTATATGATTTTGATGTCTTTCTATCAGAAATAGAGACAAATTCTGCTCTTTGGAGAGAGTTCTTCTTCTTTTAACCATCTTCTCTAATAACAGAAATTAAGGAAAAAAAAAAGAAATTGAAATTATTTTATTAAGTTCTTTATGTAGAATGCAGTCAAACAAAATGGACATCCAGAGCTGTTTTAGGGGCTGGAAATGCCTCCTCTCCTGTGAGCACATCAGCAGCTGATGTACCAACTCTGCCCTTGCAGAGGTGCAGAGGAGAACCAGGCAACTAACGCCTTTTGGGAGCCACAGCTGGAGGCAAAACGACTTACCCAAAAATACCTAAATATCACTGAGTGTCTTTTACTTCTGCCCTTTTTCTGAAAATAGGAAGTCACTGCACAGTATACAAAACGGTAATGTAACAAAAAAAAATACCACGTATCAATGCAATTTCTGTCAAGTAGTAATACTATATACAACCCTAAAAAAACTAAAATATAAAGAGGCAATAAATGGAGGAAAATAAAAATTCCATTTTGATTAAAAAAAAAGATTTTGTTATATCAACTTTTTTTTCAGTATCTCTAAAGCTATTTTTCGGGGGCAGGGAAACAACAACAATCAACATAACCACCACAAATAAAACCAAGTCCAATTTTTCAAGCTGCATTAATCGAAAACAAATTTCAGTCTTTACTGTTCCTTCCCAAGGCAGTCATGTTGGGTTCTTAAAGACAGTGGTGGCTATCCATGTCACCCTCCTGATTTTTTTAGTGTCTTTCTAGTTCCAAAGTGCCCAGCACTGTAAGCTTTTTTCTAACTGTAGTGTTAGCAGCTCTCAGAAAGGGGCACTGTCACCTCCTGTTCTAGCTGAGATACCTCTAAATCTAAACGGCTTTGACTTTTTGCTGCCATATTTCACAGCACACTTATATCTAATTGTCTATTATTGCCCATAGGTCTGCTTTTCGACAGTATTGATTTCCATCAATCTTCTTCCTGTTGAAGGTGTTTGGGATTATTTTTTCCCCAGATATAATCAATCTTACTTCCTGCCCATTCTTTAAATCTTCTTTAGGATCCTGCCAGTACAGTTCTGTGAAACACTCCCTCAATGGTTTTACGTTAAAAAGTCCACAGAGTACGAGTACATATAATTACTATTTTCTCATTCTTTCCCGGAAAAATAAAGATGGTTTGCTTTAGTAAAGAACAGAAAATCATGATTCAAAGGCATAGAGGAGGATTAAAATGTCATTTGCCACCAATGTCACCTTTTTGAATTGCAAAAACCAGTGGGACTGTATAACAGTTTACTTACCCAGACGAGTTCAGGCTTAGAGGGAATGGCAGAGTTCAGCCCACACTACACTGACATTGCACCCTGACATTGTCCCTCTCACCAGGTCAGGTCAGGCACAGCACTGAGTAAGCAAGAAGCTGGGAAACCCACACCAGAAACCCACAGGTGTCTGAAGTAACAGCAGGGAATTAGGGGACCAACTGCTGAGGGCACACAGTCCCTTCATCTCTGGAGCCCTCCAACTTAGAAATTCAGAAGTTATACAGAATCTTATTTAACATTATGAAATACAGAACACATTAATTTTAATTTAATTTTAATGCATGCTCATTTCCTTAAAGACCAGCTGTAGTTGCAATGTATAGTCAGTCAATTTTTTACTGTTGTAAAAAAAATTCTGAGTATTTCCTTACATTTAGGCTATGAAAACCTTGTATTTTTGGAGACATGCATTCTTATACAGTGAGAAAAAAAGCTCCAAAATCAACCTACTCTAAGAAACAGATTTACCAGGCTGGGTTTTTTTTAAGTTGTTTCTTGATATGGTGATATTATTATCAAATATATTACCTTGAAAAATCTCTAAGGCAAAGAAATTTGGTTTCAAACTTTACTTTTCTAACTTCTCTACAACTCAAAAAAATTAGATAATTCTTTCTCCTTTATTTCCTTGTGATTTCCTTCCTGAACTTGATCAAAAGAAATTATTTTTTAGTATTAAAGTTTTAAAATTTTCTATAGAAAACGGTATGTGAAATTTTGTCTTATAATGCAGCATAAAAATATCTGAACAAGAGTTTCCCTACAGATTTCCACTGCAAGACCCTTGTTGTGATTCAGGTCATCCTGAGGCTTCCATAAAGAGCACAGAATTTGACAGCATTTTTGCTGGGCAGGTTCAAAATGAGACGGTGACAGTCTGTACCTTCTGAAAAAAGGGCATTGAATATTTTTCAGTATTTCAACTCCAGCAAGATATCCAAATTTTGCTGTTCATTTTAAAAAGCCCCCTCTACAAAGAAATGCTTCAGTCAAGTTTTATTATATTTTTTACTTCTCCATAAGGCAAGAAAACAGATAACTTTCTCCCTTTTCCCTGTGGAGGACCTTCTCAACATTTACTTTTCTACAACCCCTGTGAAATCATCTGTTGATAATCAATACAAGTCTCAGTAGAAAGGATTATCTAGCTATGTTTAACTAAAATGAAAAAACTGAAATACAGAGATTATATTTCTCAATATTCATTATCATCATTTACTTTCCTCTTGTCCAGCCATTGTCTATAATAATTCACAACTTGTTTCCATATACTATGAAGTCTTTGGACAGAGACATTCTCTGTTCATCAATACAGTGAGCAATATGTGAGGAGCCCAACTTTCATTGAAACCTTTGGGAGTTATTAGGTGTAAAAGAGAACTAAACTAGGTCATAGAATTAAGATAGGAAAAAAAAAAAACCAAGACTGCATCCTTATGAAGCAGCTCAAGAAAACCAGCAGTTTGATTACCCATAAAGGTCATAAAAACCTATCATGAAGATCTTTCTTGGGTTTAGATGACTTGGAAAAGGCTCAGAACAGACTGAGGGAAGATGGAAGACAACTGGGAAGTTATGATGCGCTTTCCTTCCCAATGACATTAATCATATCTTCCATCACTTCTTTATACACAGTATATTTTATACCTGGGTTAATGTGTTAATACAAAATGTGAGATCCCTGAGCATGCTTGCAAATGGAAGAATAAGCACTTCAACCATGTTTATGTCCTGAGTACCCTCCAACAGAACTCAGAACAGCAATAACATTTGTTAGTCCTTGTTTCAATGTGTGTTTTATGCATTCTTACAATTCTTTTTAACTTCGCAGTCTTTGATCCCCATATTCTTTTGTGTTATCTATGCTACAGATTCTCACACAGATGCTAGCAGTGCTCCCTAGTGTAGAAGCAGAAGGAGCATGAGTGTTTCTCACTCCGAGAGGACAACTGTTCCAGGCAACCATTAGAATGCAAACCAAACCATCATGAGACTAAAACCAAAGGATTTAGAGTAGTGTGAAGAAACAATTTCACAGAAAAAGTTCAGGCTCGGACTGTACAGGTCATTTGGTTATCTACAGAACTGTGACATAGAAAAATTAGAGATATGCTGGTACATTAATGTAAAAAAATATTTTTCACTGCTGTGCAACATATATTCACATACATGCTCTGGAGACAAGTTACATCACAGTAGGACAGAAGAACATGTCCAGGCTGATGCTGTAGTATTAGAAAGGATGTGTTAAATTTATGTCCCCTCATAGTTTGTTATTGTGCATTTACCTAAGTGACATCTTGTAAATGATGAAATTACAAAAATGGAGACTCTTGCTGGAGAGCTTGCAACTCTCCCCAAGGAATTCCGTCATTCAAATCTTGAAAAGCACAATTAAGAAATTTGGACAGATCTGAAGACAGAGCTGGGAAATTTACAGAAGTAACCTAAGGAAAGGTTTTCAGATGATTTCAGTTTGCAAGTACTGGAACCCAAGATTATTGTCCATCATTCTGAGAAAATGGCTTCTGGGTCACATCAACATCCTGTAGCTTCAAACAGCCGATTACTGAAAAAATACAGACACTGTCCTGCATGAGGAAAGCAGTCCTTTTATAACTCTTCTTCAACAAATCAACTCCAAAGGAATAAACAAAACTAATGATTGACATTTGAGAATGAATTTTCAGATATGTTAAGTTTTATCACTACTAAAGTCTTCATTTGAAAATTCAAGTTCTCAGAACCGAAAATCAGTCCTGCAAATGCCATTCAAAGATCCCAAACTGCTCTAAAAATGTTATGACTACACTGAAAACACCAGTGTGAAGGTACAGTCTCCTTTGTTACAAGAAATACAGTCTCTTCCTGCACTAGAAGATTGGAAAGTTATGCAACATGGTCTTGACAAAATCCAGTAGGAAACTCGGACTGATACATTCTGTTGCTGGCTAAACAGGACAACTCTTCCTGCACAGGCAAACTCACAAATAGCTCAGTGACAACTTACCACATTTTACAGCACCACTGTGCATACCTTTCTTATTTTCTCCAAGATGCTTCACTGATCTTTCTTGATGACTTCTGTCTCTTGAAAAGAACTACACACACCACTTCCTATCATCCTTTACTAGCCTATTTGGCCCCAGCATGACCCTAGTGCCCAAATTTGAAACATAGATAATTTATAATAACTCATAATGTGATAAAAAGGTGCAATACCAGGTTTTATCCTCAGCTTAAATCCACAAAGAAGAAGATAAAAACTGTTGGCATCACTGGGGTCCAAGGCTGCCCGTCTGAAATGAGAGAGGCATAAGTAGCCTCCCAATCAATTTTGTCTGTCTCACAGGCCACCCTGCCCATAAGATGACTACGTTGTTACTTTTAAAACCTCATAACAGGGCCTCCTTAGCAGGGTCTGTTTCTTCATGATTCACATTTTAAATATACTTTAAAACACTTGCTTTGTTGTGCATACCTTCTGCTCTCTCTAGAGTCCATTAGAGGCCATACTGTGTTTTCCACTAAGTGGTGACAGGTCTGTCACCTTGAGAATACATTGCTCAAGGTAGTGTTTATCTCAAATAAACAGGAGACAATTTCTGCATCAGATGAGATCAGCAAAACAGAAGCCTTTAACTTCATGAAAACATCAAAAAAAGTATGAAGGCCTCTGACAGACATCCTCTAGCAAATCTTGCTGTCAAATTTTAAATATTTTCATATCCACTACACCAATAGTCTCCAAGATTTTTTAATCATGCACCTTTATCGGTAAAAGATTTTCAAGTGTACACTCAAATATATTTTTATTTATAGACTATATACATGTACTACTGTACATGTACATTTGTGCTGTGTATAAATATATATGGTGCTATTACTAATAATAATGTTGCATTAATATTATTATAAAAATACCCAGAAAAAAAATTTAAAATGTTAAGTTAAAGGTGAAATACAACACTACTGTTGTGTTTGTGATTTTTCGTTTTTTATTTTATTAATACAATTTAAAAATAAATCCTTCTGCTCCCTATCAGGTTGGTTTGCACACCCTCTGTGGTGTGCAAACCCCACTTTGGAGATCACTGCATTAGTGCACCTTTCTTCTCTGCCAGATAACACATGTTTGTCCTATGGCTACACCCCTACACAGGTAAAATAGAAATACAATGCATATTTATCCGAAATTTATTGATATGGCATCATTGTACCCTAGAGGTTACTGAGACCCAGAAACACACCCCTTTCTCTTACCTTTGTTATGGGGACTCTGCTGTAAAGCAGTAGGGCTGGGCAGACAGTTGTAGAAAGCAGGAGAGTGCATCCTAAGCAAATCAAAATCAGAGTCACTACTGAACATCTGTTAGCGCCAAAAGGCACTCATGTGATTGTTCCACATAGACCTCATTGCCCTTATTTTCATTGTGCTGTGAAGCAGTCTGAGTGCAATGAGACCGTATAGGGAGCAAAAACAAACTGTCAAAATGTTCCACTAGCCTTAGGCCTGAATATTTTGTCTCTTCTCCAAAAAGTATATATAAATCAGGTAATCACAAATGACAGCAGCATCACTGAAATTTCAGTGTCTAAAAGTTAGATAACAGAATACAAAGGAGCCATTCAGGCTTTGTTTATCATCATTGGGCAGAAACTAGCCCCTACCAGCATGATGCTAATCACACTCCTTTTCAAATATTTAAGCTAAGTCAAATAAACTGGTTTCTGAAGCTGCCTTCATCTTTCCAAGCTGAATGTGAAGCAGGTATGACAACAAACAACATCACAAATACAGTATTTGAATCCTTAATTTAGGGCAGGTGAACACCACCCTGTCTGCCTACCTGTTCTACTGCATGTGCCACAGACATTCCCTCACCATATATATAAGCAGCTTCATTTCTTACCCTGTGCGCTGGTTCTGGCTAGGATATTGGGGTTTTTTCCATAGTATGAGACTATGTTCTGGATTTGTGCTGAGAACAGTATTAATAACATAGGGATGCTTTTGTTACTTCTGAGCAGTGCCCACACAGAGTCAAGGCCTTTTCTGCTTCTCACCCCAGCTCACCAGTGAGTGGGCTGGGGATGCATAGGGGCACGGGAGGGAACACAGGCAGGAAGCTGACCCCAACTTACCCAAGAGATATTCCCTACCATATGGTGTCATTCTTGGCATTTAGAGCTGGGTGAAGAAGAAGGAAATGAAGGATATTTGTAGTGATGACATTTATCTTCCCAAGCCACTGCTGTGCGTGACAGTGCCCTGCTTTGCTGGGGATGGCTCAACACCTGCCCACTCATAAGAAGTGGTGGATTAATTCATTGTTTTGCTCTGCTTGTGTGCACAGCTTTTGCTTTACCTGTTAAACTGTCTCTATCTCAACCCACGAGTCTTTTCAGTTTTATCCTCCCAATTCCCTCCCCCATCCTGCTGCAGAGAGGAGGAGTGAGCAAGGGGGGCTTAGCTGCAGGTGGGGTTAAACCTACATTCTCCTGTAGGTGTAGGCAACACCCTACATTCTCCTGATAGGAACACCAATGAGACAAAAAAACAAGGCTACCACTATAATTGTGTCACTGTGGCCCTGTTTTCATATGGTTTCTTTTTATGGCTCTTATTTAATTTGTGACTGTGACATTTAGAATATATTGTATACCAACAGTATCAGCACCCAGAGAGATGTCTTGTGCATTCACAATGATCCCAGGTTTCTGACCTTTAAACAAGGAATATAGGCATTACTCTTCAAGTGTTTATTTACATTTTGGTAACATCTACAGGACTGTACCATCTTATTGTGTACTTCGGACACACTACCTACCCTTTCAACCCCTGAGACAAAAAAAAAGATCAAAACAAAAACATAGAGAACTTACACATCATACAAAAGAGCTACTGGCATATCAAAAGCCTATGGTGTGCCGGTCAGGAGGAAAAAAAAGAAGGAGAAGGCTAAACAGTAGGGAAGGAGGACAATGAGGGAAGGGAAAGAGCAAGAGGAAGGGACAGGCAGTGAGTATAACAGGACAAGACAACCCATGGGAATAAATGCACAGTCTGCCAAATGAAAACAGCAGTTCCCACTGCTCAGCGCATCCAGAGCAGCCTGTTACCAGCAGTGAAATGAACAGTCAGTGGGCTGAGATTGTGGGTTTCTCTCTATCACACCAAGGACTTTTGTCTACAGGCAAGACAAGTTCTGGCACTTCCTGGTACCAGTTCTGCTCCAGGAAGGTGTGCAGCAAACCTTTCTGTTCATATCCTCACTGATGTGAGTATAGAGAAAAGGGATATAAACACAGACAGGTCTTGGTCTGCTGTCAACTTGGTCTACTGTTCTAACTGCTACTCTCAAGTACTCTCTAAACATCAGGATGCATGGCATACACTGTAGGAACAGGCAAAGTATGTCCCTGGGGAAACAGACCTGTTCACCATTCATATTATCTAAGGCATCTTTCCCTCTTATTGCAATGTAAAAAATGCTTTTAACTGGTACATACATCCCCAATACCCACAGCAACACATTTCTCACTTCGCTGCTGCAGTTTCTTTTCAGCTTTTGGCAACTTCTTACTGCCATTAACACAGTGAAGCCAAAATAACAAAATTAACAAAATACCTAAATATTAAAGAAGACAGAAGCATTTAGTCCTTCTTTCTTTTCTAAGCTTTTAATAGATCTATAACTCTGCTGCCAGTTCACTGCCATGTAAATTGTATTATTGCAGTAGTCATGTACCCAAAAGGTCAGAGTGCTCTTTTACCTTAGACCTATAAAAACCAAAGCTTCCTCTTATTCTTTTGTTTTTATTAAAAATCTCTCATCCTCAGAAATAACACTGTCTATCCTCTTTCAATAGGTAGTTTTTATTTTATACTTCTGATACATGCTTGAATATATGCTATTATGTTACCTATTTAACAAGTAGTTTGGCCAAATTTTACAATAGCACCTCTCCTACTGCTTCAGGAATTGTCTTCCCATCCCAAGAGTACATTATCTTTTCCCCCTAAATCACTGCTTTAGGTCTTGGGAATTATTAAAACGGGTCAGGTTCCACTCCTGAAGTGTCTACATTCTGGAAATGTAAAAATTAGCTTTCTCATAGGCAAATTTCTACCACTTTAAAAGACTTAAAACTTTCTAGACGGGAGGTAGCCCTACATATGATTGTGAAATGTATAATAAATCACAACACTTCAGAAAATATTTAAAGGTCACTTTTTGAAGACAAGATAGTCTTAAAACAGACTATCAGTTGGTTTTGCTTCAGGAAACTTAAAAGCACTATGTTTAATTTTCTTGTGTCACTTTAAAGACCTACAGCCAGAAGGAACAGAAGGCACTCCAAATGGTGAAACCTTCACTTGAACTAGACAGGTAACCTTATGCTTAGAGAGCCTCAAATTTTTTGCTTGTTGAAACCATTTATAATTAACTTTTCATGTTCTTCAGTAATTCATACCTTTCTAACTTCCTGTAACATACTACAACTAGTAAAATTGAAATAACAAATCCCTTAGGTTTTGGGCTATATTTTTCTGTCAGACAGAATCTTTGTAGCCTTTGTTCATTGTTCATCTGCCTGCTTTAATAGCCCTCTTGTTTAAAATCTTAGCAATAACAAAAAAAATGAAACCATAACATGAAAATATAACACAGGAGTTGTATTCTCAAATATATTTAAAGAAATCAAGCTAATTTAAACAAAGACTGATGAATTTAACAAATGCCAGATGTAATTTTAGGCTTTCACAAAGACCTCTCTATGAAGATTTTGTATTCAGTGAAGTCTTCAGTATATACTTCACCTGCAGACATTTTAACCTGCATCTTCTAGCAATTTGGTTTTGAAGAGATTATCTTCAAAAGGACAGTTACCTTATCAACAGGTGGCATACTGTAAGAACACAGGTATGGTCTGTTCTTCAGAGACTTTAAGGTATTTTCTTGCAAATATTAGGGCTTTCATCAGTGTTTAAATTTTACCCATTTCAGGTTCCCATTTTCAGGAATTGTAAGGGTGCTTTGTTTCCCTTTACATATTCGTCTTACCTCAAAGAAAGTTTATCCATTCACTATTATCAAAACTTCACCATATTTAAGGAACAGGTGGAAACCCTAGCTTTTGCTTTGCACCCTGGGAAAACATGAAGCAACTACAACAGACACACCTCATCTGTGATTAGTTGCAGTTTCTGAAAGCCTTATAAAACCACAAATGTCAAACCCACCACTATTTCCTGCACACAGGGGGTTGCCGCTTTTTCCTCAGCGTAAACAGTGAGAACATAAATATTCTCAGTAGACCAAAGGGCTGGAAGCTTCATTTTGTTATAAGCCAAGAGAAGAGATGGAGATGCAAAGGCAAGATGATCAAGTGTCTTCTCACAGTCCTATTCAAAGAGTCCAGATGGATTGCCTCCAGAGTCTAAATACCATCACAAAAAACAAAAAAAAAGAAGGGGGCTTTGTGGTAAGATCCATATTTATTACCCTGATACAGGCCAGTCATCATCAAAAGATCTAAGATTTTCTGAATTCAGAAAAACATGTACAAAGTTACATATTATTACCCTCCTAACATTTCTGATTTATGCAAGCAGTGGATGAATGGAACCTCCCAGTTATTCAGAAGAGGAAAAAATATGAATGTGCTCTACATACTGATTCCTCTGTTAAAAAGATATTCTTCAAATTTAGAAGTGGAGAGCTTGGCTCAGCGAGCAACAAACTGAGCTGCAGCTCAGATAAGCCTTTGGGTTATTACTGTGCTCTATGGTGATCCCAGTGGGCCTGACAGATGGGCACCTTGGCTAATTTCTGCTGTAGCAGATACGACCTCAGTTTTATACAGTCCAACAGTCTTTAATATCTCTTAAAATTCACTCCCATCAAGACCTGCAGTTCTTTAACCATGACATCTTCTTCCATAGTCTTTTTTATGGTTGAGTTTAGCTGCCTCAACAGAGATTGAGTACATTGTCTCCATTTGTTCTTTATATCTTAATTGTATAATTAAACTGAAAGACTAGGATTTAAAATGTAGAAAATGTGACTTTTTTCACTGTAGTCCATAACCCAACCAGTTCTACTTCTTTACTGAATTGTTCTAGGGATTGCCATAGCAGATTATAATGCTGTAAATCATCTGTATGTAGTACATCCAGAAAGCAATTTCAGTTTCAATTAAAAGATACCAACAGGTGCACAGTTCCTTTGACTGCCAGAAAGGACTGTCCAAATACATCCTAGTGTGTATTTTTCCAGATACTCAGCTCCACATTTTCTTTAGCTGCAGTTCATGTTCTACAGTCAAAGGAAAATTTGTTTCCAATGATATTGTGTGACAGCTGCTACACATGGCATCACTGCATGCACTGTCTGCTGCAATCACTAACAACCAAATTTAATGCTTCAGAGTGGTACACATTTGAAGTGCATGGAGCTGCTCATTTTTTTCAAATGACAGTACCATTAAAGACAGTGAAATATTGCAGCTTGCAACATTTCAGTTCTGCAACCTTGTACCCACTATCAGGGAAGGGCCTTGACACCACTTTACATGAATGCAAACATTTCAATAGCAGAAGCTTTATTAATGGCATGAATCTTTCAATTAATTACATAATGGTAAATAAATCTCTACAAAGCCATAGATAATGCTCCAATAATGTTATTTTTGAAAGATAACAGTATCAATTGTTTTGTAATGTTGGATGCACAACGGTAGTATCCCATAATTCTGCAAAACCCATTTCTTCTCCCATAGCCACAAAAAACAGTACATTCAGCTAGATTGCCTTGGTTCTGAAGGCAAGAACTCCTCACAGAATTGGAGAAATGTGTCAAGACAGAATTTGAAGGAACAGGTGGGCACATTAGAAGAAACCAACTTAGATTGGGTGAGGCAAAAGAGATCATTGACTTCGGAGAATAATGTTGAGGTATAGATTGAAAAAAGCTAATAACACACTCCTCATAAAAATAAATGTTACTACTGCATTGCACCTAATTATTGCACCTAATATTCATGCAATCATCAGGAACACATTCTTTTTTATCAGATGATTTTGGACAAAGGTTTGTACATCCCTGTAATACTCTTGAGTGCCCATGAAACAGCAGTAATTAATGATGAATCATTTATTCAGTGAATTTGTCTCCTCTTATGCTTGAATACTGACACAATTAGTGTGCAGTTCTTAGACTCATGTTTCAAAACTGGTGTATCCAATTATTTTTCGTGAATATTTCTTGATAGGCAGACTGAAAACGAGTTGTTCTTACTGAAAATACCAGAGCATCAGGGTTTCAACTGGCAGATGGAACAGATTATTTTCAATACGGTTTGAGGGAAAATGTTTCCAGTATGGCCCATTTCATTACATCAGATATCCTAAACTCCAGCGTTGAGTTAGGTGGTTCTTGCTGTCATCAAGAGGTCACAATCCCCAAGAAAGCAATAGGGGATTCTGCACATAATATCATGTGCCTGTGCAGGAGGAAAATGAATGTCACATGCCTGCTCTTCTGCAGGTATCAAGTCAGGGGATATCATTATTAACATTTGCAATGCTGCCTTTAAGAAGCAGTTACAGGATGTGCCTTTTAACTCAATGACATGCTTGGATCCCATCATGACAAGCTGAGAAAGCTTTTAGACATCTATTTTCTCCTCTCATTTCAATAAGGCTCAGAAGGCCCTTTTGACTACATTGCTTTCTAGAGACTGGCTATTAGAGGTGCTTGTATCTAGTTTGAATCAGTACAAGAGTGCATTGTGTTTCTTGTTCTTTACAGTACCAAAGTAACTACTCTGAAAAAATCCACGAGACAGCTGAGCATCAAAAACTACTCTTAATTAAACTAAATGGTACCTACTTTTATACTGCAGCTCTGTTTTCTACTAGCTTCTGAAAAGCAGGATATATTTGCTGGTCTACAAAGAACTGGGACAGACATATCCAAGTTATCTGGCCAATTTCCTCTGTGCTGCCATGCCTTGGGATCCTAATGCATTCAACAGCAAGAAGTACTTGCAAAGCCTGTTCAAATATGTATACTAGACAGTCTGTCTATGACCCAGATTCCAACTGAAACCCACAGAATACCATAATGTTACTTCTGAATTGTTTGTTCTGCCTCCACCACCTTACAGTGATCATCAGCCTGTTTCCTTCATAACTTCTATGCATTTTATTAAAAAGAGCTTCTTCTAAAGCATCATTTCCATAATTGAACATGAGTGCCTAACACAAGGCAATGTGCTGAAGTCACTGGGGCAGAATTATAATGGATGTAAATCCAAACCAGCTTTTCCTCTTCTCCTACGGTATAAAGAATTAAAGATGTTCTTTTCTTTCTAGAACAAAATATTGTGCTATGGGACTAATCCAAGCATTCATTTCATCCATTTCCGGATTTCAGCCTATTTTTTTCTATGCAGTCAGATGATGTATAATGCAATTAAGAGCTCTGGAAAAGGAATAATAATATCACTTAAATGTTATGAAAAGTCTCATAAAACGCTAACTTGAAAATATGACTAACATAAGTATTTCTTTAGTCACCTATAACAGACTAATTCTCCTGAGAAATCCTAACAAAGCTGGAAAATCTCTGCTTGCCTAGAAAAGAACAGCTTTGCTGTATCTCTCTGTCATTCAGAGGACACTATGCTCGAGTGCACAGGAACATGATATTAGATGGAATTGGATGGGTCCTCAAGCCCATTCCCAGTGACAGCAAACTGTCTGGCAACAGATTCACTGAACATCAGTTTGCGCCCTCATTCAATATCAACAAAAAGTTTAAGGCCTGTCTCCAAACACTTTC
>VZTN01000021.1:658-52625 GCA_013400515.1 Erpornis zantholeuca
AGAGAAACAGCACCTGAATTATTCAGAAAATAAAATAAAATTCAAAAATCTGGAGGCAGCGGGAGGGAGGGATGCTGCGACCCCGCAGGGATGCTGCGACCCCGCGGCCTAACATGGAGCAGGTGCCCCCCAGAGCCTCCTGCAGGGCAGGGGCTGCTCCCCCTCCATCGGCACCCCATTGGTTTATTTCTCCCTCCTTTTTCACGCTTTTATTTTTATTTCGGCTTTTTTTTTTTCCCCCTCCACCCTCGTAGCCACCACCGCCGCTCTGCCCTGCTCCCCGCTGGGGCCCTTCACCTCCTTTCCCTTCTCCCATCCCTCTCCTCCCTTCCCTTCTCTTTGCAGCTGGAGGCTGCCCAGCATCCCTTCATCCCGGCCCATCCCAGTGCTCCCAGCAGGTGCTTGGCACTGGGAAGGGACAGGCCCTGCTGGAGTGGACAGTCCCCCAATCCCTCAGGGCGTCCGCAGAGCTGTCCCCAATTCGGGGGGCCCTTGGTGACAGCACGGGGGGTCCCATCTCTCTTTGCAGCTCCACGCACAGACCCTCACCTCTGGAATGGTGCCCTTGGGAACACTGACAGCACCTCAGGGTCCCTGGGACGCCTCTTTGCTCCCCGCCGAAGGGTTCTGCAGGTATTTCGGGCCATCCCTCCCCGGGCTCGCGGCCCGGCCGGTGTGGATGCCGCGAGGAGCCCGTCGGGCCGTGCCAATAAAGCTCTTTCCTTGCGGGTTCCTGCATCCTCTCCTTTGTTCGTGGAGGTTTCTCACCCGTCTTTTTACGGAGGGCAGGACTCCCCTGAAGGACCCGCGCTCAGCACCAGGTGGGGGATGAATATTAAAATCCGCCCGAAAATAAAAAGCTTAACCTTACAATTCGGCAGCCCACGGTCAACCCCGGGCGGGCACTGCCACATCCTGGACCTCCAGGAGAGCCTGAACTGCCAGAGGGCTCCCGTGTAGTGAATTAAAGGGGGGAAAGGAAGAGATTTGGGGTGCCTTCTCTTTGGGATTGCTGCTATCCCAGCAGGCAGATCCCTGCCGTGCCGCACTAGGCGCTGAGCATCTCTCTGCAGCGGCGCCGGCCCCACAGCGCCCGGCCCTCACAAACAGGACAGATTTTCCTTTAAAGCTGCAGCATGGCAGAGGAAAAACAAGACCTAAATAACCCCAAATAAATACACAATCTGCTTTCTGTCTTGTGAAATGGCTGGGACGAAGAGACGCCATCGCTGAAGGCCCGGTACCCCCGGCGGGGCCCGGCTGCCTCCCCCGAGCTCAGCCCAGAGGCACGGAGAGGAGGGGGCAGGAGGCTCTTATTAATACTAATCCCAAGAAATATTGCTGTGCCCTGAATAAATCAGGCCGGGGGTTCCTCCAAGACCTTTGCCCCCTTGAGATGAGCTGCAGTGCGGCCCCTCCTCTTCAGGGTGGACACTTTGGGAAGGGAAATGNCTCCCTCCCTGTCCCCTCCTTCCTCCCTCCACCCGCAGTCCGATGTAAACATAACGGCAGGGACCTGCCAGGCTCCAGCCCCACTTGGATTATGGGGGGGAATTAAGCAGCTTTGATCAACACAGAGATGCCCCCGAATAACCTTCAGGCATGTGGCCCTCAAGGTCATGCTCTGGAAAGGGGCTGGGGACAGGGACCCCGGGGTACCCATCCCGTGGGCAGAGGGAAGGGATGGATGGAGAAGGTTCGTGGGGACCACAGATCCTTCCATCTGTGATTTTATGCCGGTTTTATTTCTCCCTGCCCACGCCCACGCCTGACCGATTCGCTCGCCACTGCAGCACTGGTTGGGCTGGAGATGCTCCAGCTCCAGCGGGGAGGTGGAATGGAAGATGTGGGAAATTCCTCTATTTCCCTCATTCCCCAGGTCTCTGTCAAGTGCCAGCCCCACTCTTCACCCAGCCCCATGAAGGGTGATGGTCTCCATGCATTTCCTCCACATCCCCGCAGCATCCAGCTCCTTTTTGCCGTTTATTTTTATGCCGTGTACCTCCATGAACCACAAGCCAACACATCTCCTAGCAGCAGCAGTCAAAGTGGGTGTTTTATTGGGAAATCTAATCAGATTTCGAGGGGAAAATCCTTTCTTAATGTCTCAGCTAAGCAACGAGCTCAATTAAATTGCTTAGGCTATAAAAAGGACTGAGAGTCCCATCTCCTTTTCTCCTCCCTGCTCTTCCTGGACAGCGCTGTCATCCCTGCACTCCACCATCTTCAAAGCCCAAACGAGCCTCAATGACACAGGACTCACATGTCATTCCCCGACATCCCCCCCCTGCCCCGCCTTCCCCCAGCAACAGAATCACAAATCATCTCAAACACTCTAAATTTAGCCCAGCAGCGCGACCACGAGCAGGGATTTCAGTGACATCACTGCTGGAAATTAAGGGGTCAAACAGGGAGGCTGCACGTGGTGCCCTGAGGAGCGGGGATGATGCTTCATTGATTCTTCCACACACCAAAGCCACCCTGTCCTGAGACATCTCAAAGCATCCCCGCCAAATATATTTCTCCCAGCACCCAAAATGCCCAGAGTAGAGCAGGCATTAGGTTAATTCCCGTGGGGAGCTGTGCTGAAAGGCTCCAGTGGATCAGCACTGAAGAGATGAGCAGTGTGGCCCAGAGAATCCAAAGAAGCAAAGGCAGTGAGCTTTGCCCGGTGCAGAGGCTGGGAGAAAGGGGACTCACATCTCACCCTGGAGCTGGAAGGCAGCTGGGAATGCCAGGGCAGTGTTCCCACGGCACTTGAAGAGTTGTGTGTGCACACAGGGTGGGGATGCTGCAGCAGTATCCCAGTGCCTGTGGTGATTCCTGTGTGCTTTGCTCTGCAGAGCCAAAAAAATCACTGTACATTGAGAAAAAGGAGCCAGGGCTGAGTCCTGAGGTGGGAATGGGGCTGCTCTGAAGCAAGAGGTCCTATATTCCAGAGGATGAGGAAAGGAGATTCCGATGGCTCCTACTGCACTGCAGTTGGAGGGGCAGATGCTGAGCTCCTCAACAAGATTGGATGGACTCACAGACTCACACAATCACAGGATGGTTTGGCTGGGAAAAGACCTGGAAGCTCATCCCTGGACTCCTTCCACTAGCCCAGGTTGCTCCAAGCCCTGTCCAGCCTGGCCTTGGACACTTCCAGGGATCCAGGGGCAGCCACAGCTTCTCTGGGCACCCTGTGCCAAGGCCTCGCCACCCTCACAGCCAACAATTACTTCCCAATATCCCATCTATCCCTGCCCTCTGGCAGTGGGAAGCCATTCCCTGTGTCCTGTCCCTCCATCCCTTGTCCCAAGTCGCTGTCCAGCTCTCCTGGAGCCCTTTAGGCTCTGGAAGGGGCTCTGAGATATTCCTGGAGCCTTCTCTCTCCAGACTGAACAATAAATTACTGCCTGGGGGGGGCATAGCCTCGTCTAAGGTCATCGAAGAGAGGCAGAGATGACACTTGTAGGGACCTGTTACTCACAGCACCTACATCCTTTAGTGGTCAGTGAACCTTCACTTCTGTGGTTTTTTGGCTGCACAAAAAGCCTGGAAAAAGCTGCCTCCGACTTTGAATTTCATGTTCCCCTTGCCCCAGTGGTGAGAAATGAAAAATAAACCAACAATCCAATGACTCCTGCAGCATCAATTCCTCCTACAGGCACAAAATACGATATGGTGAGGGAGAGGGAAGAGGTCAGGGACTAAAATCTGATATAAATCCCTTCAGCCACAGCAGCGCACGAGGATTTCTCTGCTGTTGATGCACACGGTGGCAACTCCACGGATGTTCACTTATTTTGATGGAGATTTTGCCTTTCAGCCCAAGTGTTTCTGTGTGGCACCAGCTGTAGGGATGAGCTAATTCAAAGCTCAGTCATTTCCCTGCTCACCCAGGCCTTCCTCCACAGCCGCAGCCGCTCCGAGATCATCTCATCCAGGGGAAGACAAAAGTGATGCGTGTGCATGTGTAATTTCCAATGTCAATGCGTTCAGCGAGGAGCTGGAATCATAAAAGTTATTTCATTTATTACAATCATACATAAAGCCTCTTAGAGCTGCAGACTTGGAATAGGCAATTATGCCCATAGGTTAATAACAGGCAGTGATTTGACTGACAACTGGAATTAGATTTAAACACGGCAGAGTGGCAGCTAAAGGCACTTTATTAAAACTGTGGCTGGGGATTTGTTCAAAATACCAGTTGCATACCTTGCCTGGTAAAATATTTATAGGTAGCACCACATTGTGGCCCATTATGTTGGGATTTCTTCTCTTTTCCTTCGCCACTTGGAGCTCTGCTGTGCGGCAAGGAGTTTCTCTGGTCAGATTTTCCTGGAGAGAAGGGAAATGCCCAGGGTTGCATCACATGGGGTGATGTGATGGGATGTGATTCACAGCAGGGAAAGAGCCCTAAAGCAGTGATTAACTCTAGACCTACGAGGGACCTGGATTTACCTCTCCATCCTCTCTCCTTAGCACTCCCCAGTGCAGCATCCTCTTAACGCTGCCCTCGTTAGCCCAGAGTTAATGATCCAAAGAGCCCAAACAAAACCAGGGTCAGTGCCTGATACAGTCAATAAGATAAATTTTCTTTGATTCTGTTGATACCAGGAGTTTTTCCTGCTACCAGAGAAGTTCCTCCTTGTGAGATTAGTTTCGTGTGGGGTTGATTACCTGCAACCAGGATGAAGTCCCTGCTCCTGGGAGGTTTGAACACCAAGTTAGAGAAATGTGTGTCAGGAATGACAGGAGAAAACACTGGATCCTGCCTTGGGAGAAGAGGGTGGGTTAGAGCCTAGTATTTCCCATCATTCTTGGAAAAAACTACTAAATTGCTTTAAAATAATAGCTAAGGACCAGCTGGGGCTGGGCCAAGTGAGATCCAAAGGTCTTGTCCCAACCTAAGGTTAGTCTGTGAGTCCAGCTAACCTGGGATTAAAATCCCAAAGGCTCTTTGTGTGCCACTGCTATCACTGGCAGCCAGTGGAAAAGTGAGGTGACACCTGAAATGTCCTTAAAATTAACTCCCAATTCCCATCTCTTTCTTTCTTGCCTCATTTGTGTGATGTGAAAAATCTCTTTATAGTAAGAACTGCCTTGCAACCATCCCTGGACCAGGGGCTGAAATTCAGGAGCACTGTGTGGGCTTCAAGGATTTCACTTTACAATTAGCAAGGCCAAAATCAGCAGAGAAGAAGAGGCAATGCAGTGTCTGGAGATGGAAAAGTTCCTGGTTTTAATCCACTGGAGGATGGTACAAGTAGATCTCCAAGCTGGTGGCCAAATCCAGCAAGGTACGAGGAGGATCTCGCATGGATTTAATAAAGGGAAAACTTCCCACCCAGCACAGCACTGGCAAAACACAGTTTCCACTCCTGATCTCCAGATTCCCATTCTTTTAGAACAAAACCTCACAGCTCAAAATCAGAGTTTAATCTAAAATACTTTCTTTAGTTTTGGGGAAGGGGAAGCTGGAGATGCACTCAGCTGAAAAAGGAGCTCAAATCCAATATTCCATCATCATTCCCTGCCTGGCTCCAGCATATTCTGGACCAAGAGCCAAGTTCTGGATGGAGATGTCCCAGCTCTTTGCAGGGGACTGGACTAAGTGACCCTTAAAGGTCCCTTCCAACCCAAAGCACTCCATGATTCTATGATCTGTGGGGCCCCCAGCGCTCCCTGGTCCTCAGGATAAGGAATAGTTTATTAGCTGAGTTAGAGCTCAGCCAAGCTCTAACTGCAGACTTTGATCTACAGACCTCTCCTACCAACCTGGGGACACAACCCCAAATTTCAAAGCCCTGATTACCCGAAAATTAAACCAAAATGCAGTCTGAGAGCACCAGCTATGAAAGACCATCCTGGTGCTCCTCAAGCATGAAATGTGAAGGCTCAGATCCTTCCTGTGATGCCCAGGCAGGGGAGCAGCTCCCTGGGCTGGCATTACCAGGTGATCCCACGACCTCTCCCCGAAGAGCAGCCTGTGGAGCAGCTCCCCACGGGGCCAGCAGTGCCCATGGCAGAGGTGGCACCAGCCCCACACACACACAGGCATTCCCAGCTGCTTTCTCCAGCAGATTTCCCGAGTGCCAAGGGCAGCTTTGGAGGAGAAAGTGCCAGGAGATGAATTAACCAGAGGCATGTGCAGGGCACAGACTCAATCCCAGGGCAACCCCCTTTGTTAAAATGCCCAGGGAAGAAGAGACCTCCTTTTTTCTTTTTTCTTTTTTTTTTTTTTTAAATTTCTTTTTTTTAATGCCCTGAAAGATTTATAACCCTTTTTGTCAGGTTCTCCCTCCTATCACTGATAAAACTCACCCTGGCACGACTTGAGCCCAGGATCAGCTTTCTAAAGCTCTGTGATTTAAAGCAAGCATCCAATCCTTGGCTGCAGCCCAGCCCAAATTCAGGGAGTGTCCCAGTGTTTCCAGACATGAAAATGGGGCTCATGTGTGAAACCCACAAGGGATCAGCTCAACTGAGCCCAGCCAACCTTTGCCCTCTCCCCTCAGTCCCTGCTGCATTGGGTGCAGGTGATTTGTCACCCTCTCAAAGATATTCTTGTCACCAGCTCATGTAATTTTGCCATTTTATGAAGGTATAAATATCTGTAGGAATACACATACACACATTTATGCAGTTTTCCCTAATTCCCCAGGCCCTGGAGGCAAAACTCAGTTTTTAAAAACCTCAACGTCCAAAAACTTGGAGGGATGAGCTGAGTTTACTCGAGCAGCTAAAAAAAACCCAAAAAAACCAGAAGGCAAATCCAAAGTACATTAAGAAAGAGCACTAAAAATACAATCAAGAGATTGGAAGCAATTTTGTGATCCGGGGGTTTCTTGCTGGGTTTGCTGGGAGTTTGGGGTTGGAGATAATGGCAGTGGGAGGGGAGGGCAGCATGGTTTTATTTCAGGATCAATATCAGGGTGGAGCAAATGCTGTATTTATCTGCAAGGTTGAGGAGATCTAATTGTTCCCTGTTTTGCACTAATGCAGCTCTGTGGCACCACCAGAGAGTCCCAGAGTACCCAAAATGTGCTTGTTTTCCAGTCCATCCCTGGTTTTTTTGGTCGTGCATCCTGTCCATGCTGGTCTCACCCCAGCAGCTTTATGGGTTATTTTGAGGATGCCCAAATCTCTACTCCATCCCTCCCTTATGCCTCAGGGTAAAAAAAGGGACCAACATCATCCTGTAGGAGTTCCCACAGGATAATAAGGCTTTTATGGATGATTTGAACTGGGGGGAGACTTCAAGGACATACCCAGAGATATCCAGGAGCAGTAATTGCATGAGGAGATGAGACTCCCAGGGAGACCCAGCCCAGCCCCTCGGACATGAAACCACAATTGTCATCTGTGATGAACAACAGAGAGGGGAACGTACAGGAAACAGCAATTAAACCATTAAAGTCTTGGGCAGCTTCCCAGTGACCAGCAGCCTTTAGATACATAAATATCTCACATGGCATAAAAGGAGCTGTTCTTTACCCATTATGTCCCCAGTAACCTTCAAGAGGGACAAGGGGGTTGGGATTGTCACTTTGAACTGGCATCTTCTGCTCCATCTGAGGAGTGACACCTCCCTTGGGACAGGGATCTCCTGCTTCCCTATAGCAGTGCTCAGAAATCCCAGCTGAAAGTCAAAACCCAGGTGAGATCCCAGCTGAAAGTTGAAATCCAGTTGAGATCCCAGTTGAAATCATCCTAATTACTGCCCAGATCTGCTTCCTATAAATCCCTGGCTGTGATATAGGGAAATAACTGAGCTGGAAGGTGGCAAATGTGCTGCTGTTACCACATTTCAGTGCTGAAATCGAGGTTTCCATACTTAATGTGAATGTTTTGTGTTCATGTGTTGCATCACAGCCCAAAGATCCTGAGGGATCAGCCCCAGACCACAAGGAGGTTCTGGGCTCCAAGTCCTTGTGGCTCAAGTTTACTTTAATAGTCAAGCTGAGCAAAATGCAAAATATCTTCACGAAGTGCTGAAAAATTTGTCAGGTAATTAGAAATGGCTGTCCTTTAATTAGCCAAAGGAACAGCCCTGAGACTGAGATTGGAACCAAGATAACCCAGGAAAGATCCATGACTGTAAAAGATAGCGACAACCTCAGTTTTCATCCATCAGAAATCATTCTTGGCATGTGCTGCTTGGTGGAAGAAGAGTTTTGGGGATAGATATCAAGACTGATTGCTCCTTTCAGTCTGGATGGGCTTTGTTAAAACCACCACCAGCAGATTTAGCAGTGTTCACATTGAAATAATCACCCTGGATGTTCAGAGCCGTTCCTGCTTTGGCAGTCCTGGGTCTGTGCCTCTCTGAGGTGAGCAGTGCTGCACACACCTCTGGATGTGCACCCTGGGGAGGCCCAGATGTGCTGTTCTGGTGGTCCCCAAGCAGGAGGAAATTCTCCCTTGTTGGACAACACCTGCACAACATCCCCCAGTTGGCCAGAAACCCCCACCACCGGTGGTTTAACCCCGAGAAGGGCTTCAGGATCATTCCTGTGGGCTGAGCTCCGTGGGGATGGAGAAGTGGAGGTGTTGCTGGGACTCCTGCAGCACTTTTCCCTCCCCACCAGGCGCGGAGGCTTCCCCTGCAATCCCTGCTGCTGCACGGAGTGCTGCTGCAGCAGAGAGCGCCTGCAGGATGATGAAACGCAGAGGGGCCGTAATGAGATTTCAAATAAAGCCAGCTTTTCCCCTGGCATGTCTGGTCTGGATAAATCCAAACTGTTGGCAACGCAAAACCCCCGGGAAGGAGAAGCGCCCTTGAGCAGGCGAGTCCCAGACGGGAAGCCTGACACAGCTCTTCCCATTCCCACCCCTCCCTGCGGACGGGGACAGCAAATCCTGCATGGCAAACAGCTCATCCCCACCGAGGAGCAGCAGGAATGGCATCAGCGTGGCCAAACCCCGCAGGGCACAGCCAGGGGCTGGCACAGGCGGGGGATGTGCGGTGGGTCCGGCTCCCCATCCCGCAGGAACCACTGGAGCTGATTTTGGCACCGCTGGCCATTCCCGAACGTGCAGCGCATCCCTCAGCATTCCAACACTCCAGAGCAGCAGCCACTGGAGGGGGGCTCAGCACTGAGAGAGGGACTTGGAAAATCCCTGCAGCCTTTGGGGAGGAGGAGCAACTCAAAACTCTGCGTGGAGGGAGGCTTGGGGAAGGATGGATTCAAGTGATGCATGAGGGAAACCACACCAAAAATGCTTGTGTGTCTTCCCAAAGCGCTGGCTCTGAGCAATTCATCCTTTTGGTACATATTCCTGCAAATCTTCCCTTTGCCTGCTGCCCTTCCAACAGCACCGAGGGGCTGCAGGGCTGGAAGGAGGCAGTGCAGGGGAAAAGATCCCAAATGTTTTCCAATCAGAGAAACATTTGCTAGTTTGAAAGAAAAGCTGCCATAAATATCCGTGACTGCATCCCTGTAGCCAAAGCTTTTCACTTTTCTGTGGAGAAATAAGCCTCAGTAGTGAAGAGTTGCCAGGTGAGGCACATGTTTAGGATGCTAAAGCTGCACGGATGTGGGATGGACACAGCCAACACCTCAGTCACTCCTGAGGTCTCTGTGCCCCTGGAGGGTTTTTGGAGAGCCAGGCAAGAGTCTTCCCAGTCCATCTCCCACCCTGTCCCTGCCTGACCTTTCCATCACTTCCCATGGCTTATAAAGAAGATGGGGACTAACTTTTTATTAGGGTTTGTTCTACTGGACAAGGGGTGATGGTTTTAAAGTAAAAAAGGGTTGATTTAGACTAAATATAAGGAAGGAATTTTTTATTATTAATGGTGGTGAGGCACTGATAGTAGATCCCCATCCCTCTAAACATTCAAGGCTGGGTTGGATGGGACTTTGAGCAACCTGATCTCTTTGAAGCTGTCCCTGTGCACTGCAGGGTTGGACTAGATGAGCTTTAAAGGCTTCTCCAAGCTTAACCATTCCATGACTCAGTGATCACACACCTGGGGGCCAGGGCTGGACCTACAAAGCTCCCATTTTGCTGCTGCCTGATGGAAATCCACACCATCCTAAATGCCTCCCTATGAGCCAAAGCAGAGATTCTTCCTGGAAAGGCCAGGTCTGTCCATCTCCATCTCCCAGCTTTTTGTTTCTGCAGAGCTGAGGTTGCTCTTGGCTGGGAGGGGAAGGATGGGATTTTCCCAGGTGGAATCACTGCTGCAGGACAAAATGGTACCCACACTGTGGTGTCCTGGTGCTGCTGGTTGCCACAGGGATGGATGGAGGTTGCTTAGCAACTCCTCAGCACTGGAGAGGGAGCAAAGGAGCAGGGAGAATGGAAGGGCCACTGCTGCTGATGTTTGTGGGGCCACACGTGGAATTCCCCCAGAGCGTCTGAGACCTTGCTCACAAAAGGTTCCTGACACTGATGATGGAATCACAGAATCAGTAAGGTTGGAAAAGCCCTCTAAGATCATCGAGGCCAACTGTTCCCCCAGTGCTGCCCTGACCACCACTAAAAAACATCCCCAAGTGCCAAATCCACACCTTTTGAGCACTTCCAGGGATGGTTTTTTTCCACCACAGCAGTCCAAGCCCAACTGGTCCCAAACACAGCAGCTCTGGGACCCATATGTCATGGGGGTGCAATGCAAGCTCAGCCAAGAAATTAGGTCCTGGGTCACCCCAGGGCAATGCAGCTCCTGCTGGAGAGTCATGGTTGGGAAGGACACCTGGCAACTCCAGGGCAGAGCAGTACCTGCATAAATGAGCTGATCTGGAGAGGGAATCTTCAAAAATCACTCACAGTCTGCACAGTTCTGTTGCGCTGTTGCAGTTTTGCCAACACAGATCTGAATTTCCCGAAGTTCTTCGGATGCCAGAATGATTTTTTGTTTTTTCTTTTATACCCCTCTTACATATTCTTTTATAGTTTTATGTATTCTTAGTGCTTTTAGCCCTCACACTTGTGACTTTCCAAGGCTGATAGCTCAGCTCAGCCCCACGGCACTGTTAAACCAGGAGAGCAAACATCCTGGGAGCCCCAGACACCAAGGGCCTCTCCAGAACACAGTTTTGCAAACCAAGATAAGCCCATCCAGGGGGAAGGTTCCTCAAAACAAGGGCTTCACTCCAGCCTCTCACTGGGGAATCTTTAATAAATATGTTAATTTTGCAAGGCCTATAATTGTGTGTATTTCAGTGTGCATGCATTTTTGGGGCATTCCACCTGGACAAAGTGCTGTACCCAAGGATCCTGAAATAAATACCAAGGTAAAAACCCCTTTTCCCCATAAACCATGTTTTGGTTTTCATTTTGAGACCAGGGAAAGGCAATGCTTCCTATAGAGCTCTGCTGCTGTAACCTGCAAGGCCACAGGCAGGGAAAACTTTCCATACAGCCTGAACAGTTTCAAACAGGAATGTCTCCACATCCAGGGAAATGCTCATCCATGGGTGTTGCCTTCTCCCCCAAGGATTCCCTAGCCTGGGTTTTTCCAGTGTTGCTTGAGCACTGAAAATTTTCATCCTTTCCCCCCTCCCATGTCGAAGGTGTCTCTCTCTTTCCCAGCCCAGTGAAGTTTGCACATGGGAATCACATCTCCAGGCTGGGAAGGAGGATCAGATCCATGCACCTTGTTCCTCTGCTCTTCCCTATCACCACTCCTGGGGACAGGATTCTGGGCTGGATGGGCTCCAGCCTCCTCCAGGATATCCATTCTTGGGATATAAAGAACTCCTCACTGGATGAGGAGGAACTTCCCTAAGGGTTCTGCACTTTTTATGTCCATTTTAACACCATGTCTGCAAAGCCTTTAAACCATGCAGTCCTCTCAGAGCAAACTTTTGAATTTTATGTGAATGCCCAGCATTTGTGTTTCTAATCCAGAATTAACACGAATTTTTTAACATCATAAGCAAATAAATTTATGCCACTTCAGTCTACAGATTTCTTACAATACATTTTTATATTTATATATTTATACACACAAACCTTTTCTCTTCTGTCTGTTGTGGGTTTTTTTCCATTAAAACCTTTCAGATTTTCCTCCTGAAAGGAGGAAGCTCTTGAAGAGCACAGGAATTCCCTTCTCTCCATCACTTCCCTTCCCAGAGTTTTGCAGATTCCCTGTCAATGATTTGATCCCCTGCTCTCCTGACTGATGCCATCAGTCTTTTTCTGCCCCTCACCCTCCTGCCACCAAATCATTTTGGTGACTGCAGTTTTTTTCCAAGATAGTATTTATTTGCATTAAAACACCTAAAAAGGCACAGTTGTTTAGAGCACTGTGCAAAAACTGTACAATTTTAATTCGATATTACATTATTTAAGTATCACATCACCACTAGCATCCTGTGCCTTTGTTCAGGGATGGGCTTTGGATGGCAATGATTTTAAGCTGCAGGATAATGTCCCTGTGAATTTCAATTGCTCCATTAAACATTATTTCTTATGGGAAAATTTGTTTTCCTTTCCATCAAACAGCCACAGTAATATTTTTTTTTCAGGACCAAAGTCTTGCTGTTCAATGAAGCTCCTCTCTATTATAGTTCTCTGTCCTAAATTTTTATTTGGGGCATTTTTCCTTTCAAAATTTTGCTTTTCCTTTGCTATTTCTGTACTTCCATGTAGGGCTGCTCTTCATCTATATTTTTTTACTTTCCATCTCCCTGAATTCCTGCTTCCTGAACATCATCTTCATCAGTGCAACAGATTTTCATCCTTTGAACAGAAACACCATTTCCTGAGACGATTTCCAGTTTAATATTTCGAGTTTATCTTTGCATCAGGTGCAGAAACACCAACACTGGGAAGGATTTCTCCTCCATGTGGGCTGAAACCTTCCCCTGTTCATTGGGAATGCTTTTCTTGGCAAAATTTGCACTGCAGTTTCAAGTAAAAGTTAATTTCTACCTCAGCAGAAGAATTCAGTTCCTGTTCTTGGATTGATTATATTCTGTACTCTCCAAATTCTCCCTTCTGGTTTTAAGGGATCTCCTACCAAGGTGTAGCTGAGATTTTTCAGCTTCAAGTCCCACTACAGCCTCAGTTTCCTTTCACCCTCCAAACCTGCACATTATTTCCCCAGTCTTACATTTCTTTTTGGGAACCAAATTGCTGACACAGAGCCAGCATGTGTGTAGTGCCACTAATTCCTTCTTTCAGGAAGAATTCATTGTCAGGAAGAATTTCTTCATGGGAAGGGTGCTCAGGCTTTGGAACTGCCCAGGGAGGTTCGGAGTGCCCATCCCTGGAGGTGTCCAAGGAATGCCTTGGATGTGGCACTCAGTGCTCTGGGCTGGGTGACAAGGTGGGCATTTGTCACATGTTGATGGCCTTGGAGGTCTTTTCCAACCTAAATGACTCTGGAATTCTGTAAAAAAATAGCAGAAATAGTGTTAAAACCACGAGTCAAAATAACCTCCTTCCATTCAAACGCCTCAGACAGAACAATCAAACATTTTATTGGAATAACAAGAAACCCATCCCAGGGGGATGAACTGTGGGGGTTCTCAGAGCCCAAATGAACCCACAGGCTTCCCGGGATGCACAGGCATGGATCAAAATGCTGGTTAGAGGCTGGAGAAGGATCTGTGACTAAAGACATGCCTGGGAGCTTCTGTGCTGAGAAAAGATTCGAAGGGGGTTTGGGCAGGGATGAAAAAGCCTCCCCAGTGCTTTTATTCAGCTGCTCATCCAGAGAGGAGTTCCCAACAAAAGCCCAGAGCTTGTTTAATGGTTTAACATCCCCGTGCATCCTTGGGAAGCATCTGACACACTGTTTCGGTACAAATAACCACAGCAGCACTGTACAGATGACTTATTTGGTTTCCCAGTGGGTGTGTAAGTAAATTAGCAAAAAATAAATGTCACGCGGCGATGACTTACTCCGTTTCTAAAGGCTCTGTTTTCCCTCTGTATTTTTGTTTGTTTAACAAGTTCTTAATTAAATTCTGTTTTCTGGCATTCGAGCTGATGTGATGGCACGAGATAAAGTTGTTTAGAATTCAAATCTTCCTCGATTTCTCATCGTGGCAAAGGAAGAGATAAGAGCAGTCGAGCCCTGCCTTCCCCTGGCTGTGTGTGGCTGTAACTCCAGCCAAGCAGGAGCTCTGAGTGTTCCAAAATCCCTCCTGCTCTCGGGAGTTTGTCACTGCTTTGAGAGGAGCGCACACAAAAAATAATGTGTGGGCTCCCCCTTCTGCCCGAGAACATCAGCGCCTGGGAAAGCATCGGGATGATGAAATGGTTTAGCTTGGAAGGGGCATTAAAGCTCATCTCGGTCCAACCTCGACACCTTCCACGATCCCAGGTTGCTCCAAGCCCCAGTGTCCAACCTGGCCTTGGGCACTGCTAGGGATCCAGGGGCAGTCACAGCTTCTCTGGGCACCCTGTGCCAGGGCCTCACCACCCTCACAGGGAACAATTCCTTCCCAATATCCCATCTATCCCTGCCCTCTGGCAGTGAGAAGCCACAAAGAAGTGCCAGGATGACTTTCTGAAGTGCCAAGTTCCTGTGGAATACACCAGGAAGGGCACTGAGCATCTCTGAGCAGCTGGATCAGCCTGTTCCCAGAGCCACACATCTCCTGATAACCATCCTGGTGCTGCCAGGGCAGGAGAAAAGCAGCTCCACTCATTCCTGGGATGATTGGAGAGACAGCAGCGAGGATCATTGCAGTTCTGCAACCTCAAACATGGAAAGGCTTGTTTGGAGGAAGAGTCATTTCCCTTTACCAAACTATAAATTGGTCCCCCAGAGACCAGCACCAGCAAAAAGGTGATTTATCCCATGTCTAGGAAAGCAAAATTGCTTTCCAGGCTCTTTTTTTTTCCCTTCTCTTTCCCACTGCAAAGACAGGGGAGATGACAAAGGTCACAGAACCACAGAATATTTAAGGCTGAAAAATATCATCAACCAGGCCCAGCACCATGGGCACCCTTAAACCACATCCCAAGTGCCACATGCACACATTTTTGGAACACTTCCAGGGAAGGTGACCCCACCACTTCTCTGAGCAGCCTGTTCCAGTGCTTTACCACCCTTTCTGTGATTGGATTCTATATTTTTAGGAGCTGAAGTAGGAGAGAAAGGTGCTTTCCTGTTCATATCCAAGCCTCCAGCAAGCTTCAGAGCACCTCTGTAGAAAATATGGAGTGGGAAGTAAATGATCTCATCCATTTAAAATACAACTTAAAACATGAAGACAGAATGATCTGAAGACTGGGATTAAAACCAAAACTGACTCGAGATAAAGCACCAGCAGCTCTGCTTATGGAAAGAATTGAAGATTTAGGGAAAGAATCAGTGCAAATTCATTGTATCTATAGAGCAGAGGGGTCAGAGATTTCAGTGGTCTCTCCTGGCTCTGGGATATATCATTAAAGACAAATTCTGATTTGGGATAAATCTGGGCATGTCCTGGCCAGTCTCAAATCCAGTATTTCTGGTTCTGCTGTGCTCCAGTTTGCTCCTTTTGCAGGGTGATTTGTTTAGCTAATTCACCTGAATATTCCATTTGTAGGTGCCTCTTCTGATCCAGGTACTGCCCCGAGGGATGTGCACAGCATCACCCACGAACTCAGATGAGTTATGGATTGGAAGAGTAAAGGATGGCCCCTTCCCACACAGCAGAGGTGTCAAACACTGGCCAAGAAAAGGATAAAAAGCTGCAAATAAAAGCTGGAAGTAAAAGCTGGAAGTAAAAGGTGTCCCATGGAAGTCAGTGGGAAAAGTTCCCACTCACTCTTGGTGAGAAACACAGTTTTCCCTCCTTTTTTTTTCATGCTGGTAATTCATGATTTGACCACAGATTAGCAGTGGCTTAGCACTCGGAGCACATTCAGTGAAATCTTTAATGCTACACCAAATCCTTGGGATAATTGGAGCCAGCCAAGGTTGGCTGCATCTGGCAAAGCCCTGAGCACCTCATTTCAGTGGAAGTCCCCACACACAACATCTGGATCAACCCTTGGACTTTTTAGTTTGAATTTTCCTGATACTCACTTTTTGATGCCTTTATTTGGCTTTTTATTGTTTTCACTTCATAAATTAGCGGAAGAAACAGAGAAACTCTGAGAGCTGAGGTTCTGTACCGAGGCTGAGCAAGGATTTCTGCATGGCCTCGAGGCTGTGGATCTCTGAGCTAAATAGATTCTGGAAACTCCCATTTTGCTACATCTTCACCAGTGCCAATGCTTTGTGAAGGGAAAATGGAGATGGAGGTGGAGAGGGGAATGGATAAGAAGGAAAAGCCAAAGGGCAGCCTGGCACAGAAGGACCTGGGGGACATCACTCCAGAGCCACTTTCTCCAGGGGCAATCTTCTGGTCTGGTATTTGCTGAATGTTGAGAGCAGTACTGAAACTGTGAAGGTGTTTGACAATGGAAGAAGGATGTTTGGATGTTTGACTCTGTCCAAAGAAGGGAATGGAGCTGGGAAAGGAGCTCAGCCTGGAGAAAAGGAGGCTCAGGGGGGACCTTGTGGCTCTGCAGAACTCCCTGACAGGAGGGGGCAGCCGGGGGGAGTCAGGCTCTGCTCCCAAGCAACAGGGACAGGATGAGAGGGAACAGCCTCAAGCTGTGCCAGGGGAGGTTTAGATTTGATATTTGGAACAATTTCTTCCTGGCACAGCTGCCCAGGGCAGTGGTGGAGTCCCCATCCCTGGGGAGGGTTAAAGGCCATGTGGATGTGGCACTTGGGGACATGTGGTGCTCATAATCACGTGGTTCTNGGGACATGTTGGTGCTCATAATCACGTGGTTCTCTGCCAGTTTGAAAACAATAAAAACTTAGTGACAAAAAAAAAAAATGACACTCCTTTCTACTGCATTCAAGAGAGAATTTCATCATTTTCACTGAGATACTTCCCTGTGTTGAGAGAAAATATTTCTGCATTTTCTTATTTTTGCAGCCAGCCATGGAGTGAGGGACCAGAGCACAAAGATTTGTCTCTCCAACAATCCCCTGCTCCATGTTTTCAATTAGAGACAGCATCACCCAGCTCCTAAATCCAGGTTCCAGCAGCACCAGGGAGGCAGAGAACTGAAAGCAGAGAACTGAAAGCAGAGCCAGCAGCAAAGTCCAAATATCAGAGCCAGGCTTTATTTTCCCAGGAAATGAACTGGAATGCTCAAACCTCAGCCTGAGCTGCTTCTCTTTGCACGTTGAGATATGGATGGGGAACCTTAGGAAACATGGAATATCACGGCTCTCCCACACAGAAACACCACAGAAACTTGGATTTAGGAGCCAAACATTGGTTTGTTCCATGGGCACATTTCCAGGGGAGCCCCTGACATCAACTCTGAGCAGGGCTCTGCCAACGCTTGACATTTCCTAAAGCCACAGCTCAGTGAGTGATGTAATTACCTGGACATTTCCATTTTCATGTTTACTAATTCCAAATAAAGCCCATTTTTCACCAAAGATTGGATATTTTTCTCTTTTTTAGCATTCTCCTTGTGGTATTTAACCATTCACAGTGCACTTTAATAGCCACTTAGTGCAAGTATTCAGATTACATCCACAGTAAGAGTGAAAAAATGTTATTTCATTCCTTTTGTCCCACAATTTTTAGTGTATAATTAACAATATCTAGCAGGCACAAAGCACAATGGAGCTCCCAGGTATCCACCTCTCTCTGATAACTGAGCTAATCTTCATATTTTAGATGAAACGTTAAAATAAATCCCATTTTCCATCCATCTCATGTCCTAATGACCACAAGCCTGGACAAAACTTGGGAAGCAGTGGAAATCTGCCCAAATTCAGGTGCCAGGGTCCCACTGTGCCTCCCTGCTTGGTTGCAGTGTTTTGGGAGGGGTGCCAGCATCCCTTTACTCTCCTTGTTTCCACCCAAAGAGCTCATCCCAGGGACTCCAGAGCCCAGGAAATCGATCCCAGGGAATCTGTGCCAGCAGGTGATGGATGCTCGTTTTACAAGGGGGTAGAAGTACATCCCTGTGCCAGCTCCTCCTTAAAAATCAGAAGGAGAAAAGCACCAACCGAGGAGAGAAAAAGGGAACACTGCAATCAGAATTGATTTTATTTTGCTCCACAGCCACCGGGTGTCACTCTTGCCTGTGGAGTCAGAAAGGAATTTTCCGTGGCTGATAAAATCCCATTTCGTCAAGAAATCCTTCGGCTCCCGCTGGTGACAGCATCATCCCCGCTTATCCCAATCTGCCAGGTTTCAACATCAGATCACCAACTCATTAAATCTGGGGGGGTCTGCACATTAAACACATTAAATTATTGTTTTTATTATTATTATTTGTGTAAATGCAGCTGGAAAATTCAGATCTGGGTTTAGATCTGAGGGAAAGTGGTGAAGAGAGAAAGTGGGGATGGGTGAAAAAGCCCAAAAATGTGTCTCCTCTGCAGCAAGAACGTGATTCAGCAGATGAAGCTCTAACGCATTCCAGCCTTTGAAGTCAAGGCAGTTCAGGTCTCAGCGATCCTGCATCTCAGAATCACGAGGAGATAAAGGCTGCAACCCTTGCACAACTCCCTAAATATGCATTCTTCAGAGTATCAGTGACTGCCTTGTGTTGAGGGGGGTTTGCTTTTCTAGGATAACAAACTTGTCTTGCAACAACTAAACCTGCTCTCCTGCTAGATTTTGTGTTTTTCGAGCTCTCTAGAGATTTTCCATTTCCTCCAAAGAGAGAAAATCTGTTTTATTTTCATACAGATGAAATGCAATGTGGAATCCTGGTCTGAGGAAAAAAACCACTCCAATAAAATGCAACGTGATGAGTAAAACCAGTTCCTTTGGCACAGCAAACTGAGCAGCTGATAAGGATAATAAAAATTTTTAATCAACAAGAGAAGAAAATTCTCATTTAGGAGCCTTATTCTACCAGCACATAAATTGCTGATATTACCTGGCCCTGTGTTGCTGCCAGAGGTAGGAATTTGTGTTGAAATCCCACTATTAAAGCGCAGCTATAAGGAATTTCCCTTCCATAAACAGGGCATGGATGGGATTCCCTCTGGGTAATGTAGGATGGAGCATCATGTCCTAGAATGCCATAAATTTTATCACCAGGACTTTGAACTTTGGAATGACTTTAAAAAAGTGGGAGATGTTTATAAAAAGTTTGGTTTGGGGTTTTACTCTGTTATACTTTGCTGCAAGAAGACCTCAAAGGTTCATTTATTTATCTGGGGGTTCTGTTCACAGTGGGGGCAGGAGGTGACACACAAATACCTTTAAAAATCCATCTCAGGATCAGTGTAATTCAGAGTTATGAATGACCTTGGAAACAATCAATCCTTCAAATTTACAAAGTTCCTATTAAAATAATAAAGCACGGAAAGTGCTTTGCAAAAAATTGAGGTGAATCTCCTGAACCCCAATTTGCACAACATCTTTTGTGAGAAATTTCAGCAATTTCTCTGAAAATAAATAAATAAATTTTTTTTTATAGCAAGCAGAATTTTGACACAACTGATTTGGGAAAATTGATTTTCTGCTTTATCCAGATTTTTTTTAACCTGTTCTTAATACTCCTTGGCACTTCCTTTCTCAATTAAAGTAGAAATAAATTTATACAAACTTGTCTTCTCTTTTGGCCTGTGCCTCCAAATTTCTACCACATTTATATATTCATATCTCCAGGCTGAAAAGCAAGATAAACCAGAAGATAAAATTAACATCTCAGATTAAAATTTACCAGCCCAGGGACTGGGGACGAAAGAAAAATCTACAAAAAACACACGACAGCAACAGTTTTTATTTTTAAAATGCTTCACCGCACATCTTGTGCTGAGGATCTGATCCCTGCAGGTGCTCAGGAGCTGCTGGATGCCCTGGATCCATCCCAGGACGGTCCCAGTGGTGCTGAGTTTTTTGCGGGAACGGTGAGGGCTTAAAAGTTTGACTAAACCCTGGTGAGATCCCCTGGTTTGCTTTTCCAAGGCCTGAATGATTTATGGGCACAAAGTGGCTCTGCAGCAAATCCGCAGTTTGATGCCTCTCTTTGGACGCGCAGGCGAACAAATTGGGGAAAATGGATTTAAAACGCACTCGGTTTGTTGCTTGTCGCGGTTTGGATGAACAGACATCCAAAGGACTGTCAGATTTTCTGGCTTGCCCGGAGATAAAATTCTTTCTAGATGGTCTGAGGGCTGAAACATTCGTACCTTCCTTCATCAAGATAAGAGCAAACACTTCTTCCCCGGCAGCTTGGTGATAAGGCACACGCCGGGCAGGACACATGTAAACACCTATTTCTAAACGAAAGTCATCAAATTTGGGTGTGGGGTTTCTTGGTTTTGGTTTGTTGGTTTGTTTGGTTTTTTTTTTTTTAATGAGATGATTTTTAATTTTTTTTTAATTTCCCTCCTCCACATCCCTCCCCGCTCAAGCCCTGCCACAACCAGGTGGGCACAGCAATAACTGCGTTTCCTCAACCTGATGAAAACAGTGTCGCATTCAGAAACTCGATAAATGAATGGGAGGGACGAGTAGCGCCTCCCCCCCACCCCCGAGGATGTTTTGTTAATTAAATTAGCATTTAAATAGCCAGAGCTAATCTGGGAAGTCAGCCCCTCATTACAGTAACTAGGAAGGGGGAAAAGAGCTGGAGACAATTCCCTACAAGATGGGGTTAAGTTGGCGTTGCACGAACTATTTGCCCGGCCTGTCCCTCCCAAGTGAAAGCTGCCACCCCACTCTTTCCTCCCAGCATAATTAGCATGTTCCAGGGCTGTGAATGGAAACAATATCCTCCCTCCGAGCTGTGCCCCTCCAGGGAGATGCTTCCCACAGATTGTGGAACACCGAGCCAGGGAAAGGGCTTGTCGAGGAATTCACAGTGCGGTAATTACGCTGAGGTAGCGCTTGTGCCAGTGCAAGAGGAGCTGCACGGCTGTAATTCAGTGCGGGGAGCAGGGGGAGGCATAAAGGAAAAGTCCAGGGGCAGGCCTTGCAGAGAGCCATGAGAATTTATTGCTCCCGAGCATCTTCCCAGAGCTCCGATCAACAGCATCCAAACCGAGCTGGGTCTTGGGGCTCTAAGGATGCCTCTGTCTTCAAAGAGCTCTGCAGAAAGCAGCAATGGTTATGTGTAAATCTGGTTTCTCTTTGGCTATTAGAAGTGAAGGAAGGCTAAAAGAGTGATTTTTTTTTTTTTTCAGATTTTAAAACAAATTCTTCATTCTGAGTAGAAAGCTGGAGCAAAGCTTGCAAGAATAGTGTGATTGCACTTAAAACGCGCTGGCACCTCTTTGGAACAAATAAAAAAGTTGTGTGTGATCATTTCCCTAAAAGATTTGCTGTTTAATTTTACCTAAACCAGGAATAACTGATAGAGGGGAGGAGAGGCAGGAGGAAGGGCTGGCTTTGGGTGACACCTGCTATCCCCAGCACTGTGCACATCTGGCCACGGGTTTCATCCCATTTCTCTAAATCAAATTCCAGGTGACTCAGCCTGAGGTAAAAACCACCCCACTCTGCTGCTCGTGGTGCTCAGCTGGAAAGTGAGGATTAAATTTATCTCCACGGCCAAAGCACTCTGTTTCAGGAAACATTGGTGCGGTTTTGTAGAGGCCCCAGCTGGAAAATACCACAAGAAGTTCAAAGCTGGGTTTCATCCTGTAATTGGATCCTCAAGTTCACAAGTGCAAGGACCAACTGTGCAGGCTCAGAGTGGGATGTTCCCTCTCCCAGGGAGCTGCAGGCTGCAGGGACGATGCTTTCCCCTGCTGCAGATAAAAACTCAGGTTTTGCTTCAAGCTTTCGCCACTTTGCTTGGTCTGACCTGTTATTTAATATTTTTTAGCTTCAAGACATCTTCCCAGCCCTCATGCTCACTCGGGATGCTGTTAGGAACATGGACATTAATCGCAGTGGGACTCAAATGCCAACTTAATATTCGTTTTCTCTCTGCTTTGACAAGATATTCTTTGGGTTAGACAGGCATGAAATGATAAATATTGAGTGCAGTTCTTCTGGGCAAAAAGTGCCACCTGCCAAAATCTTATCTCGAACCCACTTGGAATTGTGTTATTATTTATTTCTGTCACAAAACCTCACTCGATGTTGGAAGGCCAAAGGATTAGAATTCAGAAACTGGGTTTTATTTTTTCCTATCCTTGCTGAAATCTGGCCTTTCAAAATAACATTGAGAGAATCCTCATTTTGAACTAAAATAGCAGCTGCAAGGGTTCTCAACCACGACCATTTAAATGAGGTTTGGGGGTTTTTTGCATGTTTGCATTATAGTTTCGTTCTCGCTCTTTGCAACTGGTGGCTGTGGTTGAGAGGTCTAGTGAGGATAAATTGTGATATTGTTCAGACTGGCTCTGATTATTCCTCCTGAGGTTATTTTAGTGAGCTGCTTTCACTGAGCGAATGACACTGGAGCCATCAGGGGTTGGTTTGTGCAACCAGACCCAGACAGGACCTGAGCCCAGGGTCTGTGCATTAGATTATGGTTTGTGATGGTTCTCTGGGATCCTCAGCACAGGAAAGATGTGGAGCTGTTGGAGCGAATCCAGAGGAGGCCATGGAGATGCTCTGAGGGCTGGAGTTCTTCTGCTCTGGAGCCAGGCTGGGAGAGCTGGGGGTGTTCACCTGGAGAAGGATCCAGGGAAACCTCAGAGCCCCAAAGGGCTCCAGGAGAGCTGGAGAGGGATTTGGGACAAGGGATGGAGGGACAGGACACAGGGAATGGCTTTTAACTGGAAAAGGGGAGATTTGAATGTGATATTGGAAGGGAATTCCTCCCAGGGCGGGGAGGCCCTGGCACAGGGTGCCCAGAGAAGCTGTGGCTGCCCCTGGATCTCTGGAAGTGTCCAAGACCAGGCTGGACAGGGCTTGGAGCAGCCTGGGCTAGTGGAAGGTGTCTCTGCCCAAGGGATGAGCTTTAAGGTTTATTCCAATGCCAGCTATTCTTGGGTTTTGGGATCTTTAACATGGCATGACTTATAAAATGATTTCTAATGGACAGAAACCCTACAGAACACAGACAAAATCCCAAGGTGAGGTGTGTAAGTTCCAGTGGCAATGCCATTGTCTGCTCAATGTGAAATATCTCAGTCTTCCCCCAAAGAAGGGGACCAAGGTGCAATGGACTTCCCCTGGAGTCACCCAGAGGTGGAGTGGCAGGATCTGGGGCGATGCTGAGCCCCCTCCACTCTATAAATGCCTAAATGCCATTTTGGCTGTACCCCCTCATGAATCCTTCTATTCTGAAGGACCACACATCTGAGCATATGACACCTGAGTCCCTCACTTCAGTATGGACACTGAGGAGCTGGAGGGTGTCCAAAGAAGGGAACAGAGCTGGGGAAGGAGCCGGAGCAGCAGGAGAGGCTGAGGGAGCTGGGAAAGGAGCTCAGCCTGGAGAAAAGGAGGCTCAGGGGGGACCTTGTGGCTCTGCACAACTCCCTGACAGGAGGGGGCAGCCGGGGGGTGGGTAGGGCTCTGCTGCCAGGGAAGAGGGACAGACAATGGGACATAGCCTTAAGGCACCCTGGAGAAGATTTAGGTTGGACATTTTATAAGGAAGAATTTCTTCACAGAAAGGATGATGCCCAGGATGTTCCACCTGAACACGAGGAAGAGTTCCTTTCCTGTGCAGCGACCCAGCACTCAACAGGTTGACCAGAGAGGATGTGGAGAGACTCTCACTGGAGATAATTCCAGACCCATCTGGACACAATCCATGTGTCCATGTGCTCTGGGATGACTTTGCTTGAGCAGAGGGGCTGGACCAGATGACCCACTGTGGTCACTTCCAAATTGACCAATTCTGTGATTCTGTGCTTCGACATTGGAAGGGACTGCCCAGGAAAGTGGTTGAGTTCCCATCCTGGAGGTATCCAAGGAACTCCTGGACGTGGAACGCAATGCGCTGGTTTAGTGACAAGGTAGTGACGGGTCACAGACTGAACTCGGGGATCCTGGAGGTCTTTTCCACACTAATTAATTCCTGCTTCGCTCCCAGGCTGGGGGCAGCAAGTAGGACTACATCTCCCAGCGCCAACCGCGGCGGCCCGCCGGGAGCGGAGGGGCGGGGCGGGGCGCAATGCACGCTGGGAGTTGTAGTCCAGCCGGCATTGGCCCGGCGCGGCCCCTCCCTCGCCGGCGCTCCTCCCCGCTCCGGCTCTCCCTCGGCAGACGGAAGCCGGGCAGGGACGAGGGAGCTGGGAAGGCTGGAGCGGCAGGATGGGGGACTCCAAAGTGAAGGTGGCGGTGCGTGTCCGCCCCATGAACCGGCGAGGTGAGACCTTTCCCCCCCTCTTCTTCCTCAGCATCCCCCTTCCCTGTCCTTCCCGGGAGCGGCGCGGGCCGGGGGTGCCGGTCCTTGGGGACAGGTGTCCATCGGGACAGGTGTGCCCCAGTGCGGGTGAATCGGTGCGTGGCCGTGTGCGCTTAATTATTTATCACGAGTAAACACAGCCCGGGTAGGCACAGGCGGGTGTGTGGCCGCAGCCGCGCTGTGCTCACCCCCCTCTCCTGTTATCCCTTTCCCTAAACCCGCCTGGGTTTATGGCTTTATTTTGCCGTGCCCTCTCCACACCTCCTGCACCTGCTTTCCAGCCGGTTCCTGCTGGGAGAGCGCTTTCCTCTTCCTGCTTTGCGGTTTTTGGGGGGAATTGCCTCCTTTTCTGCATTTTGCCCTGTGCTAATTCACCCCGCTGCTCTCCGAGCCCTCGGTGCTCGAGTGGGACGCTGTTAACCAGATGACAGCGACACAAGGACAAAAACAAGCAAGAAAATACAGAAGAGGAAGCGAGAATTGACAAGAAAATTTTTTGTTGTTGTTGGTTTTTTGGGTTGTTGGTTTGGGTTTTTTTTCCCCCCTCAACGAAACTTGCCTAAGGGTTATGTTAATCAGACCGTGGTCTGGGCAGCTGTTTAAATGTTTATTACTTGTCTTAATTAGAAAAACTTGCTCTCGATGATGAGGAAGTGAATATGAAAAGGCAGCTTCAGCCAAGGAATGGGAAGGTGAAGAAGGCAGAAATCCAAGAAACGTGTAGGGTGGCTTTTTTTTTTTTTTTTTTCATCCCACATTCTCACAGGAGTATGCCAATAATTCCTTTTGGGGAAAGAGAACCCAGTGAAGTCAGTTTAGTAGTTGAAACAAAAAAAAGGAGGGAGAGGGGAAGTCCTTTATCGTCTACATGATGTGACATACAATATATTTTTAATTCCTTTCTATTAAAAAAAAAGGGGTTAAAGTATTGAATACAGCAATTCTACACCTTGTAAAATGTCAGCAGGGGAATGTTCACTGAGTTCACAAGAGCTCCTGAGTCCCACTTCCAGACCAAGAGATGGAGTTGATGTCTTTACAGTCTGGTGGTTTATGGAAGTCGAGGATATTTTGACCGAAAGCTGTGCTTTGTTAAACTTCAGGTGCCAGCTCTCAGAACTGAGGAGGATCCATCCTTCCAGGGAATTGCTTGGAGGAGATGGAGTGGCAGTGTGGAGGAGTTGGTGGGAGCAGGGAGAGGAGCTGAGAGGTGGTGCCTGGTGTTGGTGACAGACTTGGCCTTTCCTCTTGCTCATGTCCCTTTCCTGACATAGCTCATTTCCTTGGCTCTGCCCCAGATGTCTCCTGACTCCTTGGTGTTCCTCACCCCCGGGATTAGACAATAATTCAGGTTGGAAGGGAACCCTGGAGCACCTCAAATGAGATGAGGTTGCACAGGGCCTCGCTCAGTGAAGTTTGAGGTCTCCAGGGGTGACTAATGCACCTCTCCCTCCCACATAGATCCTCCATCTGTTCAGCCCTGAGTTTGGCCACATGTCCCTTTCCTGCCAGGAACTGTGGGGAAGCAGTGGAGGAAATAAAGGACTCTGGAGGAAATCTAGATTGTATCTCGTTGTTCTCTTTCACAGAATATCCCAAGTTGGAAGGGACCCAGAAGTTCAATTTCTGTTTGTCTTCCATTCTGTATAAACTTAAAAATGTTATGGAGAGGGTGATTCCTGTCAGGAGGCTCCTCCAGGAGTGAGGGACATTTGAATATCAGTCCTTGATGCTCATCAGAGAGAAGGGGGGCCTGAACCCCCCACTCTTGGCAGTTTGCAGCATTTAAACACCCTGTTATTTGTGAATGATACCCAAATCCATTTAAGTCTAGCCTAGAAGATTCATGTCATTTTCTCCCTCAAACAAAATATCCTGGAATTGTTTTGTTTTTTTTCTCAACAGATTATATGTCACAGTCCAGATGTTTTGGTCAGGTCTAAACAACTGCTACCTCCATGTGGTTTTTCTGATGTACCTAGAATTTATAGAAACAGTGATATCAAGGCTACATTTTTTCTTGCCTATTTATTGTTAAATTTAAGAATCTGTGGAACTGATTTTCTGAAGAGTCATCCATTTGTTACACTTCTGTGGCCTGACATTTTTTTTTATTAGGCTTTGAGGCAAGAGGCAACTTTCCTGGAAGCTCTTTCATACACATTTTATTCTGAGCAGTATTTGTATGGAGTTCTGGGGCTTTGGACCTGAAGCAAGTATTTGTTTTCTTCAGGATCACGAGTAATGTTCTTTCCTTCCCTCTGCACCAAAGGGCTTAACGTTGCAAACCTCTCAGATGGCTGAGACTGTGCAAAGTTAAGCTTTGAAATATTCTCAGTGTTTACTTGTGGTGGTGGTGGTTGTCTTTGGTGTTTCAGTTATGAATTTCTTAAGGCAAGGGTTTATTAGGTTAATAAAAGTGATGTGCTTAACTGTTAGGAGTTTTTACAGCTCATAAAAGCATAATGGGTTCCTTGCCTGCATGTGGAAGGTATTTGTGTATCAAATAATTGGTTATTTATAGCACTCACATTTCAAGGTGTTTGGATTGAGGCTCCTGCTTCATTCTCGTGCAGAGTGGTGATCCATAAATTCAGTTTATAGCACTCATGTATAGCGAGGGGAAGTAATTCCTAATTGTACTTGGGTTTGGATTTTTTTGCATCCAGGCTACTTTATTTTGCATCTTACTTCAAATTAGACCTCAATCCTACAAAGCCTGTGTGGAAGTTTTGCTTTTATAAAAACGCTGCTGCGTCCACACGTTCGCAGTGCCACGTCTGAGGTTGGAGCCTCTGCTGGGTAGCAACAGAGGCATCTTTTCTTACATCCCTTCTACCTTGCAAACTGGGATCTCGATTAACAGGCTTTTGTGAATTGAATAATTCAGTATTGTTTTGTTAGATAAGGCTCCTGGTCTTTTATTTTCTTGGCTCTGTAATTCACTGAAGTATTTCCTAGTGCACTGCGTTATTCAAATGGGGTTTTGATAACAATCAGGAAGTTCTTTTGCTGTTTTATTTAAGAGTTGTGGTGGATTTCCTTTTATGAGTGTCGTGTTTTACTTCTCCTAGCAGATATTCATCATAGTTCAGGTAAATGCAAATCTCAAACCATACCATGAAGCAAAGCAAATGACAGCTGAAGGCTTTTTAATTAAGGTTTTTCTGACTGAATGCTTTGTTTTCAGGTGATGTTTGGATACAGGCAGTACATAAACATATTCAAGCCATTGCATTTCCTTTGAATGAGTTCAGTGTAGTGTTAGTTAATTCTGATAAAAGTTGTTCTATTTTAAAAGAACACGACTCATGTTTAAGGATGTGGCTGATGACACTTCAGCCAGACCAAACTGCTGCATCTCACTTGGGTCAATACTTCTTGAAAGAGAAAGGCAGCAAAACAACTGCCTCTATTCTGGCAGTGCTGCTGGATTGTTCTAGGATTGTAGTGCAACACCTACAGCTCCAGTTTAAGTACCTGGATTGCCTGTAAATACACATTCAGGTATCTGTTCTGTTGATAATGTATATTTATCCAGCCTATCGGTGTCCAGCAGGGATTTCCTCATGCTTTCATGGTAAAGGTTCTGTTTCCAGTGCTCATAAAGAAGGAATTTGCTTTTGTATCTGTACAAGCTTCTGATCACTGTGTCAGGTGGTAATTTTATGTCCTCCTACTCTTTTTGGAGGAGGTTCATTTCCAGCCACTTGAAATGTTTTTGGGGTTTGAGGTGAGGAGGTGGGGGTTGTTCCTGTGCTCTTGTTTGTTTGTTTTCCCATGGAGATCACCACAGAGACAATTTATCTATAAATCAGAGTTTGTGCAGGCTGGTTTATAAGATTAATTATGGTATTAGAGGGAGTGAAATGGCACCTGTTGTATCCTGATGGCAATGTGCAAACCACAGGACTTTCCTTCATTATCCTCATCATGCACAAGTGCCTGGAGTTTGGAATATTTCCTGATGATGGTTGATAAGCTATAAAATAGTGTTTGGGCTATGAACAGGCTTAACCTTGAGATAAGGTGCCAGATGAGTAAAGGATGCAGAGTTAATGTTTCATCTTGTGAGGCAATTGTTTTTTAGGAGCTCCTAAGGTGCTACAGCCTTGCTCCCCACGGCCAGAGACTCCCAGACATGCAACGTGGAATTCACAAAGGAATTTTAGTGCTAATTGCACCTTCTGAGCTCCAAGTGCAGGGGGAGGTTCCCTTGCTGCTCTGGTTTCAGGTTGGCTGCTCCTCCTGAAGATCAGATACACTTGGAATAGTTCTGCCTGGGCTTTTGGGTGCTCTCTGGCAGAGCAAACTTTCTTGCATTTCATGCTTTTTAACCTCCAGAGTGTTGAACTTCCTCAGAGCTCACCAGAGTCCCCCACACTGATTTATTAACTCAGTCCCCACCAGCCAAGGGGTGTTTGCAGCAGCAGAGCTGAATGTGAGAAAGATCCATGTCCAGATACATGGAGTACCTTCACTAAAGCTGTCTGGGGAACTCTTTCCTTGCAGAAAATGAAGCAGCAAAGATAAAACACGGTTTTGGGGTTTTTTTTAGTGTTTGGACAACATGGGATTAACATGAGAGGGCCTTGCCTGTTCCGTGTGCTCATGAGCTTGAGTTGACTTCCCCCTCATGGGCAAGCTTTGATAGCATTGTGTGCCCTTCCAGATGCACTCGTACATATTTAATGACCTTTAATTGCTGCAAACTGAAAATTTCATGACTTACATTTGAGCAGTTCATATAACAGAAGGTTGAAAGGTGCCTTCATGTTGGTAGATGTAAAATACAAATCAAATTACTGTATCTTTGTCAGAATTTATCACTACAGTTTACAACCAATTCCTTAAAAGTGTTTTTACACTCTTTTTTTCCATATAAGCCCTCAGCACTGTCACGTAGATGGAAGCTATTTTCACATTCACTCATCTCCTCAGTTAGTTTTGCCTTTATTTGTGTTGGCTTCTACATAGCAAAGGGCAAAGAGAAAAGTCACTCTTGGGAAACAAATATTGGCAGGGAAACTTGAGGACCTGTTGTCTTTCAGCTGGCTTTCACGTTTTTTTTTGAACAAAAAACAACAGAGAACCCCAAACAACAGCCTCTCATTTTTTTTTAGGTGGCATTTGATTTGTGTGGCAAACAAATATTTTTAAGTTCCTGTTTAAATATTTCTCAGTGGTTTTGCCATCTGCTTTTCCAGACCAAGAAAGGTATGAGAAACCAACTGTAATTTCTTCTCCAATGCAACTTGATGGCTCAGGCCACAACATTCCAGGTCTAACCTCCAAGGGAATGTTAATCTCCTGAAAATCTACCAGCAATTTAAAATATAAAACTTCTATCGTCCGTCTTTACAGGAGATTATTTGAGCTTTTGTATTTGGGGCCAATTTTGGCTTATGAGCTTAGGAGAGGCACTTTAAACCTTTCACATTTTATTTGTTATACTTCAGCTGGCTTTTCCAGCTTTTGGGAAGCTCTGCAAGGCCAGTTGTGCTGGTTCCCAGTAACTCTATAGAGCTCGAGGCTGATCTCCAAAGGGTCCTCAGGTGTCACTGAAGGTACAGCTGCCCTAAATCTGATAAGTGGGACCAGGAGAAATCTGTGACAACTTTTATTTGAACTGTGTTATAACACCAGGTTCATTTCTCTGTTTCAGAGGGGTTCAGGATCAAATGGTATTTGAAAGGGCTGGAAAATTGTCAGCCTTCATAAATTAGTTTCTTAAATTGAGATGTAATAGAAAAATTTACATGGAAATCAAAGCTCTTCATTAATTGGGAAGTGCTTTCCTTTAATTCATAGAATCATGAGATGGCTTGGTTGCAAGGGACTTTAAAGCTCATCCTGTTCCACCCCTTGCCATGGGCCAGGGACACCTTCCACTAGCCCAGGTTGCTCCAAGCCTCATCCAACCTGGTCTTGGACACTTCCAGGGATCCAGGGGCAGCCACAGCTTCTCTGGGCACCCTGTGCCAGGGCCTCCCCACCCTCACAGGCAGAATTCCTTCCCAATATCCCATCCATCCCTGCCCTCTGGCAGTGGGAAGCCATTCCCTGTGTCCTGTCCCTCCATTCCTTGTCCCAAGTCCCTCTCCAGCTCTCCTGGAGCCCCTTCAGGCACTGGAAGGCTGCTGTCGTCCTATACAATCTGAAAAAAATATGCAATGTGAAGAGGAAAATAGGGAAAAAAAGTTGTAACAGATATTTCATCTATCCTGGCTGTGGTGCTAAAAGCTCTTATGATGCCATGGCCCCAACCAGGAGTTTAAAACCTTGCAGACCCCTCACATAACCTTACAGTTATTTACTGTATCATCATTCATTTTAAGATTGTTTCAAGCTGTCCTATAGGAGCTCTCTCTGAGGATCATTTTGTTTGGGTCTGAAATGCAGTGCCCCTGAAGTGGGATGGTTTTTAAGGTCATGGCTGAGGAAGCTGCAGTGTCACCACGTGGCAGTTCAGGTGGATTTTTTTGTGCCACCTGAGGCAGCCACTAGAGTTGGGTACAACATAACCCGGGCTCTGTTGTCAGTAGTTGCAGCCAATCCATGAAAACAATTCCCTACCTGATCTGTAAGCAAAGACAAAAATTCCCCAGAGGTGAAAACATCCAACATTTCCCAAAACACCTCTCTCCCCTTCCTCCAGGATTCACACACGCTCCTTGTCTCTGCCCCAAACCTGATCTGTACATTTTCAAGTGGCACCTTTGCTGGTGTTTCCTAACTGTTGTGGAAAATCTGCTGTGCTGAGTTGATGATTGCCAGCCACGTGACTGCTGTTACAGAGGGATTGGAAATTCCTACCTGTGGTGGGAATGGACCAGTGCCTGCTCAATCCATTCCTTGCAATGCTAGGCTGCTCCTGGGGTGGCTTCTCCAGATCTCTCTTGCTTCCTGACTTTTCCACCTTGTTTGAAGCAGAGTGAATTTCTTAGTGAAAACGCTCAAAGCATATATGGCGAGTAGGAATTACTTTTAAAGGCTTTTATTGAAGGTATAGTAGTAATCTGGGATTTACACAAGTGTGGTTTCAGCTAAGATCTGAACTGAATCCCAGTTTTAGACAAGTCTTGTGAGGAGCTGAAAAATCGTGGGAAAGGGGAAGGAGAGTGGCTTCCTTCAACCCCCACCTTCCAGTTTCACAAGTAAAATAAAAACTCATCCAAGGGACTCTCTGTGAGTAGCTTGGGTACACAACACTTAACAATTATTCTTACACTCAGCCCAGCTTTGCTTAACACTTCTACAGCTGTGAAATGTAAATGTGGAGAAGTGACTCAGGTATGTGTTACCCTTTTATTATGGATGTCACAGCTCTCTTATTCTGAAGCTGTGAAAGAGTTTTTCATTCCCTGCAATAAATGGTTCTTGATGTTGAGAGTTTGAGTTTTAATTCTTCAAAGAGCAATTAGCTGATTAGTTTCTTGATTTGATGAAGCAAATGAGTAGTTGATTGTGTTTGCTTGGTAATGACTGAAGGTAGAAGCAAGTTAGCAATAATAATAGGTGAGATTTGCTTTTTGTTAGAGGTGCAAAATGTGGGCTAAATCTCCAAAGTTTGACAGCAAGCTGCTTCTGTCATGTTTTAATTTCATCTTTAATGTCTGAATTTCATGCTGCCTGAAAAAAACACATCTGAATAGCTGAAGAAAATAATAGCAAACTTTGACAAGTGAGTTCTTACTACAGGACAGCTTAACTGGGGTGTTTGGGTGTGCATCCTTATGATCTTATCTTGGTGCATCATAATTTTGCTTGTTGTTCAGGAGCAGCAAGTACCCAGCTCACCTGGGAGACACTGAAACCAGTAAAAGTAAGGGTGGAGTCCTGCTGTGATCATATCCAAAAGAGCAGGCAGATAATTTGACTATAAGGCCAACCTGCTTTAATGATATTAAAAAACTTAATGAGGTGGAAATGATGATGATATAAGTTTCAGTAGTGGCTAATGTAAGATTCATCTCTCAGTGTACCGGAAGCATTAAAGGATTCAGAAATCTGTCAAGGAATGTAATGGAGCCAGAATTGGAAGAAAGTGAATGATGTGCTGTTCAAACAGGATTTAAAGTGTTTCTTCAGCTGAAAGGAGAGTTGCCCATGTGAGCCTTCAGCCAAGGTAACTGGGATAAGCAGCCTTAAGGCTGTCTGGATCCAGACCCAGCTTAGAGGCTCAATATAACTGTTTCTTAGGGGTTTATTTCATGTGACACCATGAACTGGTGGAGCAGTGCTGGCACAAGGTCTCTCCCAGCTCCTCTCTTCCCTCTGCACAGGTTTCCCCCCTGTTTGCATGGCCAGGGTTTCAGTGGGGATGGAGCTTTCCATAGGGTCTGGATACATTCATTTTCCATGTTGGGTTTTCTGCTGTTGGAAGTAACTTGAAGTGACTTACAGAGGTTCTGCTGAGCACAGTAGTGGCAGAAGGTGAGGCACAGGAAGGGAGGAAGGACTGGAACCTCTCTGCCTGGCAGTAGCTGCTAGTTTGGCTCCTTCCAAAACCGTGCAGCACGCCAAGGTGAGGGGTTTTAACATAACCTGTGTGATGGTGATAATCAGACAAGGTGTGTTGCACAGGACAAATTGGCTTTGAATCTTCTTTCCTGTAAGAACATTTGACTTTAAGGAAGTCTCTTATCCTGCCTGTGCGCTTTCTTAAGGGTATTTCACAGAGAGAGGTTTAATGAACACTGCTAAGTCTGAGTTCATTGGGCAGTCATGGATGCAAAGCTTGCCATGGGACGTTCTCTCTCAAGAGCTGCATTAAAAAACGTGACAGAGAACATGCTGCTTGCAGACCTTGTGCTTTGCATGGGACAGGTAAAATCCTTCCTCAGGAGCTGGGAAAAGCAGGTCACTGCAGTACAGAGTGTTAATCACTAACCAGCCAGACCAAGATAAAGTGCCTTGTTGGATATGGGACGTACGAAGAGCATGGTTTCATCTAAGCAAGTGTGTGTTGCATATTAATGATAGCTGAATTGGCTTTCAGGGTGTGGGGAGAAATTAAAATAAACACTGGCTTCTGGAACTCGTCTGGCTCTTCCTCCTGCAAAAGCACAGTGTAATAACAGAGGAGCAGTTTTGCTCAGGAGGATTTCAGTTTCATGTGACTGCCTGCTTTGGCCAGTGATCTTGAGCTTTGGCTTTCTTCGCTGCGTGTCAGGTAGCAAAAAGCTGTAACATTTCTTTCCAAAAATGCCCGTGGAAGAAACTCCCTCTTCCTGTGTCACTTACCAGGAGCAAGAAGTCTGCAAAGGTGCTGTGCAATGAGTAAGATCTGTGGTCTCTGCCTGAGAGATTTCCAGTGTGAGTTTATAAGGTGCTGTGAGGTGAAAGAGCAAGCACAGGTGACCGAGAAGGAAAGAGCAGAGATGAAGGAGGATGAGGATTATAATTAACATGATTAGACATGAGCGTATTTGGGTGATTCAGCTGAGGTGCTGAACCCTGTGTGGAGGTTATTCGGTGTAGCCCCTCGTCATCCCAGCGTGGGAGGGTGTGAACAGTGTGTCATGGCCATCGGAACCAGCACTTGGGAGCCTTTTCCAGAGCCACTGTCACTGTGCAGGGACATGTTTGTGTCCAGGCCTTGCATCCTGGGTGTCTGTAGCAGTGACTTTGGGTGTGAACAGTGTGTCATGGCCATCGGAACCAGCACTTGGGAGCCTTTTCCAGAGCCACTGTCACTGTGCAGGGACATGTTTGTGTCCAGGCCTTGCATCCTGGGTGTCTGTAGCAGTGACTTTGGGTGCAGGCTGTGTGCTTTATCCCATACCTAACTCACTCACTGGGTGGATACTTTGGACTGCTCTCAGTGTTATCTGAAGCTTTTTATTTTGCTTTCCCTGCCTCTACGGCCGAGAATTCTCACACACTCCAAATATCCTCATTACTCATAGGCCACATGGCAGTGCTTAGCGTCACTTGGGAGAGCCGAACTTCCTGGGAGCCTGTGGGGGAAGGACAAGCCCTTTTCTACATGCTTGCACCTAAATTATTTTTGATGGGACTTGAATTTCTGCGAGCAGGTGCCCCAGGACTGACAGCTGGCACCATATCACAGCAGTGGCCAGAGAAAATGTGCTGCAGATGGCAGGGGCAGCTTTCCCTGCGGGCCTGTGAGGCATTGAGGGAGCAATAAGAAGAGCTGTCAAAGTGGTACCAAGCCTAAATGGTTCTTTTCCCCCCAGAAGAAATTTCATACTGCCCTTGTATATGCTGATTGTCCTTCAGTGAAACCCAAGTGCTTTTTCTTGCTTTGAAAAGAGTGCTTGCTTTAAAGCTGGACAGGATCCATCCCATCAGAATATCCCTAGAAGTGGAATTTGGCAAAAGTCCTGTTTCTATTCTCTGGCTGATGGGTGGCTGTCAGACTGCATGAATAAATTTGGTGTCTGGAGGAAGTAATGGTGTATATAATCCCAGTGCTTTAAGAGCAGCACTTGACACTCTCTCATTTCTTTATAGAGCTTGATCTGCATACAAAATGTGTGGTGGATGTGGATGCAAACAAGGTTATTCTTCACCCTGTAAACACCAACCTTTCAAAAGGAGATGGCAGGTAAGATTTTTGAATCTGGTAGGTCAGGTTGCATAAATGAAATATGAGTCTAACAACTAGGAAATGTAGGCCTTGATATAGAAGGGTTTTAGTTTAAAAAATTATGTATATCCTTTCTGCAGTGTAATTGCTATCATCCATAAAATAAGGCTGATTTTTACCATGCTGGGAAGTTGCTTTGAAAACCTTGTGCATTTTATTCCTGCTCTCAATAATATGTTGGTGGTTAATGTGTTCATGAACATTCCTTTATTTTTTTTTCCCTCGTGTGCTGCTACGGGACAGGAGAAATTTAAATCTGCAGAATAATTTGAGTGGGGCACAGTTTGTCATTTTGGGATGAAATTAATTTTCACAGTTGTTTTCTTATAAGGGGTCATGGTGTAAGAAGGGGAATGGGAACATTCTGGAGAGATGTAGCTCTAGGAGTTTCTTTTGACAGTGGGGCATTCCATGCATCAAAAATCTGTGGAGAGGTGCCTGAGGGGGAGGGACTAGTTTGTGTTGGAACTGGCATTAATCTGTTAAATTACTGTGAAACGGAAAAGTCATGTCATAAGTGATAGAGTTAAGCTTGTGACTGTTTAATTTATTGCTTGATGCAAGGGGAGGAAAGGAAAAAAAATATGCATGAAACAAGATAATGGTGCAGGAAAAGGCAAAACCTGCTGCTGGATGTCTGCAGTCAATCCTCTGTTTTCTGAGGGGAAAAAAAGGAAGAAGTCTTAAGGGTAATAGAAAGGAGAAAAATTCAGTTAAACACATTACAAAACAGGGTTTTGCTTAAGTTTTCATGTGAAGCTGAGCTGTGTCTCAGGGGTCAGTATTCATTAACTGATCTCTGATAATTTAAACTCCTCAAACCCAAGTGATAGTAAATGGACAAGCAAAGAGATCATCAGGTGCAGTATTTACCTTCCATTGTCATTAGCTGAAAGATTTATTACAGACAGTGGGACTAGAGCTTTAATAAGTTACTTAAAAGCAAACAGGCTGTGTGTGGAGGGTGTTTTTGTTTATATCAATATCCTCCTCCTCCAGGAACATGTGCATTGTTCAGCTGCCAAAACCCTACACTGATTTGAGCCTCTAAAACTGCTAAAAATGGCAGGAAATTGAGATTCTCAGAAGCTGCGTCGGCCACGGCTGGATTAAAAATGTAACTTTTAGTTTCTCTAAAACATGGCAATGGAATGCATGGCTTATAGTCCCTAAAATGAGTTTAAAAACGTTCATGGGGCAGCCACACATCATGCAAATTGTGTCCCTTGGCAGGGGAGGGCTGGCTTGGCAGTGGCTTGAGGTCCCAGCCAAGGTGGTGAGCTCAGTGTGAGAATCCAGCGCCCGAGCAAAGAATGCTTCATTTGCATCCTCACAAATACCCATTGCTAATCTAAGCAGGAAGCATAGGAAATTTATATGGGGTGATTTAATAGAAGAGGGGAAAGTGGAGGCCCATTAACTGTGCTGAGGGTTTGCCTGCACACGGTGAGACAACAGATCCCAAAAGCACGAGTTGGAGCGGTGAGGGTTTGGAGCAGGGTCCTTTTGGAACAGGGCACACCCTCGGGAGGCTGCTGCTGAATTGATTTGGCTTCTGCAGCTCCATCAGAGGAATCTTAAATATCAGCTCAAGGAAAAAGTTAGTGTTAGTTGCAGTTTTTCTGAATGTGGGGGTAATTTTGCTCAGGTTCTGCTTCTGTTTCCAAATCCACCATCAACTACTTTGCCTTCTGTTACAAAATCTATTCCTCTGGATTTCAGACTTTTCTGGTGTCTCAAGTGAGCTGATGGAATTCTGGCAAACCTTTTAACCAAACAGGGGAAAGAGAAGTAAATAATACTGTAAACACACAGTTTAGGTGCTTGCAAAGCAGGGCAAGTCTGAAAACCTCCAGAGCTTTGCTGCATTTCTCATTGAGATGCCAGGGTCAATTTAGGAACTGGGAAAAGAATTTTAGAAACAGAATTCTGTGCTGTCACATCCCCACTTGTCATGACTCAGCCATGCTCTGGCAGGGAGTGACATTTGGAAAAACAACCCATGACTTTTGGATTTAGGCATTTTTTTCCCACTTCCATCCTCTCTGGGAGGAAACCAAGCCTGGGAGAGACTGGAAGATGTAAATAAATTACCCAGCTTGAGGTGTGTGGGGCCTTGACTGTTGGATATGGCAAATTGTGTCCATGTAATTGCCACTGAAATGTTGCCAGGTGTTCAGAAAAATGTAGCTGTTTCAAATTTGGCATTAAAAATTCGGGAATGGTTTTGAAAATCCGGGTGATAACTGATAGACCTCACTTTCTCTTGTGTCTACAAACTGAATATATTATTTACACATTTCTCTAGAGACTTGAGGATTAATAAGTACATGTAAAACACTTGCTCTTAAAAAAAGTCTCTTTTCAAATGGCTGAAAAAAATCTGGTATTCTCCTGTTATTCCTTAACCAAGAAATGACCTTTCCTGAGCTGGAGAGAGACAGCAGTTACTTTATTGAGCAATCCTTAATGGTGTTGTGCAGGTTTCAGTAACGTGATCACGTACAAAAGATCAATTTTAAAATCCATGGGATGACCTCCAGGCTGGGCAGTCTTTGCTATTAACCTTGGGCTGGGTTTGGTTGGGTGGCAGCTTCTTGTCTTAAAATTAAAATTACACCGTGTGGAAATGCTCACCCTTTTCTTTAGCTGCCATCACAAAATTAATTGTGACAGAGCTTTGAGTTTCTGTCACAAATTTCCCCAAATGACCTCTGTAAATCAAAATCTCCCCTCAAGGATGTGTGAAGCTCCAGGGATTCGTTGTGGATGGATAATATCATTAGCATGACTTGTCCCCTCTTTTGTTTGCCTTCCTGAGCTGTCTGCTCCCTCTGCTCACCCTGTTGCAAAGGTCAAGGCTGAAGTTTCTTTATCAACTCGGGATTTACTCTGTGCTGCAAAGATTACTCACAGCATTCTTACTCAGTGGCTGGGGCTTGGAAGAGGGTGTGAACTCATTGTGATTGGAGTGAATAGATAAGTCCTGGGCAACAATTGGAATGTTTATGGGAATTAATTTTTTGGAAAATCTCCAGATTGGCTCTAATTACTGCAGGTTCCTTTATAGTCTTTTTTTTTTTTTTCTTTTAACTATCAATTTGCTTGTGGTGTAATTTTACATTTCTCAAACAAGACTCATTAAAAAGATATTTTTTTTTTTGGCAGGTCAGACAAAGGAGGTTTATTCTGTCTTGCAGACATAACTGTAATTGATGTGTAACTGATATGAGCTCAGAGATCAGTGGTGTATCAGTCTGGCACAGCCCTGTGAATCAGCAGTGGTATTTGTAAAAAAATGCATTCATTAAATCTGCCCAGCAAACCACCTCTGAGCCTTTTTATTAAGAGAAAATGCTTAAAAATGAAACTAGTGCTGACTTCACTGTACTTTTGTTGCAGTTTGTGGTTTGTAGCTGCTTTCCCTCTTGTTTTGCAGAACAGAGAGATTCCAAAGACTGGCACAGGGTAAAAACTCTTCCAAGGAATGAGTGCAGCTAACTGGAGCTGACAAGTGTGTTAAACCAGGCTGGGTTTTTCCTTTTCAGCTATTGTAATGTCTTTATAATTAGTGCTTTGTAGTAGATAATTCAGTAATTGAGGATCTTTTTAAAGATTTTCTTTTAAGGTATCTATTTCTGGATTTAAACCAGTTTACCCACACAGACAATTTTTTTTTGCTCATCAAGTTGTGGTGCTTAAACTCAATTTGGTTGTTTTTAAGGAGATCTGGAAATTGAGAAGGGGTGTGTTATCATCTTAGGCTTAAGAATTTTTGTAGCCTTGCAGCAGCTGAGCTCAGTGATTTCTGCTTTGATGAGGAACTGGGTGAAGCCCAAGTATATTTTACATAGGCAAGAATATTTTTAGAAGATTCTTCTGCCATTCCAATTCCCATTTTCTTTCTGGGACATCTGGCAGTCCTGAAGAAGGCTGTGGGGAGATGGGGCTTGGAGCAACCTGGGCTGGTGGAAAATGTCCCTGCCCATGGTGGAGGGTTGGAATGAGATGAGCTTTAAAGTTCCAACCCAAACTGGGATTGAAGTGGGTAATAAATTGCTGATTTCAGGTGGATAATGCACTTCAGGCAGTGGTTGGGTTAAAATGAACAGCCCAGTGTGTTCCTGAGTTTGTCTTTGGATTGAAGTTTCTTTTTTCTTACAAAGCTGAAGAAGCTTTTAATCCTTTTGAAGAAATGAAGATTAGGGCCAATTCAGACAGAATCCTGGCAGAGATTTAGATATTGAAAAAATGCTACCAGAAAACAAGTGTTAGGGTCTCAAGGACAGAGCAACATTAGTTCACTCTTTTTGAAGGATTAATTGCGAAGTGGAGGAATGGCAGCAAAACACACGTGACTTTAAATTTAAAAACAAACAGGTTGGTTACTAAAAACTGGACATAGGTTGCTCTTGCAAGCCCACACAAGCTCTCTGTGCCCTCACAGGAATCCTGTGCTGCGGAGGCAGGAGCATGTGGGGAGGCAGGATAAGCTCCTGCTTGGCACAGCCTGAGCAGTTACACAATGTTGGGTCTGCCCAGAGCAAGGTGAAGCTGCCTTTCACCTGCCTGGGGTGTGTGGGTGACTCCAGAACTCCCCTTAAAGCTGCTGAAAGCTGGAAATAAGTTGTGACTTAGCAGCTTTTGCTGTGGGGAGTGTTAGAGACCTCGAGCTCCCTCGATCGTGAAGGGAAATGCTAATTTCAGTGTGGTAGTGAGGTGGCAAAACTGCACATAAATCGATTTCTTATCAATAAGGGAGTTGTGTTGATTGAGGGAAATGTACCTTGAGTGGAAAAACATTAATTATAAATTAAAAAATATCTCAATGATGTGACAAAGTATATATACATCGTATTTCAGTCAGCTATACAAGGAATATATGTGGAATGATAAGCAAAAATCGCAGTTAAAGAAAGGTTTGACAAAAATTGAACACACCATGATACTGTTTATCTTTGTTCTGTATCTTACAATTTTGGCAAACTTTCTTCCATTTGCCTCACTCAGAGAGTCAAGATGCCTAGAGAGGAAATGATGACAGGATTATATAGGTGCTCTTGTATATATAGATATTTATGAGCTGGAAAAGCTGGCTGGTAGGAGTAAGCAGGTAAAAATTGACTTTTAAAAAAATAACTTGTGTGGCAACAGGAGCACATTGGGGTGCAGACTTCACGTCCACCCCAGGAAAGGACAATGCATGATCAGAAAAGGAGGCAAATGTATGAAGGCATTGCTATTTATGGAACTAATCTGCAGAACTCCACACTCCCAAGAAAGCAGGCAATTACTAGTAGATAGTCGTGGAAAAATGCCCACATTTTCTTGAAAATCACCCAGGATCCTGCCTGATGTTAGGCAAGAGCCATTTGGAGAGCTGTCTCATCTCAGGCATCTGTGTCCCCAGCTGTTCCTGCATTTGACTGAGGAGTCTCAGCTGTTGGACACCACCAGAAATGGAATATTGGGCTTGCTGAGCCATTTGCATGCTGTGGTACGGTTGCTATTTGACAGCAAAGCAATTTAAAGGGAGAAATATTATTGTCTTTGAAGATGGGTGAAAGCTAATTGCTGTGGTTTTGCTTCTCCACGTCTTTCCTGGCATTGTATTAATTCCATATAAACTGCTCGGGGTGGAGAAAATTCAGCTTAGGATGTGTGGAAAGGACACAGAGTTGCACTAAGCAGGAATGGCTCCTGTGGCTGAGTGGTCACACTGGAGCATGAAACTCTGAGAATGAAATTTCTGGGTTAGATGTTAGTTCAGCATTGTCATCTAGGGAACAGATTTGTGCAATGTTTTCATGTGCAGCAATGTTCCAGGAAGCTGGAGGGGGGCAGGGAGTGTGTGTATTCCCGAGACTGAGAGCTGACATCCAGAAGAAAGGGAAGTCTGCCCCTCTCGACATCCAAACTGGTGTTTTGTGGGCACAGAACAGCTTACAGGAAGTTTATGTTTGCACAAACAGCACCATGAAACTTTCCTGCAGTGCCAGCTTGGCTTCTGTTGCATCCCTGCTCAGCTCTCACTTCAAGCATGAGCTTATTCTGTAAAATTATAGTTGTTTCTGCTGGGTTTTATTGGTCAGGTTACTGAACAGCCTAAAGAAGTTAGAGGAGAAGGGAAAAATAGGCTTAATTTAAAACTGATAGAGTCATTTAAATGACTGAATGAAATTATGGTGAAAACATTGCTTTTTCAGTCTGTTATCAGAACTTATTTTTAGGAAGTGATATTAACCCTATATTATGGAGGTGGGGAAGGTTTAGGTTGGATATCAGGAGCAGTTTCTTCACTGGGATGGTTTCAAGCATTGGAAAGGAGGTGGTGGAGTCCCCATCCCTGGAGGGACTTGGAGCTGTGTGGATGTGGCACTTGGGGACATGGGACAGTGCTGGGAGAATGATTTGACTTGATGGCCTTAGAGGACTTTTCCAACTTCCATAATTCCATGTGTGTTAAGGCTGGACTACATCCAGCTGCCAGTCATTTGTTTTTCTCAAAATTGTCTTCTGATACAAAAATTATATGACTAAATACTTCTGATGAGTTTCTGCAGCACCTAGAAATCATTTTGTTCAAGGTGCCCTGGGGACAGCGAGCTTGGCACATGGGGCTCTGCCACTGCACCTCCCAAGGCTTGGGCTGCACAAGGGAGAAATTAATTTGCACAAGGAGGTGAAGCCTTGCCACATAAAATCCTTATCTCGTGTAAAATTGAGACGTGGGAGCTCTGCCAGGAGAGAAGGGGCTTGCTGAGCTTCCAGGTTGTGCTTTTGAGGAGGTGTTTGCTCCAACTCAAGTGCTTTGACTGAAGTTAAAGTGAAAATCGGAGACAGAAACCCTCCATTAATTTTCGTGATGGATAAAAAGTAAACAGAAGTTTTGAACTGTGCTTGTGTGTGTCAATGTGCTTCAAACAGACCTGTAACTGCTTAGTGTTGCTTAAGAAAATAAATGGTGAGACTTGTGTTAATGATTTTTTTTATAGATGATTTGCTTCCCACCAGCTGGGGCATACCTAGTTACTTCTACTTCTTTTTTATGGCAAACACTGCCATAGCTAATTAGGATTATCTGTTATTTAGAAGCTTTGTGCTCATGTGGCAAGTGAAAACTGCTTTAACATAAGCCATACCCTCTTGGAGTGAGAACTTTGTGCCCATGTCACTACTGGAATCGTCCTTGGCCCCCTCATATTCCATGGATGAACATCAAAGAGGTGTTTTTGATCTTGCTGCTCATTTGACCAAGTTGGTAATAACCTGCTGCCTTTGAGGGGAAGAGCAAAGAGATGAAGAATGAATTTGTTTCACATCACGTGATCTGAAGTACAACCCTCAGCCTGTGCTTTATTGATTCTTAATCTCTGGTGCTTTTTTTCTCTTTAAAACCCAAGGCATTTGTAAAGTACCTGCAGCCTTAATTCTTCACTAAATTGAAGGAGTTTGCTCTGCAATCCAGCTGCAAGTTCTGAAGTACTCATGGCACTACTGACCTGCCTGCAGACAGCATTTGGAGGTTGGTGGTGATAATTGCTCAGCATCCAGTCCTTCAAGAAAACTCCTCTGGAGCTGGCAAAGGCTTTTGGCTGGGATTTCTCCAAGGAGTTGACTTCTGCTGCAAACAGAAAGTTATCTGTAGTCCCTTCCCACTGTGGTACCAGCAGTGGGGGCCAATTCCCAGAGCTGGGTTGTTTTCTGGGAAAAACCTCAACACAACCACGAAACAAAACCAAAACCCATCTTGGTGCCACGTTGAAGCTATTAGAATGAATGTGTTTAACATTTGAGTGGAATGTGGCTTTTATTGAACCATTTCTGGCAATTTTGAGGGAGCTGTCTCAACAGTTTTTGTTTTGGAGCCCACCTGTATGTGAAGCTCTCAATATCAGATCATGAATCTTCAAGGAGACTTTGAAGTGTTAATTGTTTTCTTGACTTCTTAAATCTACAAGCTAAACTAGACATTAATTTGCTTTAAGAGGAGGTTCTCTCCCTCTCTCTTCCTCCCCCTCTCTCCATCTCTCCATTTTTATACCCAACAAATTTTGTTTTGGGGATGTTTGGGGATTAAACTCCAAAATCTTGATCTCAGATTAATATGATAGAGAGGCTGTGATTGATTAGTAATAACCAGGATAACTTTGTGCTGTACAACTCCCACACTCTCTGTTGCAGTCATTTTGATTGTATAGATGTATCCCCCAAGCTGATTTGAAATAAGATAATCTGAATGTTCAAGGTTGAGCATCTGTGGCAGAACATGGTTTGATGCTCTCCTGAGAAGGTGGAGAAATACCTCATAAAATACTTCATATTATCAGTGATTGTATTGTCAACTGGAATGCACAGGCAGATAATACCACAAAAAGTCTTCTGATTTCCTTGGGTTGTGGAAAATGGAATATGAAAACAGTCAGGGTTTGTTTCCTGAATTATTTCTGAGTTTATTATGAAAAGTGAAGAAAAGGAGAAACCTTAGTGTCTTAGAGTCATTGTCCTGAGGAAGTTTGAACAAGTTTTGAGAGTTGCTTGAGTGCAGCAGTTTGAACCAATTTGTCTTTTTTTGTTGTGGTGGTGTTAATTTTAGGATGGCATTGTTGCACTTACCTTACACTTATGGGGTGTTGGGGTGAGGGCTTCTTTGCTGGCTTTTTATTTTTATTTTTTGTAGTTGGGATGAAAACACAGGAGATGTGGAGTTTTTTTTCATTTGGGCTCAGTTGTTTATTCTTATCTATGTTACAGGCTTAGAAGCTGTGAGTTCTGCTAACAAGGTGAAATAAGGTTAATAATGGCAATTCTCTGGCTCTGCAGAGCTTTTTCAAGGACCTTTGGTCCAATAATGATTTGCTAACTAAATTATTTTGATTTCTAACTTAATATTTTAACTTCTAAGTTCAGCAGTGCAGATTTTTTTATTTAATTATAAGACATCCTTTAAACTCATGAAGAAGGAAGAAGAACGTGAAAGAGATATGTAGTTACTACTCTAAAACCTCCATCTTTACAAATATGTTCAAAACTTAAACTTTTCACCTTGTGACACCACACCTTTTATTCAAACTACTATGGCATGATTTTAATATTATCACTTAATGGGTTTATTCTCATTTTGTCACCTGTAAAGTCTGAAATAAAACTTCTGAGTGCAGAGGACCTTGTTTCTCTGTGTGTTTATTACAGTAAAATGGGAAAATTGCAGTTGCTGCAACACCTCAAGATTTCTTTCAATATTGAATATTCTTCTACCTATCTGAATGGCAGTAGATGGGGAAAAACATTACAGGCCTGATTATTCTCCTCCTCCTTTGAGGAGAAATCAACAATCAGCATCTTGTAGGTATTTCTGGTTTTTTGTTTTCCATGAGCTCGGTCTGCAGGAATGCAGCATCTGCTGCTCTTGCATGGGCAGCACCCTTCCCTCAGCTGGGAATGCTTTTTCCTCCCTGGAAAGAAGCTCTGGAAGTATGGCTTTTTATGGCCTCCTCCTAAAAGGAGCACGAAATTTTGTGTTGTCGCAGTTTTAGAAGTGCCAAACCATCTTCCTTTGGTTGTAATTTGCATTAAAATAAGTTGTGTCTTTGTCCATTCAGTTGGTGTGGAGCAGGGCAGATTCTGGGGATATAAATCTGGCTTCTTGTGCACTGCTGTGGGATGAGCATTGCATTCGCTGCTCTGGGAGTGTGTGAAATAAAATAACATTTTAATTAGTGCTCCAAAGTTCGTGGTAGCCTTGATAAGCATAAGGTTTGATAAGCATATAGTGTCTTACAAAACTTATTCTCCACTTGGAGCTCCTTTGAGGAGAGAAGCAGTCAGGGTAATAAGGATTTTTTTGGCTAAAGGAAGAGGGCTGGACATGAAGGATATCATGAGAGGAAGGATAGACTTCTCTAAGAGCAGTGGCTGCACAAGGGAATTTAAGTTTTGCCTCACCTTTACCATATGCTCCTTATCTGACTGTGGACTGCAGATTCCTCTCTTCCATTTCAAGCCTCTAAAATAAATCTAGCATTTTTCCCATTTTTTTGGTTGCTATCTAGTCCAAGAAGCATTTTACTGTGTGGGAGGGTGGCTTTTTATTGTTTGGGTTGGGTGGTTTTTGGTTTGTTCTTATTGTTATTGTTGTCATCTTGGGATTTTTTGTGTTTGGGGATTTTTTGGTTTGTTTTTTTTTTTTTTCCCCAGCAAGAAGCTTCCTGTGCTGGTGTATAATTAATTAGGTCACATCACTCAGCAGGGCCAGAACTCAGGGCCTTTATATTGTGGTAGTGACGTAAGGAAACTCTATATCTTAATGTGTATTGTCTGAGGTTCTTAGGCTCCTCCACTTACTAGAATTTGCAGCCTTTTGGAAAGCACAGTAACATTTTCTGCCTTTCTCCTCAGGGTTTGTAGCCTCCTGCCAGCATTTTGTTCTGTCCCTCAGCAGTTGAAGCCTTACTGTGCTGATCAGATAAATGAAGTGAAGGAACAGGATATCCACTCAGCTTTATCTGAGCAGTCCTGCAGTGATGAGCACTCCCAGCTCTCTGGAGTTTTTTAAAGCATTACTTGCGTAGGTTTATGATCTGAATTTCATCTATACTTGGGAGCAAATGCAATCGCTTAAAAATATTGTCTAATATGAATGACTCTGATCAAAATTTAGCTCTGATCAAACTGCCAGAATGCAGGGGTAGGTTGGAAATTGGGAGGAAATTCTTGGCTGTGAGGGTGAGGAGGCGCTGGCACAGGGTGCCCAGAGAAGCTGTGGCTGCCCCTGGATCCCTGGAAGTGTCCAAGGCCAGGCTGGACAGGGCTTGGAGCAACCTGGGCTAGTGGAAGGTGTCCCTGCCCATGGCAGGGGTTTGGAACTGGATGATCTTTAAGGTCCCTTCTCACCCAAACCATTCTGGAATTCAATGGCAGTAACATTATCCATTGTTTTATTCTTCTGTCCAACCTTTTCCTGATTTGAAGGCTCTTCTCCCCACTCTTCCGAGCTCTCGGAATCGTATATGTCATCAGCCAACTTCCACATTGGAATGTATGTATATCACAGCCCAAATATTTCTGATTCCTTCCAAAAAATGCACCTAAAGATAATATCTTTGCAGAGTTTGCAGCCATGGCACCATGAAAAGGGAGAATTACAATGTACTCAGCAGAAACTTCTGAGGTGTGAGAATAAAAGGCAAAAAGACAAAGAAAAACCATATGCAGATTTTGTGGCAGAGAAGAGAGAAATAGGGATGGTTCTGAGAGGAAGCAATTATCTGGTTGCTGAAACCACATTTGCAGCAGCTGAGGCTTGCAAGCATCTCTACTGCCTAAAAGTTTTCTTACTTAAATACCTGCCCTAAGCAGCAAAGAGGTTGTGGAGCAACTTCATACTGAAACCTCCCACCCATGCTCTGCTCCCGTCTGTGCAAATCCTCTCTGCACTGTTGGCACACGTGGTTTTATCTCTCCCTGTCACCACTGAGGTATCTTCCTGTGCTGCTAGGAGTTTGAGTTGCAGGAGGAGCATTAGCAAGTCTTTCACAATGTTCCCAGTGCAGGAGTTATGTGGGATTGGTAGAACTGTGGCAGGTTCACACTGCACAGGAGGGTGAGTGGTACAGAGTAAGCTCAATTCTGTGTGCTAAGTAATTAACTGCAGCATGTGGGCATAGGTTTGGAATTGGGCTTAGTCCTCCATGACCTGATTTCTGGTGATAATGAAGAATTTTGTGATTAAGTAGTGAGGTGTTTTACTTGTGAGGATGGCACAAGGTGAAACTGGTAGAGCTCTCTGAGAGTGTGTGATGTATACCCTGGTACAGCCTCATGTGAAATGATGTCAGTCCTTGGAATCACAGAATGGTTTGAAATGGAAGGGACCTTAAAGACCATCTCATTCCACCCCCTGCCATAGGCAGGGACACCTTCCACTAGCCCAGGCTGCTCCAAGCCCTGACCTTGGACAGATCCAGGGGCAGCCACAGCTTCTCTGGGCAACTTGTGCCAGGGCCTCACCACCCTCACAGGGAGGAATTCCTTCTCAATATCTCACTGAAATCTCTTCTTTTCCAGTTTGAAGCTGTTCCCCCTTGTCCTGTCCTGTCCCTCCATCCCTTGTCCCAAGTCCTTCTCCAGCTCTCCTGGGGCCCCTTTAGGCCCTGGCAGGGGCTCTCAGCTCTCCCTGGATCCTTCTCCAGGTGAACACCCCCAGCTCTCCCAGCCTGGCTCCAGAGCAGAGAGCTGCAGCTCTAAGAGCATCTCCATGGCCTCCTCTGGTTTTATTCCAACAGCTCCACATCTTTCCTGTGCTGGGTCCCCAGGGCTGGGTGCAGTGTCCCAGGTGGGGTCTCACCTGAGCAGGGCAGAGAGGGAGAATCCCCCCTCCCCTGCTGCCCACACTGTGGGATGGGCCCAGGGCAGTGTTGGCTTTCTGGGCTGAGATTACTGAGCACTCTGTAATCAAACATTTCCTCATACCTTTGTTTTCCTTGTCCTCTAGTCCCTGTTCTGGTTTCTCAGGTGACATTTTCCCAGGTCAGGTCATGCCAACCACCCCTTTCCAGAGGCTGTGGCTGAGATTCCTTGCACTCTGTGACAGCTCTTTTGCTGAGCAAGGAGCTCTCCTGGCTGCCTCCAGGTTGGAGATGGGAGAGGCAGAGGAGTCCTGGAATACTTTGGAATTGCTGTTGCACTGCAGGCTTGCTCATGGGAGTCTTAAACACAGGGATGTGCCTGTGGAGTCACAGACTGGAAGGAGCCTCTGGAGGTATGTGCTCCAAGCCTCCCTCCTCAAGCAGGGTCTCCTGGAGCTGTTTACCCAGGATTATGCTGGGTAAACAGATTTTAATGCAGATTTTATTTTTTTTTTAATATCTCCAGAGATCATTTATGTAGCTCTCTGTGCGTTAATAAACCCATAAGTTGTTTGTATACTGCAGAAGAGTGACCTGATTCTGAGTGGAATTTGGATTGCACCTGCCTTGCTGAGATGTGGGAACTAAGCTGACAGAACTCAGTATAAATACCAGCTGTCACTGGATAATTGTGTCCATAATTAATATGTTTGAAAGTGAGAGGCAAGTTCGTTTTCAAGGCAGTAGTGATGTCAGCAGTTAATTGTAGCTTCATTTGTGAGGGGTTGTTGGCAAGCCACAAGTCTGTACCTTTTGGTAAATTATATTTAGCAGAACATCCATCCAAAAACTATAAAAATTAATCACAGCTATCTAATGTTCATCTTGAATAATTACCTTCTAAATGAAAACTTAGTTTATAACTCACGTTGAAGTGGTACCCAAAGAAATTTCAATTCAAGCAGTGCTGGGTGTTTCTTGTGTTTTAGCTGTTGACTGCTTTGGCTTGTGTGGACACAACCTATGCAAGATGTCCTTTGTCCTAAAAAAATCAAGGATTTTAAAATTATTTTTTCTTTTCTTCAGTCATTTGGGGAGCATCTTGCTTGAGTTTTGGGGTTAAATCTGGGAGGTTCTTCAGCACATTAATGGTTATAATCTTTAGCAAAAATTGCCAGATATGCTTTGGGTTACCATGGCTTTTGAAACAGCATTTTTTCCTTACACTTTGAACATTAACTACTTGGATCCTTGAACCTTGACAAAGGCAGATGTTGGTAAAGTGTTTTTTAAATTTTCTGTGAGGAAAAACGTTGGATAGGAGAAGGGATAATTTGAACAGATTCATTCAGACACTGCAGGTGAGGTAGAAAAATGAGTGTTCAGGAGCTCACAGGCTCTGGTCATGCCTGTGCCTCAGACTTGCAGCAAATTTTGGCAGATATAATTCCTTCACTGGCACTAACAAGTTCTAAAACTGTTGCCAAGTTGCATAAAAGTCATTAAGCCTTGTTTATTGTCAGGATTAATGCTTAGAAAGAGCTTGATTCCTTCAGGAAAAGTATTGAAATCCATCCTTGCAGAAAAATGAAGTTAATTTTTATCACAAAAGAAAGTAACTTGACAGCTTAGTCTCTCCTGGCATCTTTAGGCCAACAAGAAACTAATTACAGCATAATTGTGGTTTCTCCTGCTGTTGTCCCATCTGTGTACAGTGGTTTATAAGACATTATAAACACGGATGAAACGGCCATGAGTTAAAAATCTTTGCTGTTTTGAAAAGGATTGTGCTTGGAATTATGACTGGAGTTTTGGAGCAACTTTTTAATCTGCATTTGCAGGGGGACATAATGAAAAATAATGAGTTTGTAGTCAGACTTGAAAATCTATTTATTGGACTCAAAAAGGAGGAAAAATCGTATGCTGAAACAGTTATTAAGTTTTTAATTGTGATTTGAAGGATGTCATTTGAAGACCTATTAAAACCTATTTATAAATCAGATTATTTTAGAATACAGTACCAAAGGCAGTATGGAAAATGAGTAATAATGGCAGGAGTACAGTATAAGATTTTTGTTCTCCCTTAAAAGGAGATATTCAGTTTATTATTTGAATTCCAAGTCACTGGAGCCTGTTCTTATGTGAGTCTCTTACCACTGATGCTTTATAGAGAATCTTTTTCATTGCTAAACCAACTGAATATACTCAAATTATGGCTTCTCCTACAAGGCTCACTTGTAGCCTTTTTCTTTTATTTAGTGCCGAAAGAAAAGAAAATTAAAAAATCATACCAATGGTGCATGTGAATTTTGGGGATGGAGGCTTTCCTCTGTGTCTCAAACCAGCTTTTTGAGTGGCAGATGGGAAGGGATCCCAAAATGGCCTTGAAAACTCCGTGTACAGTGACCTCACCCTGCTGCCATGGTGGTGGCTCTTCCCAGGAAGGGCACAGTGCCTGAGACAAAGCAAACTTGTCCATAGAGAGAATTCTCTGTTGCTCCAGGATTTGTGCAGAGGACCTGTAGTGATCACAAGGGATAAAGAACAACTCGTTGGGAGTGATTTCTGTGCTTTCGAGCTGATGCTTGTTCAGGAGGTGCCTCTTCTTCCCCTTCCCCATCATCTCTTCCCTTTCATCCATCATATTTGTGATGTACAAACACAGCTAAGCAAACTGTTGGCTTGATCTGAGTGGAATATATTGAATTATAGAATGGTTTGGGTGGGAAGGGACCTTAAAACTCATCCCATTCCAACCCTGACACCTTCCACTATCCCAGCTTGCTCCAAGCCCCATCCAGCCTAGCCATGAACACTTCCAGGGCTCCAGGGGCAGTCACAGCTTCTCTGAGCAACCTCTGCCAGTTTTTTACCAATTTTACCAAGTATTTTGGGGAGCACAGTTCTCATTCCTGTCTGGTAGATCAGTTTGCTGCCCAGGAAGCAGAGTCAGGTGGATTACTGAGTTTTTGGGTTACAGTCAGGTGTTAAATGCTTCGGAGTAGCTGTAACACCAAGCTGGGGTGGTTTTGTCCTGCACTGTGTCTGAGTAGCATCTTTCCACCTGTGAGCTGCTAATCCAGGGTGTTTTAACTTCAAGGAGGCCAACCCCAAACCTGAGCAATTCTGAGGAGGCATCAAAATCCAGCATTTTTTCTGCCCTCTTGGGTGAATCTCCCTTTTTTGGAGGGCGTGCTTTTCTTGGCCTGGTGTTCTTGCTTAGGTGACCACAGCTGCTCTGAATGCTTTATTAATTTTTAAGTAACACACAGCTATGAGTTACTTCACCATAAACTTGGAGCATTTGATGGAATCAGTGAAGTGAGGATATGGCAGCTTTGTCTGCTGGCTCAGAATTCTCCCTGAAGCCATAAAATAGCTGCAAGTGCTGGAGTTTTGTTTTAACCCCCCTGCAAGGTTTACCTTGCCATTTATCAGTTGAAACAATGCAGCCACGGAGAACTTCAAAGTCCCTTTGCTTCACAGCAGTGATCCAGGCAGAGCAGGTTCCTTCCTTATAAACACTCACTTTCCAGGGCTCCAAGTCTTTATTTTTAAAAGCATCTTTATCAGGAATCACCTCTTAATGCTGTGTCCAGGAGTTTTTCAGTGTGTATGATCCTCCTGTGCTGTGGGAAACCAAAGTAATCTTTCCATATTCTTAGAAAGTTGAACAGGGTGGATCGAATTGAGTTTTCTTGCTGATTTTTTAAAATGTTTCTACATGCCATAACTTTTTATTCCTGGTAGTTGAAGGTAGACCTTGCACACAGAACCACCAATGCATATCATGTTTACCTGGTGAATCACTGCTTTCAAAATAGCTTATTCCCTTTCATCAGGTTTTTAATTAGCAGTGGTTGAGGATCTGATGCAGATGGAAATATTGTTGATCATCTGAGGCTGCTTATTGCAGTGAAAGATTTACTGCTGATAACTCTGGTGGGTGTCAGCAACAAAAGTGATGCTGGTTCAACACTGCTCACTTCAACTCCGAATCCTGGAAGGTAAATAGGGGCTAATTGAGTTGTTGGAAATGACAGAAATATTTTCTAATAGTCTGAGTGATTAATTGTTCCCTTTTCTACCTTCTGTCCCACTTTTTTACTGATATTGTCTGCTCATCTGCTGGCACTTGAGACTTTTGATACCATGGAGATTTTGGCTGAGGATCCGTGCTGCTTTCGTGTGGGGATCCCTCTTTGAGTGTTAGTGTAGCTTCCCTGACAGAAATGTGAAGTGCATATTGATAGACTTACACTTTCTATTTAGCTAAAGCCAAAAAATAGAAAGAATTTTAATTTCTGCCCTTTGGTACTTGAAAATTAGGTGCTTTTTAATTTTTTTGCAGTAGTAATTCCGTGAAAACAAGGCTGTTTCCTGTGCTGTAGCCTTGCATGTTTGCTCTTTGCCGTGGCATTTTTCATTCTGGGATTTTATTGGAATAATTCAGTAAAATATTCATTCCCATTATATAAACCAGGTAGTGTTTAAGCTGGGAGTGTGGAATGGCTTTAGCTGCTTATCCCTTGTTTCTTAATTCTTGATAAGGAGAGCTCATGGAAGGGTTTGGAAGGCACCTTAGGTTAGGACTGAGGATAAAATATGATGTTTTGTATGTAAGATAGTGTGCTGTCAACATATATTTGTCACATTACTGAAATTACTTTGTCTTGCTGAAATGCACCTTCACACTACAGGCTTTAGAGGCAGAGGGATCATAAATGGTGAAGTATTTCATGTGCTGGAGCTACCACAGGACTTCAGTGTT
>VZTN01000021.1:52867-74642 GCA_013400515.1 Erpornis zantholeuca
GGGCAGAAACTGGAACTGGGTGGGATTGGAACTGGCAAAGGAGAGCGAGATAGTCTCGGGAGAGAGAGGGGCTGCTCTGTCCTGCCGCTCCTGCCACCTTTGCTGTCACTGCCGTCCCTGCTGCTTTCTGCCCTTCCCTGCCTCAGCCGCCGCTTCTGCCTCAGTTTCGGCTTTCTGCCGTGCCTGCAAGTTTTTTGCTACACTGTAGCTGTGGCAGGTCCTGCCTGCCTAGATGTCCCGAGGCGCTGCTGCAGCTCCGGAGTTTGATACATCTCATCTACAGCCTGGGATTTGGGTGCATGCTCCAGCCTCCTGTTCCCGAGGCCCTGCCTCTCTGCCCCAGGGTTTGTGCGGCAGCTTCTCGGCCGCCATAACCGCGTGAGGGCAGAGCTCGCTCCGGAGCGCCCCCTGCAGCCGCGGGGGAACCATCTATATATATATATATATATGTATCTAGTAAAGAACTGTTATTCCTACTCTTCATATCTGAGCCTGAAAGCCCTTAATTTCGAAATTATAATAATTTGGAGGGAAGGGGGTTACATCTTCTATTCCAAGGGAGGCTTCTGCCTTCCTTAGCAGACACCTGTTTTTCAAACTAAGACAGGTGGCCAGACTTGGAGTGGTGCATGGTTGTGGTTTGGGTTGGAAAGGACCTTAAATCTCATCCCGTGCCATGGACAGGGACACCTCCCACTTTCCCATCCTGCTCCAAGCCCCAATGTCCAACCTGGCCTTGGACACTCCAGGGATCCAGGGGCAGCCACAGCTTCTCTGGGCACCCTGTGCCAGGGCCTCACCACCCTCACAGCCAGGAATTCCTTCCCAGTATCCCATCCATCCCTGCCCTCTGGCAGTGGGAAGCCATTCCCTGTGTCCTGTCCCTCCATCCCTTGTCCCGAGTCCCTCTCCAGCTCTCCTGGAGCCTCTTTAGGCCCTGGAAGGTTCTGGTTGCCTTGGGAGGAGCAGCTCTGTGTGGAAACCTCAGTTAATGTGGCAGAAGGGAAGGAGTCATCTGGGAAAAGGCTGGACAATGCTTTGCTCTTGGGCCTTAAGAAATACCATTTCCTTCCCCTTCCCTTCTTTCTGAAGGCCTTCAGTGCTGAACAAAATGACTTGGGCTTTGAAATTCTCTTCCTTAGGTTGGCATGACTGGCAATAAAAATTCAAACACAAAATTCGTTTTGGAGTGGGGAGGGGGCATGAGGAGCACTGAGCTCAGGCTCTGCTGCCAACACACAGAGCCTTGGATAAGTTACTGTTCCCCTTTGTCATATCCATGCAGTGGGAACAATGCAAGAGGCATCAGCAGACTTGTGATCCTTTTATTTGATTTAATTTTTTTTTTTAAATGAAGACTTCACACTTCCTACATCTGTTTCTGAATCATCTTGTGTGTGTTGATAGCACAGGTAGCTGAGTTAATACCAGTGAACTTGTGGGCAGATGCATTCAAGAACCCAAACCCAGCCTGACCTAAGGTTTATAACATTTAAATGCAGATATTTTTTTAAATATCATGCTGTGATAGTTTGATATAGCACGTGTTTAAGAACATAAAGCAAATAAACTCACTGGGCTTGAAATAATTCCTGCTTCGTTGTGTATTGGTAATTGATAGATCTCTAGGCTCATTAGTTAAACTAAGCAGGGTTATTTTCATTTTATTTTATTTGCATCAGGTACAGGGCTGTTTATGTGTGTGCTTGTCCATGGTTTTCTTTCTAATGAAGGGTTGTTTCCTAGGAAGGGTTGTGTCATTTGAAAGGTTTTTGTATTGAATTCTTCTATTAAACGCTTGTAAGTCATTGGGAAAAATTACATTTCCTTAAAAAAGCAGTTCCATTGGAGAAGAATAAATAGGGGAGGATACTGAGAGATCAGATTTTTTTTTCCCCCTGCTAATTTCTATTGGGTTTGCTCAGTGATTTTTAGGCAGGCCAAGTCCATTCCCTGATTTCTGAAAAGAGCCTTGGACTTGACACAAGCCAGGACCCTTTGAAAGTCTCACAAAAGAGCTGGAGAGTTTAAAAATCGCTCTTTCTGTATCTGAACCCACTTCAGCTTAAAAATAAAAGTCATGCTAGGTATTCCTGATGTTCGTGGATTACAAAGGAGCTGTGGGGAATTGCAGCACTGGCAGCCTTTCAAGCAGCCTCTTACAATACAGCTTTATGCCTGCAACATATTTTCTCTTCCTTTCTTTTTGCAAGTCATGTTTTAAGCACATTTCTTTCCCTTTCAACTCTGGAAGGCAAATGTAATGTTTGAAGTGCTGTGTTGTACTTGGAGAGGCTGGATTTTCCTCTTATTCTGTGAAACAATAAATGGAAACTTGCGTGTTTGGAATTGCACAGAACTCTTCCCCCTGGGAGCGTTCAGTCATTAAATTCCTCATGGGAAAATTGAAGTTCCAGGGTAAAAATAGAGGTGTTAGGAGGGAGATGTGTGCAAGGAAGGGTTTTGTCAGGTATTTGCCTCTGACACAAAAATGTTTTGAAGCTCTGCTGTGTGGGCCAAGTGGTGTAATTCATCCCAGCTCTGATTCTCGAGAGCTTCAAAACCCTGTGTCCTTTTGGTATCAGTTCTACCCCAAACCATGTGGCCCTGGGTGCCTGGGCAGTCGGGTGAGGCTGCACCCCAGTGCAGCTCCAGTCTTGCAGGAATGCTAATTTATGGGTTGTGTTGGGGGAGGAGGGGGAAAACTGCACAGAAGCTGCCCCTCCACCCCTGTAATTTGTGCCACTTGTACAAAGTGCTTTATTCCCTGGAGATTGATTTCCTGGACACTCTGACCAGCACAACAGCAGGGCTTTGCTGTTACCCCTCAGCCCAGCCCTGAACCAGGGCCAGGCCAGGTTGTCCCCAAGGATAAACTCCCTCTGCTCATCCTAAACATGTCTGGAGTAGTGATAACTCACAAGAGAAACCCCCCTTGTGCTGCTGTTCAGCAAAGCTTGCTAAGATTAATTAAGCAGAGAAATTGGGTGTGATGAGTCTGCACTGACAATCCATCATTCAACATCCTCTCTTCACCCTGTGCTTAAAATAGCACCTGAAATTTCTGTATGGCTTTATTTTTAAGGGAGCTGGTTAGGAAATCCTGGATTACACATTCCAAGGACAGTTCTAACAAGGGCAGTACCTGTTGCTGCAGTATCTGTAGAGAGGAATTATCTTCCTGTGGCATCAAATGACCAAATGGAATATCCAGCATCTTTTCTGTGTTTGTTGTTATGCTTGGACAGACTCATTCAATCAGCTGCATGAATGAGCATTTAAGGGTTTTATAAGCCAGAATGGACAAATTATGGTAATTAGACATCTTGTCTATTTTGTTATCCTGGCTGCAGAACAATAATGAAGTTAAAGGAATACTGTCAAGGTGATGAAGGTACCAGACTGTCTTGCCTAAAACCTGTAATTTTTTGCTCTATATTTCTGAATACTTTGATTTTAGAGTGTTCTTTCTGCCTATATTTAATTTCATGATATTTAGAGGCAGAGAGAAGGGGCAGAACAGTGCAAGTGTGGTGTAAAATCCCTATCACCTTCTTGAGTTTGTTTCTTAAATGCTGTCAGGTAACTGAAGTTAATCTCTGAAGTTAATTTTATAAAATTAGAACCTGTAATGGTACTAGAAATTCATATCTCTCTACTGAATATGATAAACATGTATTTAATATTACAGAAAACTGAATACAGTAGAGAAATGGGTAACTCTTTAGGGTATTTCTGCTTAGGAGTGCCAGTGTCTTATATGGGCTTTGCTAAATAACTGTGTTTACATGGCTGAGAATTGGATGCTCGTAATCAGAGATGGTTAAACAAACAAAAATATGCATCCAGGTAAAACCCAACCAGTTTAGTAACATCAATAGTGGATAAATGAGCTGATATCATATGTTAAAATCAAGCCTGTGTTCGAAAAGAACTGATAGCAGTAGCCAAGGACAGCAAGGCTGGTCCTGAAGGCTGATTTTTGAGGAATTCACTCAGCTGGAACCTATGCTCTGATCTTTACATCAATATCCATTTGCTTTTCCCCCCTCTCCTCTAGACTGTGTCAACTCTTGTATTTAGTTCTTATGGTGTCACAGGTTTTTATTAGAAAGTCTGATGTTCATTTGACGTGTGTTAAGTATTTTTTTTTTGTCCCAATCCTTTCCCTTTGCAGAAAAAATGCTGAGGGAAAGGGACTTCTTTTACCCACCACTTTTGGGGCTGTGTTTTGGGGAAAGCAACTGTTGACAAAATATGTTGTTTGCAACACAGGCATCATCCTAGAGAGGCCGACCTTGGATAGTTTCCCAATCTGCCTGAAAAATAAGGACTTTTCTTTCTTGTTTTGGCAGCAGGAGGAGGAGGAGGATAGCCTGATCTATCCACAAGAGTGGGTTCCAGCCTGTGTTTTTAGGACTGGCTGTGGGAGGGGGGCATGAATGTCCTGCACTGTCACTACAGGCTCTGCAGAAGCTGTCTGTAAATGCAGGTTTGTTCATTTTTGCCTCACAGGCCCTTTAGAAAATTGTGATGGTTCTATTGATGCCAGAATGATTTTTTGCTTTTTCTTTTATACTCCTCTTACATATTCTTTTATATAGTTTTATGTATTCTTAGTGCTTTTAGCCTACATACTTCTAACTTTCCAAGTCTTGGCTGAGACTCACTGTGCTGTTAAACCAAGAAACCAAACAGTCTGGAAGCCCCAGAAACCAAAGTCCTCTCCAAAACATATTTTTTGTCAACTAAGATAAGCTCATCCAGGAAAAAAGTTCCTCAGGATGGAGGGTTCACTCGAGCCTCTCACTGGGGAATCTTTGATAAATATGTTAATTTTGCAAGGCCTATAATTGTGTGTATTTCAGTGTGAGGGGGTGCATGCATTTTCATGGCATTCCACCTGGGCCAAGTGCTGTACCCAAAGACCCTGAAATAAATATCAAAGTAAAAACCCCTTTTCTCCATAAACTGTGTTTTAGTTTTAATTTTAAGACCAAAGAAAGGCAACACTATGAAGTGGGAGGAAAAAAGCTGAAAAACACTTGTAGATGGTGTAACAGCTAAAAAACTTCTGTCTCACTGTGGCTCCAGCCGTGGGCTCTGTGAGATAATTGCCAGCAAGAGCAGGGAATGTGGAAAAGGAAGGTGTGTGTGGGGCTGTTCAGAGTGATTTTAGCCCTGATCTCAGCCCTGTGCTCCAGATGAACACACCAGACTGGCAACTCTCAGAGATAAATTTGGCTGTTGAGTTTCCCCCCTCTCTCCCTGTTCAGAGAGGAAATATTGGCCACATGTCTGCATTTCCCCTGGCGCAGCACATTTTCAGTTTGTGAATCTCTGCTAGCTGCTGGTATGCAGCAAACAAAGATATTTTTTTCTTTAGCAACTTGTACATGTGGGTGATTTTTGTTTTGTAAGGAAGCAACTGAGTTGATACATCCCCACAGTTTGGGGGAGTTACAGCCAGGAAAACTTCCCCATTGAAATTAAGATGGATGAGTTTATTTGATGTAAGTGGGCAAAGAATTGTTGTAACAAGGAGCTGTTGTTAGAAAACATTTTTTATGGTAATGATACAAATGGGAAGGAGAGGAGCTGACCTTCAAATTCCAGGTTGTGTTCCACGTGGGATTGTTGGGTTTTTGCAGTGACTGTGAAGCTGCTTTGTGACTCTGAACGGTGCAGTTACCAGGGCATCCAGCAGGACAGTTTTAGAGGAATAATTTGATTAATGATTCTTGTTTTGTCATTCCATATGAAGAGCTGTGTGTTGAGCATTAGATGTATAATCTTTAATGGACAATTTACTATTTGGCTTTCAGCTTCTCAAAATAGTCTGATGCCTTTTGGATTTAGAAGAATAAAATATGGGTGATTATAAGAGCAGTTGCTTCAGATTGAGAGTAAGCCAGTCCTGTTCATCTGATAAAATTCAGATGTATCTGAATGTATCTGCCTGTTCATCCACATAGATATTCATAGCTGCTCTTTGTAATTCTGGATGAGCAGAAGGTATTGTTGAGCACAGTTCTAATCTCCAAATTTCATTTAGCATTAGCAAAGACAATGCTTTTCTTGGTGGTGTGTGTGTGTTTAAAATAATTAAAAGAGTTTCTCAAGGTGCAAGCAGACACATCTGCCTTTATTCTTATTTTAGGGCACTGCTGTCCTCAGTGCTAAATCATGATAGTGTCACATAAAGTGCTTCTGCATATGCTGCCCCATATGAAGCACAGTCAAGCAGGCAACAAGTTGCATCTAAAACCAAGATATTTTTCAGCCAGAAGAGAGGAGCAGCAGCCAGCCTGGGAGTTCAAAGCTGGAATTGAGCAGGAACCATGCTTTGGCTCTGTTCAGTGCACGTGAAAGCCTCACATCCCATCCCTGTTTATGAATACCAGCAACTTGCTGTGTAGCTCACACTTGCAGGCTAAAAATAACTTCTTTGCAATGCAAACTTGGCATCTGGAGCTGAGAAGTTTGTTTGATATCACCTTTAGGTGTTTTTTTTTTTTCCCCAGGGAAATTAATGGCTCCTTTACTGTGTATGTGAACTATCACATTATTTAATCACTGAGACCACAAAATACTAAACTCTTTTCCACATGGCACGTAGGAGAAATTGTCTCCCAAAGAGATTCTTGGAAAAGGAAAAGAGAAGTTTTAAGTGAAACCAGCTGTCAGCAAGTGTCTGGTGCTGGTGGCTACTGTGGAACAAAAGAACAGCATGAGGAGGTAAACAGTTCAAATTTTGGGTTGGAGTTGACTTTTTAAATCTTGTTTCAGGTTTTTACACTTGTGGAATTTCAACTTTGTGTGGAGGCTGTTGTGCCCAAAGTGAGCAGAACTCACGTGGAACACAGGCTGTAGTTCCCTCATAAAGAAATGATACAAAATTTGGTATAATTGAGGGTTTTTTAGTGATGGTAGATTATTTTTAAAGGCTGCAAAAGATGCACAAGTCCATGACAGGAATGTGAGATGGGAGTCAGTCTCTCCTCCCAGGTAACAGGATAAGAGGAAATGGCCTCAAATTGTGCCTGGGCAGGTTTAGATTAGACATTAGGAAAAATTTCTTTGTGGAAAGAGTGGTCAAGCATTGGAACAGGCTGCCCAGGGCAGTGGTGGAATCATCATCTCTGGAAGTGTTAAAAAACATGTGGATGTGGCACCTGGGGACCTGGTTTCGTGGTGACCTTGGTGGTACTGCTGGTTAACAGTTGCACTTGATGCTCTTAGAGGTCTTTTCTGACATTTAGGATTCTATAATTCCATATTTAGGTGAAGAATTTAGAAGTACGGACAAGAAATTCCCTCAGATTCCAACAAGGAAATGTGATTGCTTTCCTGGGCTCTTAGGGGTTTTTCTCACTTTAATTCCATTGTTTTGTGGCAGAATTGACTGGTGACAATATTTTGCAGGGCTACAGTGCATTGTCCCTGATGAGAATGGAGATATTCCTACATTTTCCTCAATGCCCAAGTATGCCTTTTGTATTAATCATTCCTGGCAGTGGGAACCAGCACACAGGTCCCAGTTTCTGGCTAATGGATGGCTCTGTTCCTATAAAGCCAGTTTATTATGGTGATGTTCACAGAAAAGCCAAACAACTGTGGTCCTCATGCAGGATGGACATTGCAGATGCTTTATTGCAGAAAAAAAACTGAATTCCCAGCATTAGATCTGTCCTGCAGTTGGAGCAGGGTCATTTTAGATGAGATCTAAGAGGGTTTTTAAAAAGAGGTCTTGGCACAGGGTGCCCAGAGAAGCTGTGGCTGCCCCATCCCTGAAGTGTCCAAGGCCAGGTTGGATGAGGCTGGGAGCAATCTGGGATTAATGGAAGGTGTCCCTGCAGGGTTGGATCAGATGACTTTTAAAAGGTTCCTTCCAAACCATCCTGAAATTCTGTTTACAGTGGCTACATGAGACTCATTCACACACAGCCCTGGGGCATCATTTCTTGTTCCCCAGCTCTGTGATTCCCTGTTTTGTCTGCTATTTCCCCTATTTTCAGCCCCTTTGTATTGTCTAAGTGAGGGGAAGGTACTAAACAGCCACAGAGCTGCATTTGTGCAGCACAGAACACTTGACCATACAATGAACTTTTAATTGGCCTGAACTGAATGTAACCCAGCACATGTGTTATGTCCTGAAAAGGACTTTAAAAAAAAATATATCTATAACCATAAAGAGCTTTTGCTCCAGAAACAGCATTATGGAAGGGTTTAAGTCTCCTTTTGGGGTGTTTTTTCTTTTTGTTGTTTGAGGGAGAGGCGTTGAAAGGGATTTCAAAAGAGAAGGCATGCTGGGGAGATAAACAGCTCTGGGAATAAGAGCAGCACAGGAAGCGAATCCATGGTGTTGCTTGTGGGAAGCTCTTAGAAGTAATTAGTGATAAGAGTGAGGCAGGAGGAAATCTGGTTGACAGCTGTGGCACTTTCAGCAGCAGCTCTGACCTTGGCTTGTAGGTGCTTTGAGGCTGCTGGGGAAAGATTTGCTGCCAGAGCTCCTGGGTTTTACCTGAATTCCCTTGGAAAATCTGCTGGCAACCTGCAGGGTGTAACTTCTCATCCCGTGGCTAAAGGCCCTGCATTCCTCCTTCAGGCACTGCAAAAATATGTGATAAAAGTTGGTGATAGACTAGAGGACTCGTGCTTGCACTTTTTAGAAGCCTAATCTAATCCTGGAGCACCAGGAGCAGTCTCCCAGCAGTCTGCCCAAGGATGGGAATCGCATCCTCCTTGCAAACTCTGCCCTGGGACAACATGAGAGTTGGCAAGAGCCAGTGAGTCTCTGGCCAGGATCCAGGCCCAGGAGATTGGTTGGCAGGAGAGTCCATGGTGGGATTTAATGTGGCACCACTGACTTGGCTGAAAGGGATGAGTGATGGTGCACGGTGCATGTTTCACCTTGTTGAATATCTGCCTTCTGCTGCCAGAGCATGAAATGATAACTTAATCCCTGATTGCTCCTTACAGCCCTGCAGGCCATAGTCTCTTGGAAAATATTTGTCAGCCAAAAATGATGTGTGGCTTCACCAAGCCCAGTTTCAGTGCCTTTTCCAGCTAACTCACTTCTGAATTAATTTGGGGCCAAATCCTTTTGCACTCTCAACTCTGTAGCTCCCATACTTGGTCCCACTAGCCACACTCCTCTGTTAGTGCCTGTTCCTGATTCCTGTTTCCTTCCTTAGCAGGAATAAATCACCAGCAGTAATGAACAAACCCTTCAGCACCTGCCACCTTGGTTTTTGGGGTGATGGGTGTTGGTACAAGTGTTTAGTGAAAGAATTTTTTGTACACAAGAATAGCTGTCATTGGAACAAAAAGTTAAGGAATAAATGCATATTCAAAATTATCTTCGTCATTAAATTCTTCAGGATTATCTGATTGTCCAAATAAGAGCTTCAAGCTGGAACACAATGGGCATGAAAGAAGTGCAGTGCTTTGAAATAGTTCTGTGGTGTTTTGACTCAAGAATAATTCACAAAGTATTTCCTACACTTAAAAATGACCACAGCCATTCTCTGAGGTGGGAGGGAGAAGAACAGAACAAAGCAGATGGGTGAGTTCATCATGTGGCCAAAAGATGAATTTGTGAAATTTAGGGCACAGAGGAATGCTACAGTGAATCAGCAGCACCTATTTTGGAAGAAATAATTGAGCTTTTTTCACCAAATCATAAAGAAATCTATATTTCTTCAGTATTTTTTCAGAGCCTGATGTCTCTTTGCTTCCCACTCCAAAGATGTTATTTTTTGTCTTCAGAACAAGTTCTCGATGCAGATCTGTTCACTTTAATGCAATTCTAGGTTTAAGCAAATATTTAATTCTGCCTAGAGCACTCTGATGGTTTTTCCAGCAGTCTGGAGCCGTTAGCAGGGCAGAAACAGGACATGGGAGCTAAGCTGTCACAGTGAAGGCTTGCCTGTAATTTTCATAATATGCTGTATTTTCCCTTTGCTTTTCAGCAAACAGGTCAATTATAGCTTATTTCTCATCCTCATGCTGGGAAGGAACAACAGCTGATTGGAGTAGTACACTGAGGATAAGGATTGCTTTTCTAGGTCAGGCAGAAGAGAGCTTGGTGCAAACATGCTACCCTGGAAAGCAGTTCTTTCTGCTCTTGGTTTCTCTGGGACAAAGTTTGTTTCCTCATGCCAGGTACTCCTGTAGTAAGATTTCTGGAGGGTAGGGTTAGGTGGGATATTGGGAAGAAGCTGCAATAATAGAATTGTGTAATCGTTTAGGTTGGAAAAGACATTTAAAATCATTGAATCCAACCATTAACCCAGCACATGTCCCTAAGCACCACATCTCTACATCTCTCCAGGGGTGGTGATAAGGATATTGATCGTTGCCTGCTTCCTTATCTCCACACTATCAGTCAGGTTGTCTTAAATGGGTTGGAGGAATATAGGCAGCATTGAAAGAGTTGATCAGGGAGGGTACAGAGCCTGTGCTCTTGGGAAGAGCAAAAGACAGCGAGACATTCTTTTTTAAGAGATATAAACACTAATTTTACTCTAGCTGAATGTTTGAGGCTTCTAATACATGTCAGGATTTTGCTGAAGTGCTCTTTTTGAGTTGCCAGTGCCTTGACAAGCTGCTGCTCTCGTTTGCAGCGTGGTTGCTATGAGTTGTGCTGTTCCTTCACCTCCCAGGCTCCTTGGATGCTGATGGAAGCTTTGGGTTGAGTACACAGATATTGTGCAACAGCCTCTGGGTTATCACTGTGATCACAGAACGTGGATGTGCTGAAGTGAGGAAATTCACTTCCAGAGGTGGTTACTGAGCTGTGGAGCCAAGACAAATCACTTTTTTATGCAAATGACCAACCCTTCTTGCCTACAGCTCTTATCTTCTCCCTCTTCCCCATCCACCATTAGACCAATATAATTTGTGGCTTCCAGTGTGTTTGTAGTTTTAAATACTGCTGGAATCCTTCATTTGGAGATTGAGCCAAAACAAGCCATGAATAGAGTTTGCCACCTGAAAATAACACTTTCCTTAGCAGGCATCTGGTTCTGGAGGCACCAAAAATGACTCTGGAGTATAAATTTTGTCACTGTGCACATACCTTCTTCATCAGCTGGAGATCCAGTGGTGCTGAAATTGCACCAAGGTTCAGAAAGTGACAGGCTGCTGTACCCAGTGGAATTCCCAACCTTGTAAATGCCCTGTGCATACACAAACTGCACCGTTAAGGTTGATTTCTGTACAAAATATGGCCACAATAATGGTCTTTTTTGAACTGCTGCCACTTCAGACATTTCCTACTTGCTTAATGCCTGGTGGATGCACTTAAGGACTTGGAGAACCAAGTCCAAAGAGAGGAACTCTCCACTGGAGGACAAGGCAGACCTGTGGGACCAAAAATAAAGCAAAGGAAACAATTTGACTTCTTATTTAGGCCTCAAGGCTGGAAGGTGTCTCCCAAGTTGCATCTGTAATTATCCAACACAAATTGTCTGGACAGGTGTGAGATAAACATCTGAAAGTTCTTTGGGGAAGTCAGAAAATGTCGAGTATCAGGTGGTAAGAGTACAGAGTTGCCTCATGGTGTTGGGAATTCAGTAGGAGAGTAGATGGGGAGTTAGCAAGTACTGAGGCACCTCTTCTACACATTTCTGCTTAGAGGGAGTTAGTGCTTATTTAAAAGGAATAAAAAACATTACCAGTATTTTCAATATGCTCGTGGTGAGGCATTTGTTTCCCTGAGTTGAAGAGTCCTTACAGTAATTTCCTTAGTGTGCAATGATTGATTAATGTGAGGGTGAAGAGCTTGTGGGCTCTTCACCTCTGCAGCCTCCATGGCTGTGGATCCCTTTGTACTCCTCCAAATGGCTCTTTTTCTCTTTTCCTTGTTTGAAGCAGAGAGGGGCTGAAGGAGATTTTAGGGGAAAATTCTTCCCTGTGAGAGTGGGGAGGCCCTGGCACAGGGTGCCCAGAGAAGCTGTGGCTGCCCCATGATCCCTGGAAGTGTCCAAGGCCAGGTTGGACAGGGCATGGAGCTAGTGGAAGGTGTCCCTGCCTATGGCAGGGGGTGCCACTGGATGAGATTTAAGGTCCTTTCCAACCCAAATTGTTCTAGGATTCTTCTTCCTTCGAAGGATATTGGATGCACACATTTGTGTTTAGGTGCTTTTGTAAATATCACAGAGTCCATGTGAAGATCAGCTCTTTTCCAAAGTGATTCTGTTTGTTGTATTTGTGTTTTCAAGATAATTTTTCAGACAAACTCAAACTCAAACTTATTTAAGGTAGAGGCTCTAATGAGTTTCTGGATTGGGTGATACAGCTGAGTGATCTACCAGAGGTGGAAAACCTGGTCTTGGTAGACCTGAGAGAGTTCTTGAAATACCCTCTCAAGGATTAAATTCCTTTTAGTTCCAATCCTTTGCTTTCCATCGTGCCCAGGAGATCATTCTGGGATTAATCTTGTGTGCCAGTGGCTTGGCTAAAGGTTACCCAGGATGTGAATGCTGAGTTTGTTGATGCTGTAGAACAAAATTACCATATATTGTATATTTTCCTGTATGTGCTGCCCCACCTGCCATCATTTTCCATTTGGGATCTCCTGGAGGAGTTAATAGGCTGCCACATCCCAAGGAGGCTTTTTCCCTCCCTCCCATGGTTATAAAAAGGTAGCTACAGTCCACTTCATTAAAAAATACCATAATCCACAATAGTAATTGAAAGTTTGGGGACTGGCTGTTCACCAAACATTCTCTAGAGCACAATAGTGTCCTGACATCTGAGTATTTACAAACAAAAGGATAAAGTTGTAATCCCCTTGTCATAACACCAGCTTTATGGGATCCATGCACTGCTTGAATGTGGTCAGGACTAAGCAGATTATTGTACCAACAATACAGAAAATTTAGCTCCAAGTACAAAATGCCCCAAACCCACAAAGCTGCTGCTCAACTCGAGTTCTTGGGGTTTGGGGCCTGTTTGTTTTTTGGGTTTTTTTGATTGTTTTGAGTGAGCTGGCAAAAATTAGTTTTGTCAGTAGAAACTAAGTAACCACCAACTATGCCTGGAATGCCTTGGAGCACTGGAGGAATTTTCCAAGGAACAGTGATTACCTTTGTTCCTTTTAGCTACACAAGTTTAGGCTTTGAACTGCATATGCTCTTTCACAGGTTTGGTTTTTGTTTTGTTTTTTTTTTTAATGTATTTGGAGATTTCATTTTAAAGAGGCTGTTTCTGATTGCAAAAAAATCATTAGCTCAAATAGGGCAGTGTGGTTTTCTCCCAAGGAACTCAGTGTTGCCATGGAAGTAAAAACGAGAGTCTATAAGAATAATATTAATTGCAGGACATGGCCAAAAATTGGAGTTTGGTGGGACTCAGCTTTTTGATACCACTTGGCCTGCATGCAAAAATGTAAAAATATTTATTAACTGTTAAATCCAACAACCTTAAGCACTTTACAGTCTGAAATATTCTGTTAAAATGGATTTCTAAGTATCACAGGATAAGCTTGAAGTGATCAGATTTGATTTAGTTGACTTTTCCTCTCATTGTATATACCTGGCAGCAGCAAAATGGGTTGCAAGTTGTGTTTGTCTGATATGCAGAAAGAGAGGAAACAACTTCTTAAAGAATTCTGCTTTTTCTTATCAGCTGTCATACTCCTGTCTTTCACTTATGTCTGTGTTAGTAAAATCATTAAATCTATTATCAACATCTTATTTCACCATTGGCTGGCACTTTTTTTGTGTCATGAAAGAAATTCTGCAGCTGAAATTTAGACACTAAAACTCTGACCACTGCAGTGCTGGCTCTTCAAAATACCTCATTCTGAGTCCTTTTTCGTACAGGGAAAAAAACCCATAAACTAGAAATTAAGCTGTCTGCTTCAGAAATATAACTGGGCTCCCAAATCTGAAAGAAATGAAGATCTTCCTGATTTTTGGTGGGGTTTTTTTGTGCCTCTGTTGTATCTGCTCTGCCTGGAGTTGTCAGCCTTGCGACTTGCTGGAGCTCTTCAGTAATTCCTGCACCTCTTATCAGCTTCTCCACTCTAGGAAGGTCCTGTGGTAGAGTGAAGGGTAGGGAAGCTTGGAAATCATAAACCCAGTTACTTCAGAATAAAAGGCTCTGGGATGCTGGGTTGTTAAATCCCATCTCCTGTTCAGGCAGGTGTCTAATGCCAAGGCAATGAGAGCACTTCCTTTGGAATTCCACTTATCTACACCCAGTATTTGCCCTCTGTGATATAGCCAGGGCTCATAAAATTAGAGAAAATCCTGAGCAGGAAGGGACCCAGAAGGATCATCCAGCAGCTCCCAGCCCTGCACAGACACCCCAACAATCCCACCCTGTGCATCCCTGAGAGCATTGTCCAAACTCTCCTGGAGCTCTGGCAGCCTTGGGGCCGTGCCCATTCCCTGTGGAGCTGTTCCAATGCTCAAACACCCTCAAAAGCCTTGTTTGAAGGATGAGTTTTCTTGAGAAACTCTTCAGTCCATGAAATCCATTATGTTTTAACCCACTGCTCTTCAAACAGAGCCTCGTTTGCTTAGCAAAGCTCTGTGCTGAGGTGCTGGGAATGAGATCTTTGATGTTTCTGAGGTGCTCCTGACTCTGCTGTGTTTGAGCAGGGAAGCTCATGGCAGGTGAGTGAGAAGGAACAAGGGAAAACATCTTTCTCGTGGAAGGAATCGCTGCCAGGGGTGCAGGATTGGGATGGGATGATCTTTAAGGTCCTTTCCAATCCAAACCAATCTGTGATTCCATGAAAAAACTGTAGAGGAGCCACAAAAGAAATGATGCTTCAGGGTTTTCCATACCAGTGCTATTTTGGGCCATGCTTAACCAGGGAAAGGAGGGAAGGAAAGATTCATGGGGACAACAAACTCTGCCTGATGTAGCTTTGGTTCTTTGATTTTGTGGAATCTTGGTAAATGATGCAGTTGTGTGTGTCAGAACTTAGGATAGTCACTGTATTGCTTCTGTCTGCAACAACTCATTAATAACATCCCAGAATGACTTGATCCAAAGAGTAAATTATTGTTACACACGGTGCCAAGTTTATTTTTAATAATATTTTTAAAATCAACTGGGAGCATAAAGATGTGGCCTCACAGGGTGATCTCTGGGAGACACTGACACCTTTCCACTTGTAAACCCCAAGGAGTTTTTCCCCTTCAGTTTGTTTTCCTGGTTGCATTTTTAGCTGCTTTCTGGAGTTTAAGCTGGGCATTTTCTGCTGAAGGGCATAAAATAGCACAAATTGCACTGGAATTTGAGATGGTTGTTTTTGCAATGGTTATGGAAGACTGAAAATGGAAAGCAGTAAGAATTTCTGTGGAGATTTGCTGAGACTTTCCTGATTCATAGCTGGAATTGCTGCCTCTATTTTTCTCTTTTTTCTAACCCTCAAATTTGTATTATATTTTTCTATTCCAGAAGCTTCTGAAAATGACAATGTTATGTTTCAATTCCATAAATCCAGCATAGCCTTGTGCCACTTGGCAGTATCACTCAAATGTACAGTTTGGATGTGGTTGCAGTCACTGTTGGCACAGGAAATGTTCTTTTTCAAAAAAATATGGGGAAGAAAACCCATGCCTGGCATGTCAGCTCCTGTCCTACAGCTTCTGGAGCTCTTTCTCTGCTTCCTGCCTTGCCACCTCCCACCTTTCTCCTCCCTTTGCCCCATCTGCCTGTTTCTGATTTAGACAAGAAGCGAGATGTGCTGTGACTGATTTAGAGCATGTGCTGATTTGCCAGCTGGCTGCTATCTCAGAGCTCTGGGGTCAGCCAGACAGAAGAGATAAGGGCTGAGCTCTCCTCGCCTCTCCCCAGCCAGAGTTCACCTCTACTCCTTTGCTGGGGTGTTCTCCCCCTCGAGATTGGCACAGTCTAAAATATACTTAGGCTCACTAAACCTTCCTTCCCCTTTTGAATATGGAAAAACTGATCTGGGTGTTACTAAAATAACTAATAACTACAAACAGTTTGTGTTTGACTATGTAATTTAATTATTCTATTTTAAAAACTGAAGCAGTAGTGGTATTGCACATGCACTGATGGTCTCAGTTGGGACCTGCTCTGATTTTACCCTTTTTTTTACACTGTGCTGAGATCTGTGGAACCACCAGAATGTTTACAGGAAAACAAATGTGTCCTGATCAAGAAGTTTGATCAGGACACATTTACACCATGTAAGAGGTACTTTAAAAAAGAAATTTTTATTCAGGCTGCATTTCTTCATTCACTCTCAAAACAGCAGATATATTCATGAAACCATGGAATGATTTGAGTTAGAAAAGACCTTAAAAATCACCTCATTCCAACCCCCTGCTACGACCTGCAACAAATAAAATACTGTTAAATGTAGGATGTTGTTTCAGAGTAGTCTTCCTCCTTTTTTAATTTTAGACTTAAATTAGATACATTAGATTCCCCCTACTTCTGTTTGGCATTGAGCTGAGAAGAGATAAAAGAAGGGAGTTGGCAAATTCCTGTCAGACTGGATACGAGTGAAAACAAGTAGCTGGAAGCATCTCAGTGACATCCTTCAGTGGCTAAAAGATAAAGTTTTCCCTCCCTGCCTTGGATGCTTCTGCTGCATCTGAGATAGATGGGAATTTGTGGCTGTGAGCTGCATTCCCTGCACCTCAGAATGGCAGCACCCTTGGGGATGGAGAGGGACTTGGGATAATGGATGGGAGGACAGGACCCAGGGAATGGCTTCCCACTGCCAGAGGGCAGGGATAGATGGGATATGGGGAAGGAATTGTTCCCTGAGAGGGTAGGGAAGCCCTGGCACAGGGTGCCCAGAGAAGCTGTGGCTGTTTCATCCCTGGGAGCTTCTCTGTGCCAGGGCCTCCCAACCCTCACAGGGAACAATTCCTTCCATATATCTAATCTAAATTTCCCCTCTTCCAGTTTGAACCCATTCTCCCTTGTCCTGTCACTCCAGTTCCTGGTGATCAGTCCCTTTCCAGCTTCCCTGTCACCCTTCAGACACACAATCTTCTCTTCTCCAGGCTGAGCAGCCCCAAATTCCTCAGCCTGCCTCCTTAGGGGAGGTGCTCCAGTCCTCTTATTGACCTCATGGCCTCCTCTGGACTTGCTCCACCACTTCCATGCCCTTCTTATGTTGGGGACACCAGAACTGCATGTAGAATTCCAGGTGGGGTCTGACAAGAGCAGAGTAGAGGGGGAAAATCACCTCCCTGTTCTTTGCATGTGTTCCTGTCGTGTGTTTTGTTGTGGGGGATCCTTCCCTGCTGTGTGGGTGATGCTGTTCTTGTTGTATTTACCTTTTCCTCCCCCCTGAGGTGGATGGGAGCACTTGGGTGTGAACACCCAGCACTCCCCTTGTGTCCTTGCAGCAAACCAGGCTGCTGTGGGTGCTTTATTTCCCCATCTATTCATCTCCCAAGGGATTTTGAATCAGGCTAAAAATCTTTTCATGGGTTTCTGGGCCCAGCACGCAGCTGCAGCATTAATGGGCTGGTATGTGCTCAGCACAATGCTGTGTGATGCAGGCTGCACCCTTAATGCTTTCCTTGGGGAAACATTTGTCCCATTTATTCTCTTCATGGTCAAAAGTACATCAAGCAAGCTGCAGCTCTGTGTAGCTGTGCTGTGTCCCAAATGCTGCACGCTGGGTTTTGTGGGGCTTCTGTTCCCTCACGTTTGGATTAAGCAAGACCCAAGACCTGGGTTTGTGTTTGTGCAGCCCTTCAGAAAATGAGATAGTTAGTTCAGACTAAAGGTCTTAAGTTAAGCTTGATGATACACAGCCCTGTATAATCCATCCTGTTAAAGTTGTATCTGTGATGGGCCATGTCAGATTATATCCTTATGGCTGCTTTAACCCAAATACTCAATAATATGCCTCATGTTGAGGGCTGGGCAGGTCATCTGGGTTGTTGGAATATAATCCTGCCTCGGAATTGGGCTGGGGAATGTGAGCAGGGCAGTGTCACATCTCTGAATGCTAAACTCAGACTCTGAATCCAGGCTTGCTGTTGCCTTTGTTTTGCAAGGAGAATGTTCTTGCAAGAAGAGGAGTTAACCTGCCCTAAATGCAGTTTCCAGTGAAGTCCTGCAGCAAAGCTCTCCATGAGCATTTCAGAACATGGAAAGCCAGGAAAATGCTCCTGTGTCTCTCTGAGAGGAATCCAGAGAGGCTCTCTGGAGTCTCCTGTTTCTGGATCAAAGCCCCAGTGAAGGAGATTCCCTCAAAAAAATCCACCCAGGAGCGACAGCCGAGACTCCACACCAAGCTCGCTGCCAAGGACCTTGGGAGAGCCTTTATTCCATCTAAGCCTTTATTCCATCTCAGCCAGGTGGCAGGGGAGCCAGGGTCATGTTGGCACTGCTGACTTGGATGACCCTGTGACATGGGGTGACCTTGACTTAAACAATCACCCTGCTCTCCCGAGTCACCCTCGTTCCTGTTCTGTCAAACACATACACACAGCAGATCCAGGCATGAGTAAAAAGAGGTGATGGATTTGCATAATAAATAATTGGTTTTGAGAGACAATGCTCAGAAATTGCTATTTTTAAACTCGCTTCTCAAGCCCTGGGAGCAGCAGGAGCTCTAAGGGTAATCCTGTATGGCTCCCATGTCTTTCTCCTTCTCTGTTCAAAAGAAATCAGTGTTGCCTGTCACAAGACTTTACTCGTTGCTGATGTCAAGAGTTTCCTAATGTCATTTGGAAGGTCCAGGACAAGGGGAGTATCAGTGGTTTGTTGTGTGTTTACTCCTTTTCTCCAGCCTCTGATGTGGGGAGGCCACATAACCTGCAGTCATTGACTGGGGCCATGCTGGTGTTTAAAAGGTCACTCCACTAATTTTGTACTTGCTTAAAAACAAACAAACAAAAACCCCCAAACTTTTAAATTCTGCACATAACAGGCTGGAGGAATTGCTGTTCTCTGCTCATTCTTTTAGGGAAGCAAATGTTTGCTCTGCTGTCCTAGCAACCATGAGAGGGCTGAGTTGGGCAGGCCCAGGGGCTGGACTCTGAAATTTCCTCTTGAATTACACCCCTGAAGTTCCTGTTCAAGTGGTTTTGGAAATTTTTATGTTGCTTGGGTACTTTGTTTTTAAGAGGCAGTAACACCCAGACAGAGAGAGAGGTGTCACAAGAAAAATAAACCTGTGAGAGAATGAGGAAGAGATGCAGTATGAGGAAAATCAGTGGCTTTGAATTTTAAATCAACTCTGAGCAGCATCTCAAATCTTGCTCCTAGAAGGGTTTATAAAATGACTTGGGATCCGTAAGCAAGGAAAGATCTGAGGAGAGAAATGAACTTTTTAAATAAAGCATTCAAATGATTAATGATAGCATAATTAAGCTAAAATCACTACAACTAACAGTCCTTGTTTTTCTTTTGTCTTTTTTTTTCTTCCCCTGACCTTGTACCAATCCTTTCCACTCCTGATGCATTGGGGAACAGCAGGACTCACCCAAAGGTAAGGGCTTTTATCAGAGTGTGAGAGTTGTCCTATCACTTGCTCAGTCTTGGGTTATCCAAATATTAAAAGCATTTTGAAGAGCTCTGCTCAGCTGCTGAGTAAGAAACTCGAAGCATCTCCTTGCTGCAGAAGTGCTCTGCACAGCCCGTGCCAAGAAATGAGTCAGAGGAACAAATGAGAACATCCACACTCAGCACTGCACACTCTGAATGGGAGATACTTGTTCTTTGTGGGCTTTTTAAAAGCATTTTCTGGTTTTTGTGTTCAAGCAAACTCATTTTGTTTTTATGATCTTGTGACTTCACACTTGTTCTGAAGACTCTGCCTTGGCATGTCAGGGTTCAGCTCCATGGATGTGCTCACAGAGCCTGTGGTGTTTCACTAAATATTCTAAAGGCTTGGGATGCTTTAATGATATGTTTAGCTGTAAAGTAAATTCAAAAGGGGGAGAAAAAACCACCTTAATTTTAAATATACAAGCTGTTGTTTCCTCAGTTAGAGGATATAAAATAACTAATTTATCTCTTGATGCTGGGGTGTCAGTGTAGCGTGGGGGGAGGGGGGGAAACAGTGTATTTTTAAAGATAAATTATTTTAATTTCAAGGATTTTGCTATGTTAAGCATTTTCATAAATGTTGGTAGTCAGCAGTGCAGCTATGCAGGACATCCAAAGAGGAAAGTGCAGCTTCCATTGAGCTTAGAGGGGAAATCCACAGCCACAGAGCCCCACACTGCACTTCCCTTTTCCTACATCCTACAGAATAAATCTTGCCCATGTGAATGTAGGTCAGACATTACCCTAATTAATATTTTTCCTTGCAGATACATACCCAGGGGAGCTGTTTCTGCAAACATCTGTCCCAAAAAATATACATTGTATTATTTCAGGTCATCTTCCATTTCCATGGACCTTTGGATTTATGCCAAAATTTAAACTTTGGTATTAAAAATATTATAGTGCTGCTCTTTTCATGATAAAACTGATTTGCTTTCTATTATTCTTTGCAAATATTAGACTTTGATGAGTGCTTTGGTTTGTCATGGTATGTAAATAAATACATACTCCTCTTGTATGGAAAGAGGTTCCTGCTCTAAGGCTTGTTTTTAATTTATGCAGACAAGAGGCAGGGGGAGATGGGAGGCAGAAAGAGCTGGAGGACATCTGTCAGTTTGCAAGAGAAACTGGTGAAAATGAATTGCAAGGATGGGTTTGGAGGGAAATATGGAGAGGTCTTTGACATCCCCTGGGTTGGCACAGAAAGGGACAAATAGAAACAAGGGACAAATAAAAGCATACAGGGAAATGAAGTGTTTGTTTAGGCTTCAAACTCCTAGAAAAGAAGGAATTCAGGGGGAATGTGTGTTAAGTTCAGAATGTCAGAGTGTGAATGATATGTTGAATTTGGCAGCAGCTTCTCTAAGGTGGTGTTTCCTGGTTGTTTCCCTGCAGGTATTTGCATATGATCACTGCTTTTGGTCTATGGATGAATCTGTCAAAGAAAAATATGCAGGTAATAATATTTCCTGTGGTTTTTGTGGCTCAGAAGTGGGAATGATCTGATTAAAATGCAGTCCTTGCCCCAGGGCACAGAGCATATGGCACAGAGTGCTGTCCCCTCTGTGACTGGCTGCTGGCAAAGGGAAGAGGGAATTCTTCCATCATTCCAGTCTCTCTTCTCTAAAGGTGACAATAGCAATGGGCACTGCCACCCCTGAGCAGTGCAGGGAGTGGAGAAACCCAGCACAATAATGCTTTACTCCTATTTAACCTTTATTTAAAATACTGCTCCAACTCCATTGTTTTATTCTTATTTATTTCTTTATTTCTTTTGAGGGGGCATTGTTGTGTGTAATTTCACCTTTTTTAGTGCTGATGGGAGTTTGTTAAGTAAAACTTAATAAAGGAATTTTAATCAAAGCCTTATTTAATATAAGTGTATGTGAATTCAGGTGCTCTAGGGAGAATGTGTGATGTATGCAATTAAATGTTTTCTATTTATTATTATAATGCATTTTGGCAAATAGTTGTGGTAAAATATGAAATATACTCAGACTTACCACCCATATAATTTATTCCTTTCATACTTGTTATCCTTTAAAATTTGGGATCAGTTGAACTTGTTAACATTTATTTTATAAAAATATAAAATTCTGTATTTCTTATAAAAATCGTAAGAAAATTCAAAACACATTTCTCAATTTTAATTTCTTTAACAAATAACTAATGAATAGTAACCTATCAAGGCACTGAGAAAAATGTGACACTTTCAGCCATACAAATTACATAGGAATATTAAATATTTTGTTTCTCAAAT
>VZTN01000021.1:75049-99154 GCA_013400515.1 Erpornis zantholeuca
GGCAAATAGTTGTGGTAAAATATGAAATATACTTGGACTTACCACCCATATAATTTATTCCTTTCATACTTGTTATCCTTTAAAATTTGGGATCAGTTGAACTTGTTAACATTTATTTTATAAAAATATAAAATTCTGTATTTCTTATAAAAATCGTAAGAAAATTCAAAACACATTTCTCAATTTTAATTTCTTTAACAAATAACTAATGAATAGTAACCTATCAAGGCACTGAGAAAAATGTGACACTTTCAGCCATACAAATTACATAGGAATATTAAATATTTTGTTTCTCAAATTAATGGTAGTGCCTATATAAATGATATTTTGGTCTGTTATGTGGTGGAAGTGTTACCCCAGCTGAGCCTGGTACAGCTCTTGGTGATTTTGGTGGGGAATTCAGCATAGGTTTGGCTGTAAAGATAGGAACTTCTATGAGAGAAAGCAAGAGCTTAAAGGAACACTATTTGAGAGCACTTTTCAGTCCATAAAGTTCTGTCATGCCTTGTTCAGATTTTAGTTTTGCTGCTTGTAAAAGTAATTCTGAAAATAGAGATTTCATTTCAACTAATTGCTACCCAAATATTTTAAGCCTTTCCTTCCTCTGCTTGGAAAATGATCCAAAAATTACAATTACAATTGAAGTGATACACTTTCTTTTTTGCCAGTGCAAAATATCCTGTAAATATCCATATCTTCCACATAGTTGTGGTTCCTTCTCTGCAAAAATCTCCTCGTGGTATTACTGAATAACTTATACAATAAAATTTTCCAGTGCTCTGCTGATTCCCTTAGATTAAAATCAACTGACTGTCATTAAAATGTATAACTTGAGTATATTTTGAGAAGGTGTCATTCCCCAGCAGATTAAATTCTGCAGCTGGTCACAGATTCTCTGCTGATAAAACTTCTGAGTATGAACCCTGATAGGATGTTGCTTTAAGCACATCCAGGGATATCCATGATAACCCCAGCTCCAGGTTTCCACAGCAGCATAAATCTGGAGCACATCTTCTGCTCCTTTCTGGGGAGCAAACACTGGATGTGATTTGGGGAGCAAACACTGGATGTGATTTAGGCAGCAACAGCAGGAAAACCCTCACAGCTTTTACCTAATTGTCAAAGAACCCAAATCAAGGAACAAAAAGCTCCTGCTGTGTTACAATGTTGGCTTGTGTGTTTTATTTTCTAGGTCAAGATGTTGTTTTCAAGTGCCTTGGAGAGAATATTCTTCAGAATGCCTTTGAAGGCTACAATGCTTGTATCTTTGCCTATGGGCAGACAGGTGAGTCCCAGAGTAAGGGAGAGCTGTTCCCTCCAAGGGTGGTGTGTTCTGGCTGGAGGCTCTTTCCACAGCTCTTGTGACATAGTTTGAGGAGAAATGCCTTTCTAACGTAGATAAGAATTGTTTTCCTCTTTTGTAACATCAGATACGAGGTGGGCAGGATGAGAAGGAAGATTTTGTTGCTGCTGGCTACCCTTATTTCTCACACTTCAGATTATAACCTTTGGCAGGACCATGATCGTCCTTGAGCTCGGAGCATTGCTTAGGTTTTCTGCTTCTGCTCAGATTTTCTCCCTCTGCAGTTAAAATAATCTCGAATCATTTCAATGTAATATTTAAAGAGTAATATGAAGAATTTTCTCATGGTGGGTGTTAGTGGCTTGTCATCTACAGTAAGGCTGTATCTGCCTGAAAGTTCTCCAGCACTCTGAACCAAATTTCTTGTTTTCCTATTAATTAAAATAGTTTTTAGCTCAGTGGTGTTTGGGTTACTTTAAAGTAGAAAACTGATCAAATATCTTTCACTGAAATGCAAAAAAAAAAAAAAAAATTAACCTCTTCTATTTCCTGTCAGTTTTCTGCACAGCAGGAACATTTGTTGGATGTACCCTAATCACAGCTTCCCTCACACAGGGTCTGGAAAATCCTACACCATGATGGGTACTGCTGACCAGCCTGGGTTAATCCCTAGACTTTGCAGTGGACTCTTTGAAAGAGCACAGAAAGAGGAAAATGAAGAGCAGAGTTTCAAAGTGGAAGTATCCTACATGGAGATTTACAATGAGAAAGTCAGAGATCTCCTTGACCCCAAAGGGTATGGAATTTGTGTGTCAATGGCACTGTAGTATTTATCCCTCACTCTTCCTTTCCATAACCAGTTTGCCTTAATGGATCCCACCTAAAGCATTTGCCTAAGATGGCTTTTGCTGCTTCCTGATCTCAGCATCTCCTCATTATAAATCAAAATAAAGTAGCAAGACTAAAAGCTTGGAGTAAATTTACCTTTTGTGAAGTGACAACACTGTCTGTGTCAGCTTTTTATGTGTTAGAGAGCTTTTTCTGTTTGCATTCTGGCCCTTGCTCTGTGCTTCAGAGGGTATTTGTGAGACCATCCTGTTTGAGATGTGTCAGGGAGAAGTTGACTTTGTGTAAATGTTGTCTTAAGTCAGTCATGTGCTTATAAATCCCTTTTTTTTCCCCAACCAGAAGCCGTCAGTCATTAAAGGTTAGAGAACACAGTGTTTATGGCCCTTACGTAGATGGCCTATCCAAACTAGCTGTTGCTAGCTACAAGGTAAGGATCAACTTTATGAAAGGCTTGTCTTGACATCCTAAACACCAGGTGCTGTCCCTTAAGCTGGACAGAATTATTAAAATGCTCCTGATCACTAATCTTAGAGTGAGAGAACTATAGATTGTTCTATTGTGATGCCTGGGGAGAACAGGGCTAAGAGCAGAAACTCCCTTCATCCTCTGATGCTCAATAATTCTGGAAGTAATTCAGCTGTTGAATGGAACATTTCCTCCCAGCCTTAAGATGAGTGCACACTGTCATGGGAGAGTGTTCTGTGATTAATTCCAGGCCCAGGATTAAGCAGAGCCAGGCTCTCAGTGCCCCACTGTGTCACTTTTTGCTGGTCATGCTCCAGTCAGTAATTTCCCTTCCCAGTAGCACATGCTGGAATTAGGAACTAATGGTTGTTTACAAAGCAAATACTTGAGTGCATCACATGAAACTTGTTTGCAGGACAGTAAATGTTTATTTGTGCATGCACAAAATGCTCTGTTTTATAAGGAGCATTAACTTACTGTGGGGGGAAATGGAAAAAATATGGGATGGAATTCTGTCATGTTAACCAACACATGAAAGCAGTGCTATCCCCTCTACTGCAGTTTCTCCAGGTGTTCATCCAGCACTCCTTGGTGCTTTCTGCTAAGACAGGACACATTTCATGCTTTGCCTTTCCATGTTGCCCAGCAGCTTTGTGTAATCCAGAATTTGGAGTTAGTGGTCTGTGGTGGTCCTTTGTTTGACTGTTTTTTCGAGTTGTTTTGGCATCACCCAGATTGAGATGCAGAAATAGAAGTTTAGCCCAAGACTCCGAGGTTTTAACCATTTCACAGAATTGCTGTGAAGCCCCAAAGCAGGGGAGCTGCACATTTCTCAAGCATCACAACAGATCTTAATAAGCTTATAATAATTATAATAAAAACACTTAATAAGCTCTTCAAATTTAGAGGAATATAATGACCTGTTCAGTGCATTTCTGTTTTACAAACCTCTGAGCCTTCTGTCAGTATTCCAGACTCTGAGGCCATGACAACTGAGGCTAAAATGTGACAGGATTCAAACACGAATTGCTGTTTCCTCACTTGTCTCTCTGCTTTTGAGTGTTGCTGTGTGCAGCCAGGTGCATTATTTTTGTTGATAATTTAATACCTAGGTTGAGGAGTGGGTGAAGTCATGGCACTGTGGAGTTTCTAGGCTTTAAAAGAGGGGGAGGGATGACTTTTATTTTTTCCTCACGTTTTTCTGAATAAACAAACAGGGAGAAAATGCTGTATTTGACCAAAACAGCATGATTTTTTGTGGTCATTGAGAGGGATGTTAATGCAGATATGCTCATGGCTGTGAAAATTGTATTTAGGACATCGAGTCCCTGATGTCTGAGGGCAACAAATCTCGGACAGTGGCTGCCACCAACATGAACGAGGAGAGCAGTCGGTCCCACGCAGTCTTCAAGATCATCCTCACCCACACCCTCTATGATGTGCAATCAGGGGTAAGGAAATCCAGCTGCAAGCTCCAAATGTCAGGCTGGGATGTTTCTCTTGCTCTGATGTGTATCATAAGAAAAGAAACACTTCTTTAGAAGCAGCAGTTTGTAGTACAGGCTGAAGATAAAATAGGTGAGAAATAGAACACCTGAGTGTACCTCTGGTGATCCTCTTGCAGTGGTTATTTAATGCAAGTTTGTATAAATGATCAGCTTTCTAAATTGAAAAAAATACTAATTTTAAGTATTTTGCGTTGTGTGCCATTTATACTTTTATGTGTATATATTAAATACCTAAAAAGCATTTAAATCTGCACATATTTTAATCTATGTTTCCTTGTACATAAATATGCCTCAGAGGGTGTATGAAATCCATTATGTCAATATTATTTAGTCCCTCACAGAAAATGGTGATAAACTTGAATTGAAATAAGTATCTTTAAACTTTGTTGATAGATTCTGCGCTTGGGTAATTCTTCAATATTTTTAAAGCCTTTCTCCTTTCTCCTAAAGGAGAAATTTTGAGTGTCCACAGAGCAAATCTGAGCTTAAATATTGAATATATTGGAAAGCATAATGAGCATTATTAATTGGGCTTTTTTTTCTCCTAATTTCTCAGTTTCCACCAATCTTCTTATCCACACAATTTTCCTCGTAATTTATTTTGGTTTTTTTTTCCCTTTGCAATTCAAATCAGCATCACACTGTGCTGAATTCTTTTATTTTCCCATAGTTGGTCATTCCAGTTTTGCTGTGGCTCTTCTGCTTGCTTTTCATGGCTGCTTTCTGTGTGGTCCTGCTCAGCCTGGATGCAGAGCAGTCCTTGTGACTGCCCATCTCCTCTGCACCTTCCAGTGACCCCAGTGTGAACTTCTGTGACAGATCTCCCATCTGCTGGTCCTTCCAGTCCTGGGAATGGCACATTTCATGATCACACCATATTTTGAGGGGTTTAGGGTGACATTTTTGAAAGCTGACTAATTCTAATTATCCTGTTCATTTATGGGAATGCAGCACTTTGCACTGGGATACTGAGGTGCTGAAGGTGCAGGTGCTGCAGAAGAACACAATGAGAGCAAGCTGTTCTCAAAGACAGTTGGCTCTTCAAATTGTTGTAGGGAATTCATTGGGTGTCTCAGAATGTTGTTTTGGGTCAAATGAGATTAAAAAAAGGATTTGTAACAAAATGGGTGTTAAAGGTTTAAATACTCACATAGCTGGGATCGTGTTCCAGGAGGCTGATAAGGATAAAGGAGACTTGGCAATTTTCATCATATATGTAAATTAGAACATTCTTCTCATCAGGTTCATTCCTAGTCTCTGAAGAACAGAAGAAAGCTGGTGTAAAATCTGAGGATTCTAGGAGAGTGTTTTCAAGATGGGATTGTGAACCTCATGTCTCTGTTTGTGGCTCCTTTGGAGTAACTCTGAATTTTTCATGGTTCATCCCTTCCTTAGTGTGCCCTGTGTACATCTCTGGAGATTCCTGAGATATTTGAACATACCAGAGCACCTGACTTCACATCATCCCTGACTTCACTGTTGTTTCTGAAGCAGCAGGTAGTGAGTTAGCACAGGACACTGTTCAAATCCAGTGATTCCCAAAGGGCTTGGAACAAGAGTCTGCACCAAAAATGAAGTTTAATTCCTGTTGTAAGATACTTCAAACAGTGTAACTCGATGTAAGTGACCTAACAGTGGCTGTTCTCTGGTTCCTTCCCCAGACATCAGGTGAGAAGGTGGGCAAGCTGAGCCTGGTGGACTTGGCAGGTAGTGAAAGGGCAACTAAAACTGGTGCTGCAGGAGACAGGCTGAAAGAAGGAAGCAACATTAACAAGTAAGGCTTTGAGATTATTTATTTTCCTTTTTTCATCACCATTTCCTGCTAAGTACAGCCTACTTGTCTTGTAGTCAGTTTTTGCTTTTCCTTATCTCTGTTTCTCTTTCTGACATGCAATATATTCTTAGATATGGGAGTATCTATTTTAAAAACATTTGTGTTCCTGCAACTGCCACAAATTTCATTGTGAAGATGATTATAAAGACTGAAAATATACTGAAAAAAAAAGGAGTGGAGCTTTTATGGAGAAAGAATGATCAAAATTAAACTAGGAATTTTTTCCTCAGAGCATGTTTTTGGAGAGAAAGTCACTGTCTAAATATGCATTTGACTTATGAATATTTACCCTTGTTAATAACTGCTTGTGTTCTCTGGGCAGATCCCTCACAACTCTGGGGCTTGTTATTTCTGCTCTGGCAGATCAGGCTGCTGGCAAGAACAAGAACAAATTTGTTCCATATCGTGATTCTGTGCTCACTTGGTTACTTAAAGTAAGTAAGTTGTTTTTTTTTTTTAATAATCTTCTTTCTTTAAAGTGAAATAAAAGACAGGAAAAAGGGAAAAGAGTCTCATTGAATGAAATCAAAATTCTGTGCTTTTTGTCTCATTTTCTGGGTTTGATGTTAACCATAATTGTCTTTGGAAAATGAGCTGGGTGTAAGCCATTAGTATCTCTGCAGACTAAATATGTTCCCTGTCTTCTGCTGACCTGCAATGGCCTAAGGAATAAGGAACTTTAAAAATAAAATTATAAGCAGTGTATTTTATGGGTCAGTGTAAGTACAGCTTCACACAAACCTTGGGGCTAATTTCATTTGGGTTATTTCTGCATGCAGCTGGGTTTTACATACTGGCATGGTTAGCTCTGAAGATGTTGATTAAGACTATTACCTTTTCCTAATTGTCTAATTTCATCGTTAGGATATTCTACTTTTGTCAGCAGAGTATAATTGCAGTATAATTGTATACCCTGGTTGTAGTCTGAGGAACAGGTCAGGAGGCTTCAGAGATGGTGCTCATGTGAAATGAGCAGCTAAAGAATTTTCTGATCTGCACAAGGCTCTTATTTGGTTTTATTTTGGGGGAAAAAGGAGCATGTCATGGTGAAGATCTGTACAGTCTAAACTAAAAAAAAAACCCCAAATTGTTAAATATGAGATTTATGTACATCACATTTCTTTTTTTCCCTTTGTGCTGTGTTTAGTTGTTATCCAGGAGCAACTAAGGATATTTATTGGTAGAAAGAAATAATCAGGAAGAAACTGATTTTTGGCATCAGCAGCCTTTGTCCTCTTGTAGATGCTCTGACTACATTTTGTTGTCTTGGCTTCCCCACCCTTTCTTAGCAGTGTTTTTAGGTGTTCTTTGAATTTCACCTCCCTGGGATTTAACTGCACATGAGGAAAGAAAAAGGCAAAGTGACTTGCAGGTTGTACAGGAGTGTGAAGATAAAAAAAGTTTTCCATGCTGAGATGTGAAAATGAAGTTGAATTCAATGCTTAAGGAAAATAAAATCTCTGCTTGTGTAACCTCTTGACACACAAACCTTCATTTTTCTCAGTGCTGCCTTTTAGTGAGCCTTTTAGCATGACTTGTGAAATGATTTATCTGTAGCAGATACAGACATCAGATAGCCAAGTAAAAACCCAAATGTCACAGCACAAACAGTGTCTGAGTAAAGCAAGACCTCCTAGCACAGCATTCTTGCACTAAGGCTTTTTCAGTGTTTAAATACATTTTTGCCTCGATGTTTTCACTGAGTTTTTACTCTCATTAATGAGGAACAAGTGATTTTTTTTTGGCTCTCTGCAAAGATGGCAACGAAGCCACTGCACAGCTTCGCTTAGCCTCAGTGCCCAAGGTTCCTGATGTGGCTGCAGCAGGGTGGAAACCTCCCTCATGAATTTCCTGCCTTGTTGGAATTAGTTCTACTGCTCCATTTCTAAACAAATCCAGGGAGCAGACTGCAGTTCCTGTTCAGCACCTGTCTGAGGCATTGTGGCCACTTTTGTTCTGCCTCCTTTCAGGCAAACCCTCTTTGTGTCCAACATCCACATCAAGTGCCTACAAAAGGGTTGGGGGCTTTTGGTTTGGGTTTTTTTTTTAACAAACAAGCTCTCATTTAAGCTTTATTTCGAAAGGGGGAAAATTTAAACTTTTTTTTCTTAATTAGACATCAAAGGAGGGGTTTATTCTTTTAAAGAGGCCTGTTTGGAGAAGCCATGAGATTGTGGGCTGTCTTTCTCCCTGGCTTGCAACTTTTAATTATGATACCAAAGCAGGCTATGTGTGTTCTAACTGCAGGAATATCTGTCATACCGTGTCTCTCCACAAAATTGAGAGAACACTTCAGGACACCTCAAGATGTGACACTTTTTGCTTAATTTTGTTGAAGATCTTTAGACAGAAGTTCCAGGTGTCAAATGTCATTGCTTGAGCAGTGGCATCAGGTTATGTGGAGGGAGCAGAATTGCTTTGTCTGTTCTGTAACCTCTTGATTTAATCAAATTGTGTTGGCACAAACATCTCATTTATCCATGTTAATCAGTAGCCTGATGGCTGCTATTAAAAATACCATTTCTGAGCTCTACCTTTTAAGTTGTTTTTTTGATGCTAGAGAAAAACAGAGCTAGTTTATTCTTAGAAAGAACTTATTTATTTCCATTCTGTCTGATACATGCAAGGCCAGCATTGCCAGGGTCATTTACAGACTCTCTTCAGTAATGAGAGGCTGATTTGCTATTTTTTCACCTTTCTTGCTTATCATTAAAGCAATCAGTGAAATCAGCACAAGGGTTTTATACATAAAACTTTATCAGACACTCCAGCATTGGGCATGAATTGCTGCAGGAGGGACTTTCCTCAGTTCATAATGGATGTATTATTGTGGCTTCTGGTGTATGACTCTTACAGCATTCTCAGCTGCCTCTACAGCAGAGCTGCAATTGAAATAATAAATTAATCCTAGGTTGGAGCTAATTAGTACAGCGAAGGACATTCCCAAAGTGCCAACAGTTAAAGTTGGGTTTTGAAGAGGAGTACCTGGCCAGCTCCCTGCCCAACCATCTTTTTTTGCAGGACAGGGACTGCAGCTGCAGGGTGTCATTCCTAATTTTTGGCCAGGAAATCCTGTGGAATGATTCATGTGCTCCTGATAGTCTTAAAGTTTTCAGTTAAAAAGTATTTATGTGGTGCAGAGTGGACCCTCCCAAGGCATGGATTAATTGGGAGTAAACATTGGCTAATCCTTGGGTGAGAAAAGCCACACAGAGATCAGTCAGAAGGTTGTTCTTTGCAGCTGATTTCTCTATAAAGACACTTACCTGCATGTGCTGACTGTGTTGAACACTAGAAATGTATATATATTTACATTTTATATTAGTTCCATGCCCTTTTGCATGGCCAGAGACAGCCAAGTGCTGCCAACAGCCTGACTGCTGTCAAACTGGTTTAGGCATCACGCAGCCAAAAAGAGTCTTGGGGAAACACTTAAAGGAGCATTTTAATGATTGCTGGGGAAAGCTCCACTTGTGCTTTGGAATTGAGATGGTTTGACAAGCAGCTAATGCAGTCAGATTGTTCTAATGGCAATGCCTGACCTACATTTCATGGGTTATTGAAGATGAAAATTAAGAGCGTGGTTTGTCTCAGAAAGGGATATTGGGTAAAAAACAAACAAACAAAAAAAACCCCCAAAATTCCAAACAGACAAAAGAAACCAAATTGCCAAAGAGAAAAAAGAAAATCTGCTGCAAAATTCAAACCAGAATATTTGATCTTTCTATATCTATATCTGGCCAAAATTGTAAACCGTAATCTTATGATCAATAAAAGATTGAATCTTTCCCTCTTGGTTTCCTTCGTTCCTTCCTTGTTTCCTTCCTTGTTTCGTGCCCTTCTCTCTCAACTAAATCCCAGGAGGTTAATTTCTTGTGTAACTCAATTTAGATTTGTGGACTGTGTCAGTGGGGGGAAGGGAAGGGCCCCATTCTGAATGTTTATAGGAATAAAATCAGCTATATTGTTTATGAGGAGTTCTTTCAGTAATTCAAGTATTTATTGACGACATCTCTCTTCCAGTCTTTAAAATGAGATAATCTGAATTCACCTCAGTTTTCCCTGAGCTCCCTCAGAAGTGTCTGAGAAGTTCCGTGCTGAAGTGTTTACACTTCTGGTTTGTAAACCTAAGCAGAAAACATAGAAAGAAACCTTTGAAGCCCTTACCAGGCCCTGTAAAGCCCAAACCAGGGCCTTTTATTTTTTCCCACTCCCATTGAAACTCAAAAAAACCCAAGAACAAAAGCCAAGAATGACGTTTCCTAAACGAGCGTTGAAAATCACGACTTTCTCTTGACTCCTTCAACTCCTACCACTGAACCGCCGGCAAAGCGAAATAAAAACACATTGATTCTAAAACACACAACCTTCCAGGACAGCCTCGGGGGCAACAGCAAGACAGCCATGGTGGCCACGGTGAGCCCGGCGGCCGACAACTACGAGGAGACGCTGTCGACGCTGCGCTACGCCGACAGGGCCAAGAACATCGTCAACCACGCCGTGGTCAACGAGGACCCCAACGCCCGCATCATCCGCGAGCTCCGCGAGGAGGTGGAGAAGCTCCGGGAGCAGCTCACCAAGGCTGAGGTATGAACTGGGAGCTGTGGGAGGCCTAGGTCCCCTGTTCTCTGCCCTGGGATTTTTCTTCCTTCTGTTCATCATGTTGGAAAGAATGCAGCGAGAGATCTTCTTTTGCTGTTTCAGAGTTGTTTATTTTCCTTATCAAAACCTCGGAGGCAGTGGCAGCATCCTCCAAGGACACCAGGGCAGAAAGGGCAATGGCAGCTAAAAAGCAGCTGCCTTTTATATCTTACTAACAACCATTCAAGAAACAATGAGTATCCTATTTTCTCTCATCTTATTGCTATGTCTTTTCAATACTAACTTTTTTCCACTAACACACCTCAGGAACTGGTGTCAGAGGAGAGAGGAGGAGAATGAGGAGAGAGGAGAAGAAGAAAGAAGGAAAAACCACACCCAAAAATCTCCATCTTGTCCCTATGTAATACATAGAGCAAGATCCTAAAAACTACAACCAAACTCTCTGTGGTTCACTCAACAAAAATCTCTTCACCTCTCTGGTGCATTCAGGTTCTCCCAAAAGTGGAGGGAGCTTCTCCCAAAGCCTAGGTCGCTGGCTAGGCCACTTTTGAGGAGCTCTGGGGCTATAAAGAAACCACCAGAGGAGCAGGAGAAGCTTTCAGGCTTCCCTGGGCTCCGACAGGGAGCCTTGCAAATCCCAGTCATCCCCTGGTGTCAGCTGGCTCTCCAAAAGGAGCTCCATGAGGAAACATGGCAGGGTGTTCGAGGATACTTCCAGCTCCCTTGTGTAATTTTTTTTCCATTTATTTTCATTTCAGTGAGATACTGAGCAGCTTGTTGGGCATTTTTGGTTCTACTCCCTCTCTACAGGGAGACAAGGCAGATAGCTCTAGTGAAGGCTGGGTGGTTTCTAGGTAGACCTCTGTCGATATTTTTTAAGAATTTGGTGTGGCCACATCCTGTGAGATGTGACTTCAGTTAAATGAAGTTTTCTTGCTTGTTTCCAGCTGTTGAAGCTCTTACAGGCACTAGGCAATATCTCTCTACAACTCCCCAAAGAGAGGTTGTAGCCAGGTGGGGCTCAGCCTCTTCTCCCAGACAACCAGTGACAGGATAAGAGGTCACAGCCTTAAGCTGCACCAGGGAAAATTTAGGCTGGACATTAGGAAAAAATTCTTCACAGCAGGAGTGGTTGAGCACTGGAATGGGCTCCCCTGGGAGGTGGTGGAGTCACTGTCCCTGGAGGTGTTTAAGAAAAGACTGGAGGTGGCACTCAATGCCATGGTTTAGTTGGTAAGGTGGTGTTAGGTCGTAGGTTGGACTCGATGATCTCCAAGGTCTTTTCCAAACTCTTCTGTGATTGCTTCCACAGTGAAATTTCAAGAGAAACATGGTCTAAATGTTAGATGAAGGCCAAGAATTAGTGTAATTCCAACTTCTGTTCCCAAAGGGACAAAGCAATGGTGATGTAATCCCTCTGGTTCAGAAAAATTATGATGACAGCATTTGCATCACGAGGTATGCAGGGAATGCAGGCTGTGATACTACAAATGACTTGTGGATTTTGGACTCTTCTCATTTGAGCTGCCTAATATTCTAAGCATCCACTGTGTGTTTATCAGTTCCTTTAAGGTATCTCTAGCTAAATATCATAATATTAAATATCTAAAAACTCAGCTCTAAGATATCAACCACAGGCTTAATGCTACTCTGAGAACTGCAAGTAATCCCCATTGGTTTCATTTTTTAGCATTACTCCCAAAATAATGGCAGCTGTCCAAAGCAATGAAGTAGTGTTTCCTAAGAATGGAATAATAAATATTTCCTTTCCCAAGTATTAAAATCCCACCCTAGTTGTCATCCCAGTGGCATTGACAAAGAGCAAGGAAAAACCAGAGCAGTTTGCTCTTAAGAGGCTGCACAGTAAAGGTCAAACCCCACATTCACAGCCCTGTGCTCCTTTCAGTTCATTACATTTGTTGCTCATCTAATTGTTCTTACAGAAATGTGCATAAATAACTTCCTGAAGTGAACAAAAGCACTGACTCATTATGACAGGTTACATTTTCAAAGCTCATTTCCAGATCTAGAAGTTGCCAAGTTGTGAGTTTGGGGATTTCTTTACCCTTTGGTGTCAGTGTCCTTTTCTCTCCCAAACAGCCACAACAGAATTTGACAGTTGACTTTCCCCTCACAGAGTATGGAATTATCCTCTTTTCCCCTTTTCTTTTATAATCCATGCATTTAGATCCTTTTTTTTTTTTTTGTCAAAATTAATACCATGTTTGAATTCATCTGTCCCAAGGCCACCACCTTGTCCTTCCTGAGCTGGGAATTCTCCTGCTTCCAGCAGAGAAGCAGCCTATGGGTCTGGGATCAGGCTGGGCCCATTTCTTTGGGGTTTATTTGGACACTGCAGGGAATGAGGAGAGTTATCCAGGTCATTGTACAGCTGAAATATGTGAAAATGTTCCCTAATTGTCCAAAGAAATGGACAAATTAAACCTTGAGAATATGTGGGCTTCATCATTCTGCCCTGCTCTGTGGTGTCCACCCCTTTGCACTGATGATATTTTTTCTGGCATTCTGAATTTTTGTTTGGGAAATTGTCTTGGCTTCACTTTCCTTCCTGCATGGAATTCATAGAATCATGGAGCAGTTTTGAGCTGGAAGGGACCCTAAAGATCATCCAGTGCCACCCTCTGGCATGGGCAGGGACACCTTCCACTAGCCCAGGATGCTCCAAGCTCTGTCCAGCCTGGCCTTGGACACTTCCAGGGATCCTGGGCCATCCACAGCTTCTCTGGGCAACCTCTGCCAGGGCCTCCTCACCCTCACAGGCAGAATTCCTTCCCAATATCCCATCCATCCCTGCCTTCTGGCAGTGGGAAGCCATTCCCCCTTGTCCCACCAGATCCTTGTCCAAAGTCCTTCTCCCTTTTACCCCATATTTCAGTATTTAAAGCAGAAAAAGCCCTCACAGGATACATCAGCTGACAGTTCCTAGACTGTTGTGTCTCGAGGCAGAGGAAAGTCCTGTCTTAAAACAGGATTTTCCATCCCTGGTGCTTGCTCCTTTTCTTGAAGGAACTGCAGTGTAATGAGGCCACTCTTTGATCTGGATTCTTGTGAGGAGTTTTGGGTTTGTGGTGAGGGAATGTCTGATGGAGAACGATGCTCCCATTGTTTAATTGGCATTGCAGAAGTGCCACCCAGCCAGAACCATTTTCCTCGTTAGCAGTAATGAAATAATAATATAAGGAAGTCCAGAGGCTTTTTGATCAAGATTAGTAGAAGAGGAAATGCCAGCATGGAGATGGAAGGAAGGAAATGTATATAGCTTAAAAATCATGGAATAGTTTGAGTTGGGAGGGACCTTTTAAAGCTTTCTAGACCAACTCCCTGCCATGGGACACCTTCCACTATCCCAGGGTGCTACAAGCCCCATTCAGCCTGGCCTTGGACACTTCCAGGGATGGGAAGATGCTGATATCCTCTCAATTTTTGGGATGTCTGATAGGTGGTCATGGGGGTATCTTCTAAAGTTAGTCCTTGTTTGGAACATGGGCCTTTGAATATTTCACAAGACAAAATTAGAGCTGTGGCAAATTAGCAAGAAAATGGAGTTTCAGTGTCCAGAAGCACATTGTAAAGCTTCCTTTGATACTCACTCTGTAAACTGCATGTAGAAATGCAGAGATGCATAACCAGGAGACCTGCATTTTTCCTAGAGAAAAAATACTGCCCACATCAGGCCATTTAAAAATGAACAATAATAATATTTTGGTGGTGTGGCAGTTTACTGAGATGTGTCATTTTGAGGGTTTGACAGCTGAGGAGACATAGCCAGATCTTTAAAAAAAACCAAAAAACCCTGATTTAGATATGAGTCACTTGGGATGTAGAAATAAGATTAGTTTGTGTGTGAATATCTTTGTGCAAATCTGCCAGTATCGTGTAACTGCTTTGTGTTGAAGCACATAAACTCCACATTAACATCTGTACTTGAAACTAATTAAAAGAGCTTTTTGGTGCATTCTGCCTTTACGTGCAGTGGGTGTTTTAAAGACCCCTTTACTTACTGCTAAGTGTGCCTTGCAAAATGAGTCATGTTGCCTTTATTCCCCCATCTGTGTGGCTGCAAAGGGAAATAACACAAAGCACAAGCTTTACTTGTCTCATTTGCTTTTATTCCTGCAGGCTATGAAATCACCAGAATTAAAAGAACGATTGGAGGAATCAGAGAAGTTGATTCAGGAGATGACTGTGACCTGGGAAGAAAAATTACGAAAAACTGAGGAGATAGCTCAGGTTTGCTGCTTTCTTTCCTCCTTCCTGTCCCCATTTTTTATGACAAATAGGTTTGTTTTCTTTGTCTGTCGGTTCATGGAGGTTGTCTGAGTCTCTCCCCACATTTATGGGTAAGTAGGTCAGGCTTGCTGCCCTTTTGAAAAGCTTGACTTAATTCCTGTGATAGATGGGTGCCTCCCAGATTACCACTGCAGGGACAATAATAAATTGTCACTGTATGCAAATGGAGAAGTTATTTAAAAAAATTAATAATCCACAGATGAGAGGATTACAGGGATTTTTATATTCTTCAGGCAGTAAAATTGTTTGTGATGAGGGAGGGGAGCACTGAGAGCATTCAGTGCCAGGCTATGGACTGAGTGCCTCAGTGCACCAGGCAAAGGGCATTCAGAATGATAAAAATAGAGCTGTTGAGGATCTCTGTGTGTTTTAATAGCTCCTAAACTGATATTTAGGGCCTCAGACCATAACTGGAGATGATTACTTTGGAAAAGTGATGCAGGTCACCACGGTTATTGCATGACACTCCTGGTTCTTCCCACACAAATGCTGATGTATATATTTGCAGAGGGGAGCTTTGGAGGGGGAGGACTGTTGGGAGGTGATGAATAGTGTGTAATAAATAAGGGGAGAACGGAGCCTCTGGTACAAAGCCCTCTTGTAGATGCCACAATCAGAATAGACTCTGTTTACTTTGGTTTTAAAGATCCATTGTAAGAAGTGCTGCCTGTGACTACGAGAGCTTCCTGCCTTTCAGTGCAATTCCTCCCTGTGTGTAAGGGTGAAAAATAATAAAATAAAAAATAATAATAGTAAAAAAATCCCACTCTTACCCTACACAGTAGTTTCTAGGCATTGAAAGTGTGAGGAGGTTGAAAAGCTGGAGTAATGAACTCAGCTCTCCAGACTAAATGTGCCTTGATGTTTGCACATTGCTGCTTTAGCTCCCTTCCTCTGTCTCTAGATTCCCAGCCTGGGATGTTTCAGAGCTGGGAGTTTCATGAGCCTTGAAAAAGGGATTTTTTTTTCCAGAGGGGGGATGAGGAGAAGTGTTTGTGCAGCCCCAGTGGAAATCACTCTGTCACTCCCCTCCTCACCTGGACAGGGAGGAAAAGATGCAACAGAAAGTTCCTGGGTCGAGATAAGGATGGGGAGAGATCAATCACCAATTACTGTCATGGGCAGAGCTGATTTGACTTGGGAAAATGAGTTTAATTTGTTACCAATCAGATCAGAGTAGGGCAATGAGAAATAAAAACTAAATCTTAAAACACCTTCCCCCCACTTCTCCTTTTTTCCCAGGCTCAACTTCACTCCAAGTGTTCCATCTCCTACCCCCAGGTGGGACAGGGATATAGGGAAAGGGAGCTGTGCTCTGTTCTCCACACATTGTCTTTGCTGCTTTTCCCTCCTCAGGGGAGGGACTCCTCACTCTTCCTCTGCTCCCCTCCCATGGAGCTACTCCTCCATGAACTTTCTCATCATGGATCCCTTCCATGGCCTGCAGTTCTTCAGGGACTGCTCCATTATGGGTCCTTTTCCACAGGGTCAGTCCTTCAGGCACAGGCTGATCCATGTGGATCCGCCATGGGGACACAAATCCTGCCAGGACCTTGCTCCACTGTCAGCTCCTCTCTGCACAGGCACACAAATCCTGCCAGGACCTTGCTCCAGCATCAACTCCTCTCTGCACGGGGACACAGGTCCTGTCAGGACCCTGCTGCAGCGTGGGCTCCTCTCTGCACAGGGACACAGGTCCTGTCAGGACCCTGCTGCAGCGTGGGCTCCTCTCTGCACAGGGACACAGGTCCTGTCAGGACCCTGCTGCAGCGTGGGCTCCTCTCTGCACAGGGACACAGGTCCTGCCAGGACCCTGCTGCAGCGTGGGCTCCTCTCTCCATAGGGACACAGGTCCTGCTAGGACCCTGCTGCAGCGTGGGCTCCTCTCTCCATAGGGACACAGGTCCTGCTAGGACCCTGCTGCAGCGTGGGCTCCTCTCTCCATAGGGACACAGGTCCTGCTAGGACCCTGCTGCAGCGTGGGCTCCTCTCTCCATAGGGACACAGGTCCTGCTAGGACCCTGCTGCAGCGTGGGCTCCTCTCTCCATAGGGACACAGGTCCTGCTAGGACCCTGCTGCAGCGTGGGCTCCTCCCTGCACAGGGACACAGGTCCCTACCAAAACCTGGCCATGCAAACCCAATACTGTAGATTTAGGCAGGTCCAAGGCTAAAGACATTTCTCTCATGCCTCCTCAAGTGATTTTCCTTCTGGCCAACATCCACCAACATTTGTCTGTCAAACTGTGTCAGGGTAGGCAGGGAGGATGGAGGGATAATTGTAAATCCTTGAGGAAGGGATGATTCCTAATAAAGAGTAGGGACTGTCAATGAGGCATCAATAAGAGTTCCAAGCCTTAAACACCACATGGATGGGCAATATTTCACATTTTCAATGTGTATTTGACATACTTCTAATGTATTTTTTTCCAATGTTTAAGTTAATTAAGTCCTGAGAAAAAATTAACAGGAACTGGCTCCTTTTCTCTCAGTTAATCCTGTGAGATTCACATTGTGGGCTGAGTTCTCCTTAGGGCAATATATTCTTTATCTGTGTAGATAATAAGGATTTTTGTGAACTTCAGAGCCTGGCACTGGTGATCGGAAGAAAGATCTTTGACATCACACTGCAGTTTCTCCTCTGTTCTTTGTTTTCTCTCTCTCTCACACACACATGACTTTTCCTTACAAGGACATCATGTTGGGTTTGTAAGCGTGTGGGGAGAGAGGGAACAGAAAATCAAGAGCAAGTTGTGCTATTCTTTGCAATTTTAATCTTGATTAGAGCTGGTACAACTCCAGTGCTGAGCAGAGAACGATACTGAATACTGTGACATATTCGGTTTGTAAATATAAAGCACACTGCTAGGTAAAGATACATGATTTAAGTTGATATTTTTAAAAGTCTCAGCAGCACAGGGAAAGCACTGTAGGTCTGTTGTAGGTTTTTTTTTACTTAGTAGTTTCACCCTCCCCTGTTTCTGCTTCCCCCAGGAATCCTGTGAGGACCCTCCCATGTTTATTTCTTTTTTTTTTCTTTTTGCTGTTGTGGACAGTAAGTTGCACTTCAGTTTCTCTCTGATCCTGGGAACAATCCTCAACTTTTCTATCCTAGTGGAGTTTTTTTTGTAGAAGAATCCCTTTCTGTTCCCAAGTCAGAAATGTTTAATGTTCCTCTTTCACTGCTCTGGTCTCACCCAAACACTTCCCTTTGAGAGATGCACATTTTTGCACAGTAATGCTTTGTTGGGCATTTCTATGAAGTCTTTTGACAAGAACAAAACACCATCCAAAACGCTGCTATTCTTGTTCAGCAGGAAGTGTTCTTTGCATTACTTAAATAGCAGGTTGCCAGTTTTTTGTCATTTTGATTGCTCTGGAACAAAGGATAGACATGGAGCTTGGCTTGGCAGGGATTTAACTTAACTTGTTGCTTTTTAGCTGGAAAGGGAGAATAAAGGGCTCTAGAGATGGCTTTGTGGTAGCATTTTGCTGTTCCAGTGAGGTCATGGAGAAGCTCTGCAGTGCTGCAGGAGGCTGCTCCCAGCTGCTTGCATTCCCCACTGGCAATATGGGAATGTGTGGGACCAAAGCTCAGAGCCCTCTGAGACCAGAGGGGCGAGGACAGGAGAAATCACAGAAATCCCTGATCTGCTACAACTGAGGCTTTTGTGCCTCACCTGTTGCAGAAGGAGGAGTTTGCTGTTCTAGAAGTGTCAATCCATCATTTTTGCCAGACTGGAATGGATTTCAGAAGGGTTCTGCATCAATCAACTCAGTTTTGATGGCTGCTCTCTTACAGGAGCGTCAGAAACAGCTGGAAAGCCTTGGCATATCCCTGCAGTCCTCTGGAATAAAAGTTGGGGATAATAAATGCTTCCTGGTTAATTTGAATGCAGATCCAGCTCTCAATGAACTCCTGGTGTACTATTTAAAGGTAAAAATATATCTTTATATATGCAATTTTATTTAATGTAAGAAGTGGGCCTCTAATTCAGTTGGCAGAGGTGTACTTGGAGAGTTTTTATAAAACTGTTTATCTAAAAATACAAAAATTGATATGAGTACAACCTTTTTTTTTTCCAGATGTAGTTCACCATAGCAGAGGAAAAGTTTGGGGATTTGATTTTTTTTTGTTTGTTTTGGTTTTCTTTGGGTTTTTTTAAAAGAAATTTAGATGTGTTCTTTTTAGAAGCTGTCTCCTGTTCTGGGATGAGGGTTTTTTTGCTGGTTGGTGTTTTTTTTATGCCAACTTTCACAAGCTTTACTCAAGAGATTGTTTTATATAAAGGTTGGGCATATCAGTAGTCAGCTTCTCCATGTGCAGTCCAAATTCTGGCTGCTGTCTTCGGTTGATGAAATGCATTTTTAATCCTCTTCATGCAACTTGCCAGGAGTGAAAAACAAGTTCTGTTCTGCCTCAGCACTTCTGATGTGCAGTCCCTGTTTCTGATATTAACCATCAAACACATGATGTGACTTTTGAACTGTCTGCTGAAATACTTGGGCAGTTTATTGTGGTTTTTACCAACTGTAGATGGAGGAGAAACGAGGTACAACCATCTTAAAGTCACATTTTGGAGTGCAAGTTCTAAAAATTCTGCAGTGAACGTCGGCGGTTTGAGGTTCACATTAAGTCATTCTCTTCCCTTTGAAGTGGGGTAGAAACTCTCAAAACAGCCACAAAATCAGCAATTAGGCTGAAAGATGGTTTTGGTTCAGTTTTAGGAAATGCATGATCCTCTTTTAGATCAGCCATCATGGCTCTGTGATATCTCAGTAAAAACAAGGGAAAGAACTTTTGCCATGTTGTATTTGCTAAAAAAAAAACCAAAACATTAAAAAGGAGAAAAGAGCAGAGGTTTTGGGAGAGGTTGACTCTTTCCCAGACAACTTGCACTTAAAAGTTCAGAGTGTGACTCAGCTGCTAAATCACTGACAGATACTGGGACAGATCCCACTTCTCCCAGTGGTCACTGGGAACAAGGACAAAGCCTTGGCCCATCAGTGCCAGCAGAGAAAGTCTCAGGTGGTTCTCTGCTCTTTTCCTTTTCTAGGGAAAACTCCTCAGGGTAGATTTTATCTCCTTCAATTAGTCTTTGTTATTTTGTTGATAACTCAGGTTTGTCTTGCTGTTGGGGAATTTTGGTGTAAAAATCCTCGTTCTTTGAAATTATTTTGATAAAATTACTTGGAGCTGTTTTCCCTAAAATGCTGATATTTAACTCTTCTGTTTTTTGAGAATGTTCTCTCTGAGCTCTGTGTGTGCCAGGTCCTTCAAGTTCTGAAGAACAACCTGGACTGACCTGTCTAAACTCTTGTACCTGTTCCTCAAAAATTGCTTGGAGATGCCTAAAAAAGAGATTTCTGTCCCAAAAGGGAGATCCAGCCATGGCAGTGGTGGAGTCCCCATCCCTGGAGGGATTTAAAAGCCTTGTGGATGTGGCACTTGGGGCAGCAGTGGCCTTGGCAGTGCTGGGGGATGTTTGCATGGTCTTACAGTGGTATTTCCATCCTCAGCAATTTTCTCTGTGGGGTGATCCTTCATCTGCCAAATCCCCCATGCCTTGAGTCCTTCAGGAATTTCCCAAGCTGTTGCTGATGTAGGTGGAACCTCCATAATCGCCGTGGATCTGCCACTGTGAACCTTCCCTTAACTCCTCCTTGAAACCCTTTATTCCTTTGGCTTCTGCAACATCCCAAGGCACTGAATTCATCCATTAAATCATAAAAACCTCTTTGTTTTCAGATTTAACTCTTGCCTGTAAACTCCCTGCTTGTTATTTTAAGACAAAGCATTGATTTGCTTCTCTTTTTCCCTCTCTAAGGGAAGTATTGAACAGCTGTGAAATTTTGGGACCAGATGACACAACACATCCAGAAGGAGAATGGGTGAATTAGACCCAGTGAACCTCTGCAATCCATTGTTAACATCTGAATTAATTTATCCCCAGGAGCACACGTTAATAGGCTCAGACAACTCTCAGGATATCCAGCTGTGTGGAATGGGAATTCTTCCTGAGCACTGCATCATAGACATCACCCCAGAAGGCCAGGTTATGCTGACCCCTCAAAAAAACACCAGGTAAAGGAATAAAATGCAGTCACAGCTGTTTCAAAATTGCTGTTTTATCTAGTATTTTATGCTTAATGTTGCACAAAGATGCTTGGAAAATTAACTTCTCTTTCTACTTTGTAGTAAGAAAAATTCTGCTTCTTCTATGCTGCTTTTACATTTTAATTGTCACCTGCCCCTCTGTCAACTCATGTTTCATTCCAGTGAGATTTCTCTCAGAGTGGGTGTTTGTAGCCCAAATTTTCAAAGGGAACATGAGTAAATTGCATGTGCTTTCAGCAAGTTGATACTCACTGATTTGCAGCTGTGTAGATGAAACTCTATCAAAATGTGAATTAATTTTCCAGGAAATCTGTTGATATGCAAAGAGCTGCTGAAGCATTTGTTGCTTTATTCAATTAAGTAGCACTGCTTGAGAAGCAGCTGGCATATTCAAATGGATCACAAAATGACATGCAGTGTCAGCATCTCCAATAATTTATTGTTCATACACAAAATTCAAACTTTTCACCTTTACCCTGATTTGTGGCTGATCCTGTTAGAGCAGATTGGACTGGGTGGCAACCTGAGATTCCCTTAAAATTTGAGTTATCCCATGATCCAATTTTCAGAGTTAATCTGATTCTGAAATAAAAGTAGTTTCTGATTATTTTAACTATTGTCTTTAAGGTATTTATGTAACAAAGGTGTCTATTGCCTTAGTCAAATATTTCTATTCTGTGCCTGTATTTCGGAGTAGTGTGAAAATGATTTTTTTATTTCTTTCCAGTGACTTTCTTTTTTTCAGGCTGCTGATTTTTAAGATCTAACTTTACTCTCCAGACACAGCTGTAGTAATATCTTTCTAAATGTACTGAACTCCATGAGCTTAGGAGGTCAAAAGAAGCTGAATTTGAGGCGTGTATGAAACAGTACTGGGTAGATCAGTGAATTTTCTGGGAATATTTTTCCTATTTGCAAGCCATAAATCTCTTCTCCTACCTTTACTTGTTCCAGTAATGATAAGTACTTGTTCCAATGACAGTAATACTGGGAAGGGGAAAAATTAAGCTTTATATAAATGCATTTAATTTAGATTTTTGGCTTTTCACAGGACATTTGTAAATGGCTCTGCTGTCATGTGTCCCATCCAGCTCCATCATGGAGACAGAATCCTGTGGGGAAACAACCACTTCTTCAGGTAACAAAAGTTATTGAAGGAATTGGAAATGGGCACCAATTTTGTTTTGGCTTAAGGTACAAGGAAAGATGGGGATTATGAAAGCAATGCTGATGTTGGACTGGTTTTTAATGCTAAATGTTATTCCAGTGTCACTGTGCTCCCTGTAGTCAATCAACTTCTGCACAGAGTGACTGGCTTGGCTGAGATGGGACAGCAGCCAAGCTGCTGCCTGCCCCTGGACTGATAAATTGCTACAGGACAGTGGTCAGTGTCAGTTCTTGCTGCCCCTGGAGATCTGTCCTGTACACCTGAGCAAATGCAGCATGTTTGGGCTTGTTTGGGCATGCACCTGTGCAAGGCACGTTTGAGCATTTACCTGTGCAAGGAGGTACTTTGCTTTTAGCTCATGATGTTACTATAGTGATCACTGCTTAACAAAAAGGGCTGTAAAGAGACTTTTTGAGGAAACCATGGTGGGATCTCCCCAAGGAAGAAGGACTTACTGGCTGCACCATGAGGGTTCTCATCTCCCTCTCTGTATCTATATTCCCTTCCCCCTCTTTTCCTTGTGAAAAACGAGGTTCACTCTTGGTAACATTTTAAAAGGTTTAATAAAAAGGACAATAGGAGACAAATAAAGCAAAGAGTTAATACAGCTGGGTGCATGGCATGATGCCAGGGGCACACCTTGGCTAACAAACCTCTTCTGTTAAATGCCTGAGTCTCATACATATTCATACATTTCTATGCATCATTCAAATATTCCTTTTGTGGTAACTCTTGGGTTTCAAGTTCCCCCCATCCCGTTGCTGTTTCCTTCTTGTAGGTCTATTTAAAATTTGATAATCCATTGTAGTCCAGTTCTGCTGAGCACATCCTCTGCTCATCCTGTGCTCCACATTTGGATCAATAACTCCTTCCTTCCAAAATCTTAGACCCATAGTTCTTATCTTGGCCAGATGGTGTGGGAATTTCCTTGCTTATCTGTTGCTATCCTGAGTTAGCTACATGAAAAAAAGGCATTCTACATATCATGATAAAATCCTAAGAAATCACACTACTATTTCTAAGAAACTCTATCCATGCAACTAAGTTCTCTAACATCACACATGTGACATTCATTTTAATATTTGCGAAAAGCCAATAATGCAATAAGCATTTATAACATCCTCACTGTCCTTTTTACATCTTTTCTCTCTCTCCCCTCTATCACACACAGTTGATGTTGGCACTCAATAATGAGTGCATTGTTGTTTTGAGCAAAACTTGAGTTCCTTTGCTGTTTGTCTTTTGCACCTGGGGGTCAAAAGAACCTAATCACGAATCCTGCCCTGCGGATCTTGACATTTTATGGCGTCATGGACAGGATCTGAAAGGGTTGCAGGTTGTTGTGTAGTCTGTATTAGGGGAAGGATGTTTGCTCCAGCCCCACCTAGCCTCCCACTTCGGTGAGCATGGTTGGAAAGTGTCGAAGGCCTGGGCCCCCGCTNGAAAAACCACACCCAAAAATCTCCATCTTGTCCCTATGTAATACATAGAGCAAGATCCTAAAAACTACCAAACTCTCTGGTTCACTGAACAAAAATCTCTTCACCTCTCTGGTGCATTCAGGTTCTCCCAAAAGTGGAGGGAGCTCCTCCAAAAGCCTAGGTCGCTGGCTAGGCCACTTTTGAGGAGCTCTGGGGCTATAAAGAAACCACCAGAGGAGCAGGAGAAGCTTTCAGGCTTCCCTGGACTCCGACAGGAAAGCAGGTGGGGCAAGTTTGGATTTCCCACAAACTGCACACGCCTAGGTGATAAGCATCCCCACGCTCGTTTGAAGGCTCTGTCTTCAGATTATCACCAAAGATCTCTTGGTGCAGAAGTCAGGACTGTTTTGTGTTCTGTTGTTTGTATGAATCCTGACAACCAGAGATTTACACTTAAGGCAGTGCCTCCCAGGTAGCTTCAGTCTCTTCAACCCACTCAGGGACGTGAAGGGAAAACACAGCCAAGT
>VZTN01000022.1:595-13220 GCA_013400515.1 Erpornis zantholeuca
CTGTGATTTTACTCTTATTTACAACTCATTTAGTATTCAGGCTTTTTTGTTTGTTTGTTTTCAAGTCTTTAGACAATCGCAGCATTTACATGGGGTTTCTGTACATTTTCAGGGTCAGTAGGTATATGACAAACTGAGCTGGAAGTGGCATTGGAAAATCCAATCCTCAATCCTAATTTCACTGGGGTATGTCTTGTTGAGTACAAAATCAACCTTAAGACATCAGGTTTCCTCATTCATTGCAAGCTTTTTCATTTAATGTCTCCTGGTCAAATTCTCACAGCTAATAGCATGAGTAGAGTGTGGAAGGCTTGCAGTTCTAGAGAGCATTCTGGGAAAAGCTATGTGACCTTGCCTTGTTCCATGGTGCAACAGCCTTGGATCATGAGGTTGGTACCCCTGGAGTGTAGTCATGGAACGCAACAGTACTCAGGCTGTGCACAGGTTCATTGAGCAGTCAACCTGCTTAGTTTTGGGGTTTGGAGATCTATAGTGCTGCTGCTTATTCTGTCATTGAAAGCATGCCCAGTCCTACAGGTTCTCCTGTTCTATACCTACAAATTGTTTTTCCTGTTGTTAACCCATTACTATGTTTAATGTATTGTTATTGACCAAGGATCCTGCTATATGTATTCTTCAGGATTTTGACTTTTTTCTTTTCAGAAAGCAGGTGGTAATCATTTTGTCAGCTGCTCTATAGTTTTATCTGGTCTTTGCTGTGTTTTGGGGCTAGAGGGAACCAAAGTGTAGCATGGTAGTAGCACCATACTGGGGTTCTGAGAAGGTGCACACTGAAGTAGTGCTGTTCCTCAAGCTGTTTTCAAATAATGTGCTTGTTGCCTGGAACAAGTCTGGAGAGCAGTCATGTGCTTGTGAGTAAGCCCACTGTATCGCGGGGTGCACTAAAAGCTTACAAGAAAGAGCAGCATTCTTGGAGATAAGAAGGAATCTTGCCCTGGCACTGAAGCAGAATAGGCAGAAAAGCAGCTAGATCAGATAACTGTCTTGAAACAGATTGCTTTCTCTCTAATACCATGCTCTTTCTTTAGGCTTGTCATTCATGCTCAAAGTTTTCATCAAAACCATGTCAATCACTGTGTCTCACTTCTAAAATCAAGAATTACTGATTTCCCACCCCCCCTTTACAGAACTCTTTTCAGCTTACTACTCACTTTAGTTGCTGAAAACAATTTCTGTCTTTAAGTTTAGGAAGAATGCATTCCAAAAGAAATTGTTCACCTGGAAACAAAAAAATTTGTGGTCTTAATGCATAATGATCTGAGTATATGTTGATTAGCCATTTGGTACCCATAACTAAATGATAAATCTCTACCATGTGTATACTTTAAATGTTCTGATATGCATGCACTTGCGCAACAATGATAGAATAGAATGATAGATAGAATTCATTTCAATCCATGAAATTCTTACTTGTGTTTTTTGTGTCATATGGACTACTATATTCATTGTAGTGAGTGAGGTTTATTACGGAAATAAAGTGCTGGTTGAAAGTATCACTACTTAGGATCCTAGGGAAAAAGATTATCTCTGCGTTATAGGGACAGCACTTGCATGTATGAAGAGGATTGGGATCAAATAAAAATATCTGCTTCTATGTGATGATTGGTTTTCTCTAACTTTTTGGAAAGGTGCTTCCGTCACTCTGTAAATGGAGTGTCTCAAACTAGTATTTTGAAGGAAAAATTGTGCATTCAGTCCTTCATTACATTCACTTATTTAGGATTTTTCTGTGACTCTAAGTTAAGTCAGAGAGTTGTTTTTACTTTTAATTTATGAGTAGGTTATTTAGGATGGCATTCAGCCAAAGTCTTGCTAAATACTGGAGCCTTAACTTGGATAATGAAAACATTTTTCTTCTTCAAACTCGTCATATTTTTTAGACTTGAATTGTGTAGTGGATTCTTTTTAAAGATCTGTGCTTTAAGGTACTACTTTCCATTACTATGTAAAATCCTTGAGATGCCAATACAGGAGATTTTACCTGAGCTAACTTTAAAACTTCAAGATCTGTTTCCTTAGTTTTGTGTTTTGTCATTCCTTCACCAGTGTTAGCTACTTTTTTATTTTGCTTTTACAGACCTGCTCTTTTCTTTGTGTTGATTTCCCAAATGTTAGTGAGCAAGAGCACAGTGATGAGCCATACAGTGCACATCTCCCTTTTCTGTTTGGCTGTACCACAGCCTTTGTCTGTGATTGGTAAGGCTGTATGTCATGTCCCCTTACTTATGGGGCCAGGCCAACTGAAAATACATACAGTGCAGTCTCTCTGTGAAAGTGTTGTTTATGTAAGTGGTGTACTGCAAATATACCATTTTCATGTATCATTTTCCTTGCTTAGATCTTAACAGAGTTCTGGGCTGTGAGTTCTGTCATAGTCTACATCTGGTTGCCCTCTTCTCACAGAGGTTTCTCAGTTTAGAGAAATGAGCTGTAGCTCTTCTCCATCTATCCTGAGAATCATAAAATATCCTGAGTTGGAAGGGGGATCCACAAGGACCATCAAGTCCAGCTCCTGGCCCTGCACAGGAGAGCCCCTCAGGTCAGCCTTGAGTTGTAAGTGATACCTGATTCTAAACCTAGAAGCTGAGAATGGTCTCTCTGTCTGTCTTTGGTTCTGTTGCTCATGAGCAACCCTAGGGAAAAAGGGCCCATCAGTACAAGGCTGAGATTGGTCCATAGATTACAAAGTGAATACTCTTGAGCTACTTTGGATTCAGGTAAGAGAGTAACAATGTAAACTGCTAAGTGAGCTTACATACACTGACTTTTTGATCTACTTGAGATTAAAATATTACTTTAGTTTGCCTGTGTGATCTCATCTTTGGCTTTATGCTGTTTACCAAATGCAATTATTGCTCTAATTATAAAGAAATTATATGTTTTGAGTGAGAAAACTGGGAGCAGTGTTCTCCTAAATTCAATGTCATGTTTGAACGAGTGAACTATTGGATTTTTAAGTTTTGTATTAAAACTTAATACAAAAATTGTTACTATAAGGTGTAATAATCTCAATAGTTTTTCTGTGATGACTGTGTGTAATAAGATCTTGCTGTAAGCTAAGGTGGAACAGGTTGCCTAGGGAAGTTGTAGATGTACCATCTCTGAAGGTGTTTAAGGCCAGGTCGGATGCAGCTCTGAGCAACCTGGTTTAATCGAAGGTGTTGCTTCCCATGGCAGGGGGTTGGAACTAGATAACTTCAGGGTTGTCTTCCAGCCTTAACTGTTCAAGGGTGATTCTTTGAAGGTAAAAACATCTGAAATAACAACTGACACGTTCTAATGACTTTGAGAATGATGCCTTCCTTTTTGCATCTAGTCTAGCCTTGAGTCCATGATGCCTTAAGATAAAACAATTTTGTGCTGAGCAGTGAACTGTAAATCTAAATATGAGAGCAGGAAATTTCTGAAATCAGAATTTCTAATTATCAGATGCATTAGAGTTATGTAAGCTGTCACGCAGAACTCTTTGGAAGACAATGTGTAAGGAAAATAGTTGGCAGGAAAATGAAATAAAATTTTGCTTTACTTACGTAAAAGCCTATCTTCTAAAATATGCTTAACCTGAAAAATTAAAGCTCCACAAGTAGGTAAAAATGGATGTGCTCCATCTATACTGCTGTTTGAATTTACTTAATGACTTCTCAATACGTGTTCACAGACTCACAGGGTGATTGAGGTTGGAAAGGACCTTTGCAGGTCATCTGGTCCAGTTCCTGTCTATTCAGGCATAGACAGCTAAACCACATTGCCCAGAATCATGTCCAGGCAGCATGTGAATATCTCCAGGGATGGAGACTCTACAACCTGTCTGGACAGCTTCTGCCAGTGCTCAGTCACCTTCACAGTGGAAAAGGAAAAGTGTTTTCTGATTTTTCAGTTTGTGCCCATTGCCTCTGGTCCTGGCACTGGGCACCACTGAAAAGAGCCGGCTCTGTCCTCTCTGCACCCCCTTCGGGTACTTATATACATTGATGAGGTCTCCCCTGAGCCTTCTCTAGACTCAACAGTCCCAGGTCTCTCTCTTCTCTCATCAGCTGTGTAATCATCTTCCTGACCCTTTGCTGGGCTCTGCAGCATATTCATACATCTTGTGTACTGGGGAGCCCAGAGCTGGACACAGCACTCCAGGTGAGGCCTCACCAGTGCTGATGAAAGGGGCAAGATCACCTCCCTCTGCCTGCTGGCATCATTCCTCCTAATGCAACCCAGGATAACCAGTAACCTTTGCTGCAAGGGCACAATGCTGGCTGATGCAGATCTTCATGTCCAACAGGTTCTTTGCAAAGATGCTTTCCATCTGGTGGTTCTGGGATTGTGCCTAATCTGTATGGTGCCTGGGGCTGTTCCTCCTTAGGTGCAGGACTTTGCACTTGCCCTTGTTAAACTTAAATAGGTGCCTGTCAGCCCATTTCTCCAGCCTGTTGAGGTCTCTCTGGCACAGCTGTCTGATGTATCTGTCACTCCCTTTTGTTTTGTGTCATCTGCAGACTTGTTAAGGGTCCATTATGCCCCAGATCTTTAATGAAGATACTGAACAGAATGGGACCTGGTGGTGACCCCTGATGTACACTGCTAGATACTGACTTCCAGCTAGATTTCATGGCCTCAATCACCACCTTCTGAGCCTGGCCATCTAGCCAGTTTTCAGTCCACATCACGATCTGGTGAGCCAGTCCATCCTTTATCAGCTTCTCTGTGGGGATTGTATAAGGGCCAGTGTCAACAGACAGTACCTGTTTGCTCTCCCATCCCAGTAAAGTCAGTTGTTTCATTGCAGGAGGCTCCTCGGGTGCACAGGCATAGCTTTCTCTTTGTGAATACATGCTTGCCTTTCCTGGGCACCTTCAGATTTGTTCCATCACCTTTCTAGGGGTTCAGAGATTATCAGAGCCTTGACATTTATGAACAGACAATTAACTTTGTCACCTTATTGTGGGTAGTGGACAAACTGAGCAAGTAGATCCAAAAGCAGAATTACTACAGAAGTGAAACTTATGGAATTAAATGACATAAATCTTTTGATGGAGTCTGGGATGTCATGAGTCTTGGTTAAAGAAAAATCCCCTTTTATTTGGACACCTCCTGTGTCAAAGTTATAAACTCAGTAGAAACATGGTAATGAAATGCTATTGTAGTGTGTTACAGGTTTTGGCTAACATGTCTTTAGAGCGCCATGGGTGCCACTAAGGAAGGGCATGTAATAGTTTCTGTATTTATGCACAGGGTCTGCTCTACTTTGAGCAGGGTTATAGTTGCATGTTTCCTCTGATGCAGGAGTTCATATGTAATGTACATGTTTGTACACATGTTTATTTTAAAAAAGATGAATAAAATACTATAGCTTTAAAAAGTACATATTTTACACACTCACCCCCCTGTATATAAACTTATTTATGCCTTGTCCTTCTCTAAGAGGGGAAAATCCACTATATTAGTCTTTCTCAGTCTTTGTGCTTCTTCTAAAGGAAGAAACTAAGTCTGTGTTACCTTTTCATCAGATGAAGCTATGCTAGGAAGGTTGTCATGCCCTTCTGTTGTCATTTATGATGCTGTGTCCGTACTTAAGTCATGTGCTAGTTGTACAGCTGTAATGCAGTACACTCCTTACACATTCTTTCCAAGCATCTGTACTCTGCCCACATCACGCACCTTTGGAGTTGTAGCCATTACTTTTCATGTCTTTTAAGGTTAGCTGAAACTTAAAAAAAGTCTTGCTATGCTAATAAAACCTCTGCAGCACTTGGACCATGTTTAAAAAGTTATTTTTAATTGTGTAGAGAATGAGAACTATTTCTTGTATCCTCTTCTGACAGATACAGCACATGTCACTTGGATTCTATGTTCCTATTACTTAGACATCCAGCTTTGGGTGAACATGATGGAGGGACAGGCAGCAATCTAGGATGACAGGAATTCAGGAAGACAGTGAAAACTAAAGGGTTGGGTTTCTGACAGGCATCTTCTGAATCTTGCTGAAGTAATGTAAGATGTTACTGCCTCTGAGAGAGATGGTAACCAACTCCTGGCAACTGTTAATCTGCTCTAAGTAGATGCTATCATTTCCTTAGCAGCGTAGCAGAACACTAGTCATAGAATCACAGAACAGCCCAGATTGGAAGGGACCTCAGTAGATCATCTTGTTCAACCTTTCCTGGGAAAGGGGACCTAGATGGATGATACTGTCTTGTGCCCTGTCCAATTGTATCTTGAAAACCTCCAGCAGTGGGGGCTGTATCATGTCCCTTGGTGATATTGTTCCAGTGATTGATTGTTCTCATACAAGCTGTAGCTGCACAGTGACTTTATAGTATGTACCTGCACCTTCAGTGGTGACCAAAGTGCTGTACTGGAGTGGGAGAAAGAGCAAGAGCTCCCTTGTGCTGCTCTGGTGGTGGCAGGAGGCTGGGTCAGTCAGCTGTGGGCAGTGTTATGTGAAACTGGTGACACACAGGTGCTGGGAGGGCTGGTGTCAGTGCCTTCAGAACTCTTCTCCTCAGAACAAACCACAAAACCACAGCCCATGAGTTACAGTAGTTTTTTAAAAGAACCTTCCACTGTTCTGTGGTTTAATTTTATGTGCCATTTAATTGTATTTGTTTTTATTAGGAGTATAGTATGTAAAGAAACAGACTCAGTGTTGAACATCACCTTGGTTTTGCAATAAAGAGGGTTTATTATACTTGCTTCCAGATAGGTATTTTTTTTCCTTAAAGATCATAGAATCATTTGGGTTTGAAGGGACCTTTAAAGGTCCTCGAATCCAAATCCCCTGCAACGAGCAGGGATATCTCTAAATGAATAATCCAATTTGATATTGAATGGTTCCAGGGACAGGGCATATACTGTTTCTATGGGCAATCTGTGCCAGTGTTTCAAGAACCCTTGTCATAAAAAAATTCCTTTTATCTAGTCTGATATTAAGATATAAAAGTTTCCATTACTTTTACAACTGTTGCAGAAATTGCTTTAATGAAAGACTAACAGGTTGCTGAAAACTTGTATTCACTCATTTTACCAGTACACTTAAAATTGTAGAAGGTTTTGTTAGGAATTTGGAGCATCTTTGTTAAACTGAGTTGCTGAAAGTGTATTTTATGTCTGCGGAATAAAACTGGTATATACCTTTACTTGGAATTGTTTTGCAATCTGTTATTTCTATGTGGAAGCCATTGTCCTTGCCCCTGTAGTGTAGTGTCTGAGTTTCTTGCTGCTTTTTATTATGTAGTTGGTTGCTTATTCCAGATTCTCTTTTTATAAGATTGAAGTCATGCATTTGGGATTTTTTTTAAAGGTAATAGGGGTAACCTGGTGGTAGACAGTAGTAATCCTCTGTTTGGAAAAATAAAGGAAATTATCTGAGTAGTATCTTGTTTGAATGTGTGTGTGTATACACATAAAATATACCAGTATAGACTTGTTTTAGGAAGATCTTGGTATAAGTGTGTCAAATAAGACCCAATTTACTTTTGTGTTTTAAAGTCAGCAGGTTGTTTCAGTAGTGCAGTTAATAGCATGTCATTAGTTTTCCAAGAACTGCGCCAACTGTAATGTTGGGAGAATAAAACATAAATGAAAATCACTGTTGATTTTTTACTTTTAGGCATTTGAGTATTTGATATTTGCTGACATAGTGACAGCTTTAAATTATCTTTCTTTTGTGTAGGTATGTATATATATATACACATATATACATATATATTATGGCATATATTAAGGATGCTTTATTTCTCATTTGTCTTTTTGACTTTTTTTTTAACTCTGATGCAATAGTACAATTGTTTTCAAGCAACAATTGTATATACCAACAGCATAGTGGGTGCTGTAGGTGGGATAGTGACATTTTCAATAGTTTGCTTAGTGAGCTTTATTTAAACTTACAAAAAAATAAAACTCCTCTACTCTCAATCACTTGATTTACAACTGATCCTTGACATGATTGTTGTTTAAAGAAACTGGCAAAACTAATAGGTGGGTTAATTTCTTAGTCTCTTGATAAGATGTCACTTTAGCAAAAGCTGGTTGATTACTACCTCAAGCCATCCAGTTGGATGGCTTTATCATCAGTTCTATTACTTTATCTAATAAATTATGGAAGGATGAATTTGAAATCTTTGTGACTTCCCAGCACAAGTTTCTGTGAATTGACATAAGTGATTTTTCAGTATAGGAAAGCAGAATGTAAGCATGTATTTAAAACTGAACATATGTTGGAATGCTTTCCCTTTTTAGGTGTTGGTTATTTGCTTACTGCCACTTTTTTCTTTTCTTTTTCTTTTTTTTCCCCTTTGATTGTTGTTGATCTACTGAATTTATCACAAGAACTGACATTTTCCTTTACAAATGGGTGCTGTTCAAAACAAGGTGCAGAGAAGTAAAAAAAAAAAAGGCCATCTGAGACCCCCACAAGCCGAGAACTCCTAACATGCTTGCTTTAGTGTTCTCTCTTGTCCATATGGTAGGATGGAAAATGTGTTTAATGTCTAGTAATTAAGGAAGTCAAATGGAAAAGAAAAATAAATCTAAAGGTACTTGTTACTTACTTAGTGTTTGCTAAACAAAGCAGCAAAGCTGTCATTCATCATTTTAAGATTAATTGCAAGTTGATGCAGTAATAATTTTGTTTCTACACAAAGCTTTAAATCACTGGCATAATTAAAACAGGGCTGAATTTGGACAACAGATTTATATTAGAACCTTATTAAAATCAGTTTTAATTAATCATAAGAATTTAATATATGTTGAGTCTATTATCTACTTTTTTTTCTATCTAAAAAAAATGCTGTCACATAATTCACACCATAAATTTTAGTCTGATCAGGAATAACCTTTTGATTCTTCAAGGAAATTTGTGTTTCTGCTGTGCTGCTGATGCTTGGTAACTTTGGAGAAGAAAACATTTGAAAAGATGCCAGTTCTACAGAGAAATTATTTTTATTATGTAGCAAGGAAAGTGGGAAACTAAACACAAGGCAATGTCACAAGGCAATTGAAGAAGTTTCATTATAAAAAAATAAAGCTCAACACAAAGTGACCCTGGAGCACTGACCATCTACTACCATGTTTGGTTTGTAGTTGTCAAACTGATGTAAACTGTTCAGGCTGTTTGAGAACAGACTTGTTTATAATGATCATGGAATCAACAAATCTATATAAAAATTGGAGTCAGGAAAAGAAAATAGTTTTACCCAATTCCTGCTCTCCCCACTTAACATTTTTGCCATATTTTTAATTGTACCACACGGAGTATTCCAGCTGCAAGGATGTAATCAATAGCTCTTTGGCGTACTAATGTGAAAACAAATACTTGGAAATCTTAGTCTCTTTTTTCCTTTAAGGACCACTACACCAGGAGAGACTAAACTTCTGGCTTCTGAAGTCTATGATATCCTTCAGTCTTCTAACATGTCAGACATGGACAATGTGAATGAGATGAATTATCGTCGGCGGAAAGCACAGTTTTTCCTCGGCAGCACAAATAAGCGTGCCAAGACAGTGGTTTTGCATATAGACGGCCTGGATGATTCGGTAAGGAAACCTTCAGAGTTTGTGTAAATAAGGCTGTACTGAGATGTATTTTAACCGCAGAAACCCAGTCAGGCTACTTGTGTGACATCATCAATTGTCAGCCATTTCTGTGAATTGTATTTTGAATAAAGAGATATGTATAAAATCTTGCATAAATTTAGCTTACTCTGAATACCTAAAGAAGATGTTTTAAGGCAGTTTTCTTGATTTTTTTAAATGACTCTAAAAAACTATTCTGTTTCCACCTCTCCTAATTTTCTTTCCTTTTTCAAGAAAGAATAGCATAAACAAGGTGCCTTCAGCATTTTTCACTTAAGGATATCTTATGGTTGTATAACTGTGTTTATCTGAAAAAAGTTTCCTTTTAGGTTTGAGAGATTTAAGACACTAGGACTTTTTTATTATTCTTAATTTAGAAGTGGTGTATTTTCTTTGAGTTGGTTTTCCTGCATCTTTTCATTGTCTGTGAGACCTTTTCTACTGTAGTGACCAGAATGGCATTTGAATTAATGAGGTCTCACTGAGTCTTTATGTAATGTCAGAATAACTTCTACAGATTTATCTACCATTCCCCTGTAGATAACACCCCAGGGCCATGTTTGCCTTTTTACGGCTGCCAAACAGCATGTAGGCTGTTTAAGCATGTTATCCACAAGTGCCCTCCGGACTCTGTATCTTTCAGTTTTGTACCCATTTTAAATGATCAAACCTGATCCTTTGCTTTGTTGCTTTACATTCTGCCAAGTAAGCATGTCCACAGGCCCAGTTTACCAACAGCATACCCACTGTTCTGTTTTCATAAGACCATAGTTAATTCCTTTAGAAATAACATGCTGCTCTAGCTCACTTTATACAAATATTTTTTACAGTTTTGTCCTTCTAGCACTTGCTCTATCTAGAAAGGCAGTGCTTTGTCAACACCATTGGCTTTTCTCCTCCGTGAATTTTTTTAAATTCAGTCCAATAGATTGTTGGTTTTAAGCTTGTAGTTGATGTGTTTGTTCACAGGTATCTCCAAGCAAGACATTTCATCCACTTCTACTTTGTGAGTTTAGGTATTTTGCCTGTAGTCCAATTCTGTCTTAAAAGCGTGTCTTTGTTTTGTTCAACAAATGGAACTTAGCAATATTTGTGGAGTTTTCTCTATGCAATGCTGAGGTAAAAGTATTGTGAAAAAGTATAGAATATTTAGATACTCGTCTCTAGAGATCAAAACTGCAGGTAGATCACACCAGCATGTTTGCCTAGCTCACTGTTAAAGGAAAATCTGGCTGTGCAGAGGCTGATAGCTGGTGTACATAGCTCTATATTTCATCAGATGATTAAAGAAATATTGGTAATACTTGAGGTGCTCAGCAGAAGTTAAACATCCCTGTTTTAAATGTTATGATAAGTTGGGACTGGAGGGCGATAAAGCTAGTGAGCAACAAAAGCCATTTAATTTCATTCAACAGTTTATTTCTAACTTAAGTAGCAGAGAATATTGGGTTGTAAGTACGAGTTTGAAAAGGCATAGAGTGTAAACACAGAGCTTTAGACATGGTGTTCTCAGTCATTTACATCTGTAAATGGAAGCTGCTGTTAGGAATGGTTGCAGATCCTACAAATGACTGTGGATTTTGAAACCTCAAATAGTAGATATTGATTGTTTTAGGAAGAGAGGGGAAAGGTCATTTGTTGTTTAATGTGGGGTCAGGTGTTTTAATTTTAAGATCTAATTACCAACTTTGGTGATAAAGTTAAAAAACAAGGCAGTAATTCAGGAGGTTTTGGCATGCCCCTCAGTCAGCTTTCTAGTCTGTACATTTTCATAGTATTTTTGAGGAGCATGGTAATCAGAGTTTAGTCTGCAAGGAAATAACCTAAATTTTGCCTGTGCCCATGCTTCAGGAGCACCATGCAGAAAGATGTTTAGTTGTATATTGCTGGGTTTTGAGGCTACCTGCCAGTCAAATGTCTTTTGCAAAGTATGTCTACGCAGCAAAGCTGGTGGCTGCCAAGTTGCCAGCTTTTTAAGGAGTTTGCGTGGACCTTAATAAGTTTTGTCTCTTAAGAAATGATTCACCAGTTATCTGATCACTGAAAGCCTCATTTCAAATTGAACTGAAGTATCATTTCAAATTGAACTGAGCCAAATTCTGGCACAGAATTGCTATACACCCATGTATAAATTTTTTTCTTTAGGCTAAGAAGTTATGAATGTTTCTTCCTGTGTCCAGAAGTAGGTTTCTACTTTCACTTGTATAAGGCAGCCTATCATCTTTGCATCAAATATTTCCTTTGTATAGTAAAAGTAGCCTGTCTGACAAAACTATTTTTTGTAAAATGCAAAAATGTTAACGATTTCAATACATAAACTTACACAAATGAATTGTTTCAATATATATGCTAAACTGCTAAAAAAACCCTCTAAACTGCTTCAGTTGATTCTTCCAGAGATTAAAATAATTTAATTTGCATGTTGTGCATACAGTGAATACTGACCAGTGATTATTTGGTAACTAATGTAAAAATGCTTTGAAATAACCTTGCCGGGAAAAAAGTCAAGTATATCATTATTTTAAACCTATATAAAGGCTGTCAGTTTATTTCTGATACAGTCCATCTTTTTTTATCTCTTTTGGAACTGGCAGAAGTATATTTTAATTTTTTTTGTTACAATCATCTTGTGCAAATATTAAAAGGAAAAAAAAAATAGAACATTCTAAGGTAATGTATTGGATGCAACTAGTACAGGTCAATGTAATGTCACAGCACAGTAGGTGATGTCACTTGCTTTAAACATAACATTCTGTGGATTACCAACCAAATATTTCCTTTTAAAATAAGAATTAAGCATATGCTGTGCCATGATGTCTGTGAGCTGCCACAGATGAAGCAGCTGAAAGATACAACAGCTGCTTTGATGCATTCAGTCAGTATGGAGCCAAGGTGTCTGATAAATAGCAACTTAAACACTAACTACTCATCAATGAGCACTTCAGTCAAACAGAACTTAACTAGAGGGGACTGTTTAGCTGATCACATGGAGAAAAACATTCTTTGCATTTCAGCACTTTTCTCTAATTATTTACAGTTG
>VZTN01000022.1:13233-111903 GCA_013400515.1 Erpornis zantholeuca
ACTTTTGTTTGTTTTTCAGTCTCGAAGGAATCTTTGTGAAGAAGCCTTGTTGAAAATTAAAGGTGTTATTAGTTTTACCTTTCAAATGGCTGTTCAAAGGTGCGTGGTCCGAATTCGCTCAGATTTAAAAGCAGAGGTAAGTGCTTGGAAGCCCTCCACATCCTCACATTATTGCATTCTGTTGCACTGAGCTCTTGCTTTTTTTTTGTGTACTTGTAGGCACTGGCAACGGCAATAGCATCAACCAAAGTTATGAAGGCGCAGCAAGTTGTGAAAAGTGAAAGTGGTGAGGAGGTAGGATCTGTATCTTTCTAAATACCAACTGTTACAGCTCAACTGTATCTTTACTATCAGCACTTCTGTGCCCATAACATCTGTTGGTAGGCGAAATTTTTTAAGTATGAATGCTACACATCCAGTACAAGGGGAGTCAAGGGTGTCCTGTGTTAGGATATGGATCCACAGAATAGTTATACAGAAATTATTGTTCAGAAGAAGGACAAAAGTACTATAATTGATTAGCTCCATAATGATATGAAGAGGGTCACAGTGAACCTGGTGGGTTTTCTTGGTTGGAGTTGCTGATGTGCTTTTGTTTCACAACTACACTAAAAGGTAATCTGTATTTATTTGATGCTTTCTCTTCCCTGCTAAGCCGAAGCTTTTCATGTGTATCTGCTAAACATAGGCTCCATTTATGTTCTTGCCCTATAGGGCAATGGGATGGAGTCTCACAATGTGCGTGCCTGTCACCCTGAACATGTATATGTTATAACTTTGATTCATTCTTTTAAGTTACAAATTATTTGACATAATTTTAATCTGTTGTGTTTTACCAGATGCTAGTTCCGTTCCAAGATACTCCAGTGGAAGTAGAGCAGAACACAGATCTACCTGAGTATTTGCCAGAAGATGAGAGCCCTACTAAGGAACAGGACAAAGCAGTGTCTCGTGTTGGGTCACACCCAGAAGGTGCAGCAAGCTGGCTCAGCACAGCAGCAAACTTTCTATCAAGATCTTTCTACTGGTGACTTGTATTTGGTGTTAAGAGACTGTGTGAATGAACCAACAAGGGGGCCAGTTTTCCATTGGTGTGGTGAACTGCCAAGTGCAATTTGCAATAAATCATCACGAAAATTTTAGATTAAGCAAATGTATGCTGCATTTTACATTTTATTGGACATTTAGCCTGATAGGGCAGGGGTCAAAGGACAGAGGCCTCCAATCAAATTGTTCTTTCATTAGTTTTTCATGTAGATTTTATTGCTTCACTTTTTGAAAATGGGTCCACTGTTATATACCAAATGTTTATGCTATACATATAGAGCTTTAAGTTAAGTTTGACTTCACGTGAAACACATGGTAGGGAGAATCCATTCAACTGAAGTCTCATTGCCTCTGTGAAAGAAAATTCTTAATAGCTCCGGTTGTACATTAAATGAAATGCCCTTTTCATTTCTACATCCCTTTGGACTAATATTATTTTGTTCAATTTTCTAGATTTTGACTCCAGAGAAAAATACAGTCTGCCTCTTTTTTTTGCCTTTGTTTTTGCCAGCTGTGTTCACAGCATGAACACGAGGATCCCCTTTTGCTGTTAAACTAGAATCACTACAGACTTGAAATGCGTAACCCTTTTATGTATATTGATTTTTTTTTCCCAGCCTGCCCTTAAACATTGGAGTGCTTAAGATAAGAAAAAAGGGACTGAATAAACACAAATATGTATACATACATTGTACAGTAAATAAACTAGAACATATTTGTAATGATGGGTGTGACTGACTGATAAATATATATATATACATATATAAAACTAATAAATACCACTGACTGCTGTTTAGGCTAGCTGGGAAGACTAGCAGAAAAGTCTGTGGTCTAATGTAGTGATGACCCATTGCAGCTCTGCCTGCAGAAAATAGAGGAATGTAGACTATTATTTGATTAAGAAATGGTGTTTACTGTTAGGAAGTATTTAATGGTAACTAAAACTTTAAACTTGAAGTATAAAGCAGGACAGAATGCCTCTTTTGCCACAGTGCCACACTCGTAAATTTTGACTTCAACTTTTTTTTTGTTTGTTTTCCCCAACAATCCTGAAATGCAGTTACTGTTTCCTCCTAATATCTTTCATGAGACTCCCATGAAAGTGCATCAGCTTGGCTTAAAAACATATGCAAACAATTGGCTTTGCCCTGTAACTTACAGACAGTACAAGTTGAAAGATGTCTTAGTAATTCCTGTGAGCAGAAGTGATAATAAAAGCAAAACTTCTGTAGGTAGAGAATAACATATATCTGAGCTGTTAGTAAACACTGTGCATGAGAGGATTCAGTACACAGTGCTTGAAAGCTGCAGTGCCCCTGCTTTGTTGCACCAGAGAAATACAGCTGAGAACTTTTGAAACATGTTATAAACGTTGTTATACAGTGCTTTTTTGTGGTAATGTATTTGCTATAATATGAATCATATTTACCACTTGGAGACTCAGAAAAGAAATGTAATGCATCAAAGTTATTCTCCTGTGCCTATGCACAAGGAATAAATTAAAAAACCCACAGGCTGTCATAGTACTACAGAAATGCTGAGGATATGATAATGTAAAATAATAATAATAATAATGCAGGTCAGAGTTCACCCACCCAGGTAAATTGTCATTCTAGGAAAAAAAAAAACCAAAAAAACAACAAAATCTTGTTGGCAGACTAGGTGTCTCATGTTTTTTAATATATCTAGTTTATTTTTGATTCAGGTTTACACGCACAGATTGAAAATACAGGCTTTTCAGGGCATGTATTGCTTTAAATATGTAATACTACTCATATTGCTGTCTAGAATGTTACAGTACCAAATGTGTTTGAAAAGTCCTCTGTTCTATAGCCATGAATGCAGAGTTTTGTTTTTCTGCATTAACATCTGTTTGCATTTGCATTACTGCACATCTATTTACTAAAAGACTACACCCTTTGGATATTAATGGTTCAATACCAGTAGGTATTACAGTTTGTTTGTGCATTTGGTCTGTAGATGTGCTTTTATGACAGTATTGCAGCTCTTGTAGAACAGTTTAAGGCATCTGTAAAAGTTTTTGAAATACCCTGTAAAATAATAAAGGTTAATATAACTAAACAAAACATGACTGGTGCCTTTCTAAATGTCTAAAGAAAACCTGGTACCTCCCTAAATGTTCTGACACTCTTTTAAGCTATTTTGTTGTGGTATTAGAAGTGTATTTACTCATCTTTAATTTAACAGAGAGGAATGCAGGTGTTCAGTCATAGTGAGTTCTTTCCTGTATGTCACAGCAGGGCTTTTGTATTTGTGTAGAACATGCTTACATTTCAAACAAAGTTTTTGTAAAAAGTGGGTAAGAGAAGATACTTGAGGACATTATCTCAAATTCATTCTTAGGGGGGTTTTTTGGACATTAGTTGTTTGTTTGTTTTTTAATAACATGCTATGTAGGTCATGTTTCATTAGGGAGATTAAGAAGAATCAACACTTCTGGAGAAATTCCTTTGAAAAAGCTGGGGGTGGGGGGGTAACTCATAGCACAGACTCATTAATTTTAAGCTTGTGCTTTTTCAGCAGTCAGATGAAGAATAAGAAAACCCTTTTGCTCTGACCTAAGGATGTGACCAAAAAAAAAAAATTACTACAAAATTAGAGCCTTCTAAAAAGAAACTGAACTGGGAGCACTGGTATTGCATTGCAAAGTACTCAGTTGCCAAGGAAGTACTGCTTACATCATGGTGGAAATTCCTGAATTGTCCTAGGGTTATGGCTTGTGTACAGCATAATGGAATAATCACTACCACGTTTCCTCATAATAGTAAATGCTGATGGGATAGGTAGAGGCAAAATTGAGGTTCATGGCTGTGGCTCTGTGAGCAGCTGTCAAAGCACTGAAAGCATTCTGCAGTACAGTGAAATACATTATACTCTGACTTTCCCACTCCACATCATCTATGGCTTATTCTGTACAAAAATAGCTGATGTGGCTGAGTTTTGCCACAGGCTGTGTAAGCTGGTGAGAGGAGTACTGTGTGGGGCTAATTTGGAAGAAAACATTGAATACCTAGGCAGATGCAAACTGGCAGGTGTGAAGTACTCCTGTAACTGCCTGCAACGTAAAATAAAATGTGGGTGCCTTTTTGCCTGTGACAGAGCTCTAGCTGTCAACTTGCAGTGTCTAAAAACACACCTAATAAAAATTAGCAGTATTTCTTGCCATATTCCTTTGGCAGAAGGCTGGATCATATGGTTTTTCCTGTTTCTTTGTCTGTACCTAATTATTCTGAGTTCCTAAAATGTTAACAACCCTGTCTGTTAAAATTAAGGGTTGCAAACAGATAGAGATGAGAATAACCTCTCAACCCATCTCTGATGCTGATTATAATACTTTGGGAAAAGTTGAAAGCACATGATTTGGCAAAAGGGAATGAGTGGAGGGGTCACTGGAGGCTTCTTCAGTGAGGTACAGCATCTAATTAGCCTCAGGGGTGACTCCTTGTTGAGAGTCCTGCTCTAAAGCTTAGTATAAAGCTGTTAGAAAAAAGATACTGTCCTATTTGTAGTTTACACAGGGCAGGCAATGGTCTTTGTTTAGCCTGCATTGTGGGTTTTGAATAGGGTTCAAAAAAGCTGATTTAAATTTGCAGTACTTTGCATGTATATAGATTAACACATGGAGAGCAAGATCTACCTCTGTAAGCTGACGCATGTGCCACATCAGAATTACATTTTAAACTTTCTCCGTGTTACTGTTCATTTATGTGCATGTTGCTCTATGCTTGTTAGTGACTGCAAGAGTTAGAGCTTCCTCTGTGGAATAAATTAAGATCCCTTAAAGCAGTTTAAAGTCTCAAGATACAAACACATCACAGAGGAGATGCACACTGTTAACAGATTTTTGTGCCAGTTGTCATGGTAGAAGTTGTTTATTATGTTAGGATCTGAAGGCTGCTATCTGGATCAAGTTCCCAGCAGCTCTCTCTTCGTGGCTACCGAGCTACAGAACTTGGTAGCTAAATAATTTCTGCAGTGTTTAATACTTGCCCAGTGTCTACAGTTCAGGTTGGTTAGCCAGTGCTGCTTGTGCTACTCTGACCACTGCTTCCAAGGAGCTGAGTAAAATCACAAGCTTTGACAAACTTCTTATGTCAAAAGCACTTCTGTGCCAGTAGTGCATGGCAATATATCTGACTGGCACAACAAAGGTCTTTTAAGTAGCAGATGCAAAAATCTGAATACCACAAACCCACCATATGACAGGATTGTTGCCTTCATTTTCTATCGGAGCACTGACTTAAGTTTAAATACTGAAAGTAAGGGGGTACTGTTTGAGGTAGTACTTTGCTGCTTCAGATGTCTTCTCTTGGAGGTCCTTCAGGGACATGGTGTGCTAACCTCCGGTGCAGGGAATTGCTGTTTCAACTTCTCCATGGGAACTGCCCCTCCCGATGTTTGCTGATGAAAGGGGAGGGCAAGATCCCACGTGAGCCCATGGTGAGCTAGCAGAGAGCAGCTGGCACACTGTTCACACTTAAGATCCCACAGACATGTGAACATACGTAACACAAGGTCTTTAAAAAAGGGTTTTTCTACTGGCCTCATTTTACAGAATGTGTAACTGAGTGTGTTTACCTAAATTGCTCGGGAATCCTGGGAAGTGCAAAATTTTGTGAGCTGTCTCTGATTCTTAGTTCATGCTTCACTTCATAAATAAACTGAAACACTTTCCATTTCAAGAGGGACCTTTGCACTGTCAACTTCTCTGGGCTGGAGTAGGAAAGTCAAACCTGTCACAGGCAAGTTTCCCTACTGAGTTATTAATTGGCTGCATGACCATGTTGTAAGGCATGGTCAAAAGCCAATTTTCATCTCAAAATAGTCCTTACTGATTTGTTGAAGTTCTAGGTAGCAAAGAACTTTTGCTAACAAATACCCTCTTGAATTGTTAAAAAAAAACCCCAAACCAACAGCTATCTTTGCATATGTTACGTTTCAAAAGCTTTGCACAACATGATCTTTTTCAGCAGTGCTGCCTGCATAAGGTGCCCAAGGCATCTGCTGCTTTCACCAGAGTTAAGCACCACCCTGACTGTGATATTTGTGCTCTTTCCAGCAATTAATGTTATTAGTGGGTTTTGATCTTTCATATTTATCTAAAGAGGTGTTGTCTCCTTTCTAGACTTCCAATATACACAATAGTATATATCTTATATAAATGTGGTGTTTCTTTTCAATTACTCGGCAAGGTTTTGGTTAAACTCCCTTCCTGCCCCCATGTATAGCACAGGTGGAAAGTGATAGCACAGCCATGTGTCCCTTTTGTGGTGTGACCTTTTGGGCATGGGTCCTTCACTGGGCAAGTATCCGTGGTGCAATTGTTTTGTATTTAACTTTAAAGGGTAGGTAAATGAACCAGCACAGGCAGTCCTGGTTCTGGGAAGGCTAGGAGGGAGTGGAAGGAAGCTGGAAGGCAATTCACAAAGAAACAGACTTTCCATTTGCAAAAGGCTGCTCCTCCTGGCCAGAGCAACAGCACTAATTCAGCATTACATGAGACTGTCCAAAGGTGAGGATTTAATTTGTATTACTGCAAGGTTAATTTTTTTTAAATGAAAACTTAAATCACTGCAATAGATTTTTGATTGTAAATCCCTGTATTATTCATATGGAAGTCCCACCTTCAGTATTCACAATGCCATCCAGGTTCATAATCTGGGTATAAAACTAGAAGCTTTTACGTTGTCCTTGGGTTTCATGGCTTTACCTCCTTTGCTACAACAAATATGTGCTGTAATGTTTTAGCAAATAACCATTATTGTTTATACACTGTAATTCAGTGGGATGTAGTAAATGGCCTATTTTAAGGAGTCTATTTCTTTGCATATAAAATACCTGTAAAGCTTACTGAAGGTGAAGAGTGCCTACTACTTAGCTCACAATTGTTGGCTACATTACTGAAACAATGAAGATATATCACCCACTATAATAGGGAAATAGCAGCCATTTAACATAGATGAGCATTAACTCTGTCATTTAGGCTACTGAAGCAATCTTTTTGTTATAGTCGATGTAGCTGGTTTTGTTTCTCCATATGTGTAGTTGTTCTGGTGTATAAAATGCATTGCTGTTTGTAACAGTAAATTACATGTGCTCAAAGGGTACTCCTGCTATTTAAATGAAGTTATATCTGAACCTTTCAACAGACTAAGCAAATATAAAATAAATAATGACTGGTTTAAAACCTTTTTTCACTGTAATAGCTTCAACAATGTGTGCCATTCTCTGTGCCATTTTGCAAAATTTTGTTCTAAGAAAAAAAAAGCAAATAGTGGTTTTGTATATAAGCCTTCACTGTGAAAACAACTTCTTGAAATGTAATTTCACAGTGCTTATTATCAAATAGGTGTGTGTTACCCTCTTCAGAGCTAGGAACCTGTAAATGAAAGCTGGTTAGTTCTTCATCTGGTGTCTCAGAAGTCATGCCCTCTCTAATATTATGTTTGTAATTCATATTTGTGTGACTGGCTAAAGAATTTAAGAATGTCATATTGTGCCATTTTCCTTTTTCTTCAGCCTCCCCCACACACCACCCCCAGTATAATGAACCTGACACAGGTAAAACTAAACACAAGAAAAATTCAGTAAATCAAGTGTCTATGAACTATGAAAAGGAAATGCTAGTTATTAGGGTAAAGCACCAAAAATAGCTTTAGGATGTTTAAAAATTGTAATGTGACTAAATTTATAAGAATGCCTTTTTGAGACCCTGTTCATAATATACAAGGTAATACATAGGGAAGCATGATGCAGACCTTTCTGTAGAATGGATGGACACCTGGGTAACTACAGTGAGAGTTACACCTGACTATTATTTGTGAAGACCCTGAGTGTTGTAAAAGTTTCCCGCATTATTTAAATTAATTGAGTAGGAAGAAGAGAAGGAAAAAACCTAATGCCACAAAAAGAAGTGAAAACTTGAATGTAGCCCAGGTCTCCCTGGTCCTTTTCTGTCCCTTGTCCCAACACCATCACCACCAGACTGCAGCAGGGTCTGTAAACAGAGATGTGGGGAGGAGCAGATCCTTTGCTCATGTGAGACTGGTACGAAGTGGAAAAAGGTGTCGTTCTCATTAGCTCTGCAGTACTTCAGTATTCCAGTAATGGTAGCTCATAAAGACCCTATCCTGAAAATGAGCTTCTGTCTTTAGAAACCCCTTTTTGACCAGGCGAAACATTAGTGATCTAGGACCAATGTTTCTTCTGCAAAGGCAATGTTATGCTATTTTGGCTAAACAACAATACAGTTGTCTGTGCATGTGGCTTGTTGTGCAGTCAGCCACCATAGGGGAAGAGAGAGGGTGGTCTTTAGATAAATTGTCCTTTTGGAGAGCTGTAAGGATACTTAAGTCTAGCCTGCACCTATGTGCTGTGTTCCTGCCTCTAATGAGATGTGTACTTAAGTGCCGTTCCTTCCTTCAGGATAGGAACACCCAAACCCAAAATGCCTCACTGAATCCTGAGGCAGCTCTCAGCTGCTGAGTGATGGGTTTAGGATGATCTAAATGGATGATAACAGGTACCCAGCAAACTTCCAATATCTGGTCCCAGTGACTACAGCCCATCTCGAGTACCCACCTACTCCTAGACTGAAACGGCAGCTGGCATCAGCTACTCAACCAATCCAATTTACTTTCAATCACACCATTACTACAACCTCCCTCCTCCATCTGTGTAAACATATGTCTTTGTTAAACACCACCATTTGTACAGGATAAAAATTGTCAATGCTGACAAAAATGCCCCCACATAATGCTGTTGTGATTGCAATGTTGTCCTTAAGCTGATTTTAAAGAAGTCTGTGAGCTGATCAACATCTTCCCCTGCTATTAGTGGGAAACTTTCTTTGATAGGAATAAATAATGTAAAAATGTTTTTATTTCATCCATAGGAAATGTGGTGTCACTTTTCTAAGACAAAGCTCTTATAAGCCACTTGCTAATTATCAGTAGCAGTTTGCAGTGCCACAGTAATACCCCAAAGCAATGGCTGTTCCATGAATAGTCTTTTCTAATAATAGTGTCTTGGCAGGAACATATTTCCTTCATACTTTTCTGAGGCTGGCCCTTAAATCTAGCAGGCAAAAGTTACAAATCTGAAGAAAGTTACTGGTGATTGCTCCTTGCACCAGCTTTTAAGAAATGACTGGTACTGGCCTCCATAAAGAATTTTTCCCTTTTTCTTGTAGTAGAGTGCAGTAGAGCTAGGACTCTCCTACAACATAACTGAATTCCAGCATAACCAAAGGCCTCCACTCTCTAAACCCGAGAATTATAAAATAATATAAAGTGGATGAAAGTATCTGGTTAAACAAAGAGAGCCATTGTGAGACATCAAAAGGCAAAACTAGAAACGAAATCTGTCCCCTGCCAAGGGAAGAGCTGTTCAGCAAACTGGACACCCACCAAAATTGTGCAGTGCTTCCTGCTGGGCCATCCTGCAAAATGCTGGCTGGGTCAGCATGAAAGAGGTTTGGGTTCTGTGAGCTGAGCTTCTTGCTCTTCAGCACCTAGACTCCAAACGCGTAAAATTAATGTTATTTCATAGAAAAAAAAAAAAATAAATCCAAGGATGCTTGCAGTGTCTATCAGCACAGAGTGTGAGATCCTTAAGCAAGTATTATTTTTTTGTACAAACCTGCTTCTTTTAGTGCACACTTTGTTCCTTGCTTTTGCTCTTATTACAATACTCTTGTTGTCATTGTTGTAGTCTTTCATCCATTCAGTCCTTGTATAAATTCCCTGGGGATTCAAACCCAATAATTTTGTTTCTTGCTTGTTTTCTCCTTCTATTTGGGTATGCCAGAATGCAGTTCTAAGCCTTTCTCCCATCGTCTCTGCAGCTGTGAGGATGAGGGATGCTTGTTTTCTTAAAGAAAATTGAAACTTTGTAGAAGTGCTTTCCTTACAAATTAGGGTTTTGCATAAGAAAAACAAAACAAACCAAAAAGTTAAAACAGTTTTCCACCCTTCTTACTTTGCTAATTCCTCACTTGCCTCAGCTTCATTCTGCTGTTTTGTGCAATATTTTCCTGTTTCTCTGGCTTGGTGGTTTTGAAGCATTCAGAGTCTTCTGGGTTTTTTTGTGTTTTGCTTTTTTTTCTTTTGCCTGCTTTGCTTGCCATAACTCTGCATCTCACTTTTCAACCAGGCAAAGCAGGATAACAGGGCAGAGAGTTTCTGCGTCTTTGGAATTCAGTAAAGTGAAGAATTTGAACCAAGTCAGACAGACTCGACTGAGCAGCACTGGATGTAAGGGCCAAGAAACGAGGGGGCTGTTAGTAAATCTCACCCCACACATATTATGAAATCACAAAAATTGTCTCTGAGATGTGAAGATTATGAAGAGAAGCTGTATCACCTCCCCTCCTGGATGATTCTTGTATAAATGAAAATGTGGTGTACCAGGAAACTCCTTTACTCTCCATTTGAAAGTATTGGCCTCTCCTCCTGCCAGGGGCCTGGGTGGCTGCTAGTGAAACCCACTAGTGCTGGCAGGAAGGACTCCTGCACTTCTACTACCACCAGTTCAGGTATTCTTGGTAGTTGCTGGTCTGGCCTAATTCCTCAAGCTGCTATGTAGTGACTGATGGCCATGTAAATGTTATGAAGGTTCTAAAGAGGCACTTTTTAGGCACAGTTCTGATGCAATGGGAAAACTCTCCCCACCTCCTCCTCTGCCAGTCTGTGGACCCGCAGTCCTGGCTTGGCTCTTGCTCCATCTCCATTTAATTGACTGTGCTAAACCTCCTGTGTGAAGGGGCAATGGGAAGGAGGGACTGGCTGAGTCTCCACATTAACAGATGCTTGCAGCAACACCTAAAACTAATTCAGCCTTTGGAAGCCTAAAGTCCTAAAAGGATGGCATGGCCACGCTGGTCTCCTGCTGCATGGAAAGAGATTCCCAGAAGAAACTCCATTTGTATTGCATCTCAGGTGTTTGCACCCCTTTTGGCTGCTGCTGCCTGTGCCCATTCCCATTATGGTTCACCTGGACCTGTGTCGAATACCAGAGTTGTATCCTGGGCCTCAGCAATACCACTGAGGGCTGTTCCCCTCGGCTGGTTGTTGGTACTGCCAGCTATGAGAATATGTTCTGTCATCCTGTTGAAACCCCTCCTGCACATTAAGCAAGAAGGAAAGATAAGCAGTCACAGAATCACAGGTTGGAAAAGATCTCTGAGATCACTGAGTCCAACCTGTGACTGAACACCACCATGTCAACTAGATCATGATGTAATGCCACATCCAGTCTTTCCTTAAACACTTCCAGGGATGGTGACTCCACCACCTCCTTGGGCAGCCCATCCCAGCATCTAATCACCCTTTCTGTGAAGAATTTCTTCCTGGTGTCTAACCAGTGGGGTCTAACTGTTTAGTGCAGCTTAAGACTGTGACCTCTCATGCTCTTTAACTACTTTCAAGAAGAGGCCGAACCCCAGCTGGCTCCATTCTCCTCTCAGGGAGCTGTAGAGAACGATAAGGTCACCCCTGAGCCTCCTTTACTCCAGGCTAAAGACCCCCAGCTCCCTCAGCCGCTCCTCATCGGACTTGTGCTCCAGACCCTTCACCAGCTCCCTCGCCCTTCTCTGGACCCGCTGCAGCTCCCGATGTCCTTCCCGAGGTGCGCTGCTGTCCTGTCCCCGCGGCTGGCGCACTTGTTGCGGCGCTGCCGGGCGGTGCCGGGCGCGGTGGGTGCGCGGCGGGGCGGCAGCACTAGATGGCAGCATGGACGTGCCGATGGCCGGGAGGCGGCAGGGAAACGGGGAACGAGGGAGGGAGGGAGACGGGGAGTGAGAGAGCGGGGGGCCCGCCGGGGGATGCTGGCACCGCAGCCCCCGGCGCCTTCCCGGCTGGGGTGCGAGGCTGTAGATATCTCCCCATCTTTGACTTCTTTTGGTTTTTGTTTCTTTTTAAATGCATTCTTACACTTTCCTGCCGAACTTTGCGTGGTTTTCATAGACGGAGCATTAGACTTTCTTTGTTCTCATATGGATCTCACGCTTACATTTCTTAATTTTTTTATTTTGTTGGATTGGGTTTTTAGGTTTTTTTTTGATTTTTATTTATTTAGAAAACCTCCTGGAAGTGAGTTTTTATCTCTAACTAAAGACCACTGTTTATTTTTTGCAATTAATTTATTCATAACTGCATATAAAGCACTACAGACAATCTTAATGACCCATGAAATGGAATGGATTGTGGGTTTTGTGTGTCTGTCTGTAAATATGTGCAGATTTATGCTCTGTGTGCCACCTGCTTGAGTGACAGAAGTCCTGAGCTGATCTACCTGACAGCTGATCTACCTGCCAGCAGTGAAAGCACATGATAATTTATTCCTAGTTTTATCCTGAATGTAACAGAAATCAGAATTCAGCCCAGGTTCTTTGCAAATAAATTCCCCCTTCTAGGTCATGCTTTGTTTCCAGAGCAAGGGACATTCCTTTTGCTTCGATCTCCAGACGTGCATTTGAGCCAGGCTGCAGGTATTGCCCAGGAGTTTGTAGGTTTGCATTGCATCAACAGTCACAGAGGCTGCTGGTCTGCTCTCAGACCTGCCCAGCACATGGCTAAGGCTGTGGTAACAGGGTTTCACCCAATGCCCCATCACTGTCCTTGCTTCTGTCTGACTTTAAAATACAGGAATGTGAGCAGTGTCTCTCTTCTTCTATTCTGGTGTTTCTCATGGTGATACCTGTTGAAACAACATCCATCTAAATGAGGAATTGGTGAGAAGCACAAAAAAGTGTCTCCTGGAAGTGGCTAAGGTTTTGTCTCTGTGTGTTTTTCTTTTGGACTGTGCTGTGCCTCATTCAGCATTGGGAGCAGGGATGGCAGCCTGGCTCCTCCCTTCCCAGGGAGAGCTGATTCCCCTGCCAGGATGGTGCTGGCACCACAAGTGCCTCTTGGGCTGTGGCTGTGGGGTTGGTCCATGGGTGTGTGGAAAGTTGAGCGGGGCAAAGGAGAGGTCTGCACCCTTTAACTTTACTGGTCTGCATAAAGTTAGGTCCAGCTTAATGCAGACAAAATTTGAGCTCCAAGTTTCTTCTTTAGAAAATGATGCACTTCCACACCGTTTGGCTTAGCTTCTAAAAAATAGAGGAATTAACTGTGAAATTAGAGGAAACTAGAGCCACTGTTATTGAGACAATCAATACAGAAGGGGCACAAAAAAGACGTTGTCATTTAGAACCTAGAAGATCTTTTTCACAATGCCCTGTATGCACTTTATTCCCAAGGACAGCAAGCAGAAGCAAGTATTTTTTCCTGTTGTAGGCCCTGTTTAAAATGGGCTACTGGAAGATCAGTTGACTTGGAGCATATGGATGCATGTATGTGTAGGAGAAAGAAATGCTGTGCATATTAGTTCAGAGGGCTCTTGTTACCTGAATGTTTGTGAATAGACAAGAGTCTGTTTATAGACTTCCTCCTGCCACACACAGTGCATATTCATTACCATACCCTATGCTTTATATAAAAGTTAAATTTCATAGAATTGCTGCAGCTGTAAAGGCTCTGATATCCTAGCAGTGTGTAATACACAGGACACGTGATCATGGTTATTTCCCTCATGAGACCTTGCCAACAGAAGTCAGCTTGGTCTATGGCCACAGCTGCTGACCAAGAAGACCTGCCCACAGAAATTTTTGGACTAGCTTTGTGTTATGGTCCTGTCTTACCTTGTGTCAGGCCCTCGTTCTAAGTGCATGTTTGTGTAAAGAAGATAAATCTAAGAAGATGTTTGTGTAAAGTCTACTGATGTTTGTGGCACAATTATATTCCCTTTTCATGTCTCTCGGATACTTCTCTGAAAACAGTCTGACATATTAGTAGAGAAGACTGCTCAAATCCATGAGTCCCATCGCTGAAATAAAAAATAGCGATAGAGTAATGCCATTTAAAAATGGATGATGATACCAATATTCCATAGAGAGAGAAGCAATAGATGAAACTTGTGGGTGTTACTGACTGTGCTACCAAATATTTTCATACCAATTAAAATGTAGTGCCACTAGAGATGTTTTCTTCATAATATGAGACAGAAGTACAAATACTGACTCAGAGAATGACAGTGGGGAAATGAGCTTGTGCCACAGCAGATGTATAACAGGAAAGAGGCACGTATAGCTGAGTGATTCAGAAAAAGAAAGGCACAGGATTGCTTGTTAGGGAAATGACAGAATTTGAGGTTTCTGTTGTGGGGACAGAAAAGAGAACTTTTCCTGACAATCAGTCAGAAAAGAGAATTCACTCTTGGCCTTTAGAAATGTTCCAAGTGGCAAGGGCTCATGGCAAGCCTAGATGGTTTTGATCCTGTGACTTAGGTTGAGTGTAAAATTTGAGGTTTTTTAAATTTTTATATAGTAAGTCAAACATAGTTGTTATATGAATACCTCCCAATTTACTATGGGGTATTTTGTTCAAAATGAGTTTATTTTTCTCTTATCAAAAACTTGGAGGCACAGCCAGTGCTGTGACCTCCAGGAACACAAGTGCAGAAAGAGCAATGGCTACTCACAACAGCTACCTTTTATATCTAATATTGGCCATTAAGAAAACTCTACATATATTGTTTTGTTCCCAAGACCAGTAAATTCTCATCTTATTGATATGTCTTTTCTATACTAATTTTTTCTACCAACCAACACACCACAGAAATTGGTGTCAGAGAAGAAAGGAAGAGAAGAGAAGAAGAAAGAAGAAGAAAGAAGAAGAGACCGACACCCAAAAAATCTCCATCTTGTCCCTATATAATACATAGAGCAAGATCCTAAAATTATAACTAAACTCTCTGTGGTACACTAAACAAAAATCCCTTCACCTTTCTGGTGCATTCAGGCTCTCCCAAAAGTGGAGGGAGCTTCTCCAAAAGCCTAGGTCGCTGGCTAGGCCATTTTTGAGGAGCTCTGGGGATTTAAAGAAACCATCAGAGGGGCAGGAGAAGCTTCCAGGCTTCCCTGGACTCCAACAGGTATGAACATAATCAAAAAGAAATTTGAGGGGTCTGAATTCAATTTAGCTTCAGTTGGACATGTTTCCAAGGTGCACTCATAGAGGGAAAATATGTTCATGTCAGCCTCTATGCTGTCCTCTTAAGAGCGTACATTCAACAGTTCAGTGCACAAAGACTATTAGTTCTTTGGTTTTGCCTATTGCTGTCTTACCAGTAAGATGAAGAAGCAACAGTGGGAACTGGAAACAGGAACAAGCTATTGAACAGAGGTATTTAGTGAATCCAGAAGCAGAATGAGCATGCTTTCATTAATATTTTAGCAAAACTGCATTATTTCCCCAATTAAAATAATGCTATAAAATATCACAGATCCAACATCTGCTGGATCTTCATTAGTTATAAGTATTACAGCTAGATTTTATGCAATTTTAGTAGCAACACTTAAAACTGAAGTAAAGTGGATGCTTTTTCTATAAATACCTTTGTGCAATAGAAACTTGTGCCCATTTCCTGATGGTCTTTGTAATACTACTTTAGGATTCTTATTGCTTCTCCTATCTCCAGGTAGAAGAGTTCTTTGTTGTGGGCAGTAATTTTTGGTTGGTAATCCCAGGGCTATATGTTCCCTGCTGTACCTGTGTGACTTGGAGAAGTCATCCAAAGTTTCACCCTTCAGCTCTAACCTGGGCAAATGAAGGCATCAGGTTTTCCCCTGGGTGGTTAATGTCAGTGTTCTGGACTGGATGTAGCTGCCTGATGCTCTGTGCCATCTCAACTCAGGTACATGCACCAAAAAGGGAAACTTTAGTTTGAGGACAAAGCCCCTTGCAGCAGTGATCCCATTAAGACCACACATACCAGAATGAGTACATACTTGTACAGCTATGCAGAGTCTGTATCAATTCCTCAGACCTGTGTCTGAGGACTTTTTAAAGGTAAATCTACAACTTTTTTTTTTGTCTTCTTCAAATCCCTGCTAATTGGATCAGACCACTCCTAATCTTCTTTCCAATTGACCCTTGAGATGATTAGACACACTAGATACTTCTAGAGACTAATCTTTTTAAGAGACTGCAACAATAGTGACCTCCATAGGAAATGTCCCTCCTTTTGTTACTCTAAATGGCTATTTAGGGTTTAACAGGGACAAGCAAATGATGATCTTGGCACAGAGGAACATGAATTCCACTGGTGTGACTGTGTACCCTTCATGTTTTGAGCAGAGGAAAAGGAGGATGATCACACAGCTCTGCAGTCAGACATGTAACAGCCTCTCCTGCCTTTTTTATTACTCATGTCTTCCTAGCACCAAAAGTTCCAGAAATAGGGTTTTTAAGAAAGTTTTTTGGACTACGGTAAAACAGCTGGGCTGAGATCTGGAGATTCAGACCAAATGAAGATGTCATGGGAAGTCAGGGAGAAAGGGAGGCAAGTAGCTACCCCTGGGTTGCTGAAGCAGGCAAAGTCAGCGGATCAGGATACCTCAAATAGTGTTAAAGATGATAGGATGATGTGATGTATCTGTCAAATCTTGGCATTATTAAGTTCAGGAATGCTTGGTTAACTTAATATACAGTCAGCTGCAACTTGGAGAAAGGGGAGGTCAATTCTTTCTAGGTATGCTTAATTTCACTATCAGGATCAACTATTTTGTCATGGTTTCCTCTTACTGAGAATAGGTTCAAAGGTGCTACCTATGGAGTATAGAAGTAAATGCACAGAAAAGAACATCAAACATTGACAAAAATAGGAACAGGAAGCTCAGTCTTATGGAGCTGTAGAGTAGTGGTATATAAAGAAATGTCAGAAAGGAGAAAAGGTGGTGCTTTCATGCATTTCTGTTCAGTGCACCACAACCTGATGGCATATCTGCAACCATTAACATATATAAACACATCAAAAAAAAAAAAAAAAAGTGGGGTCAAAAGAAACTTGAACTGACCTTTGCACCTGGGAGACAAAGATGTGCCTGAAATGGAGGATGGGATATTACCATACAATAATCATTCCTTTGCTAACTTTGTGCCTGGATAAAAGAGATTCTCGGAATACTAGAGCCTCATTAATTGCTTGCTGATAAGCTGTCTGACTTCTTGCTTCTCATTCCTCTGGGAGACAATTCGTTTCCCACTGCTTGGCTTGAAATGCTGAACAGTTGAGCTTATTATCAATATACCACCGGTGGCCTAAAGACCCTTTCTCTCAATTCCTTCTCTTTTTAGAGTCCTGACTAATGCTGCTTCTCTGGCTTGCACAGCCATACATCCAGGGTCAGAGGCCTTGGGCTCACATACGGACAGGATTTTTAGAAACACATAGCACCACACTGGGCTGTCAGTAGGTGGTGTGCCAGCACGGAGTTGAGTAAGGCATACCACAAGTAAAACCCCTTAGGTAAAGTACAGAGTAAAAGTGATTCTGCCTGTGAGACCATGGAGACTCTTCATCAATCCCTTTGCACAAGCAGAAATAGAACCAATGTCCTGGCTGACAAGCTAGACCATGGAAGTAAGTTGTATGCATGTGCACGGGAGGGCCCTAGTGTAGTAATCCTGACCTGGTCTGCACAGTAAAGGCTTGCAAGCAGCACACACAGATCTCATAGCCATGCCTCTAATAGGTGGAGTGTTGGACCACTTGGTTGAAGAGTCCTGTGTATGTGTCATAATCACATAAGTTAAATTCAGCTTGCTGCTTGTAGAGCTGTCAGCCTGAATGCTCTTGAAATTAAGCTTTCACAGTTTGCCATCTGGGTCCTGTATGAAGGCAAAAATGTTTCCCATCTCTACTACCATGTATTAAGAGACAAAAATTGAAGTTTTCTATACACCTGCCAAGCCCACATCTTGGTACCAATTATGGTTGAGAGTTTTCTTGGAAAAACATCCATATTACAAAAATGAATCTTTTTGATAGTGTACTGGATACATTTAGTTTAGAAGCTTATGTTATGCATGACTGAAATTGCACACTTGCCTTCATAACTGTAGTCAAATCTTGATCTTTTTAGTCAGTTCTCATTCAGGCAAGAATCCCACCACACTAAGTAGTCTGAAGTGGCAGGTACCTGTCCTACTCAGCCCTGGTGAAGCCACATCTGGAGTGCTGTGTCCAGTTCTGGGCTCCTCAGTACAAGAGAAACATGGAGCTTCTGGAGAAGGTCCATTGAAGGGCTACAAAGGTGAATAAGGATCTGGAGCATTTCTCTTACGAGGAAAAGCTGAGGGAACTGGGCCTCTTCAGCCTCGAGAAGTGACAACTGAGAGGGAACCTCATCAATGTGTACAACTGTCTGAATGAGGGATGTCAAGAGGCTGGATCCAGGCTCCTCTTGGGGGTGCCAAGAAATGGAACAAGAGGCAATGGGCAAAAACTGATGCACAGGAAGTTCCACTGGAGTATGGGGAACCTCTTTACTGTGTGGGTGACTGTGCACTGGAACATGTTGCCTTGAAAGGTTGTGGAGTCTCCCTCACTGGAAATATTCAAGAACCATCTGGACACAACCCTGTGCTTTGTGCTCTGGGGTGACCCTACCTGAGCAGGGAGGTTGGACCAGATGGCCCACTGTGGTCCCTTCCAACCTGACCCATTCCGTGGTTCTGTGGTTCAGTATTTAACCCTCTAACATTAGGATACATTTGTTGCTGAGGTTTAATTCAGAATGGCTTGGCCCATAGTGGTGATTTTAGATGTCCTTAAGAATAATGAAAGGTGACTTTTATGAGCTTTTGATAGGAGTGGCTTGCATCTGCTAAAATAATAGCATTTTTAAAGACACGAGATAATTGACAAGAGTTTTGTTCAAATTTTAAGTGTTCTGCATAAGTCTCCATTTCCATCTACAGGAGAACTAATCAATAGTCCTGTATTTGGTTGATTCTGTGACCAGCTAACTTTTTGAGATTGCTGGGAGGTCTCTTCACAGCCCTAAGGGATGAAGAGGAAGGAGGTGGCAATGGAGCATGGCATAGCACCATGCAATCCTTTTGATAACTATGTGCCTAGAGGAAAGGTATTCTCAGAATGTTAGTGTGTCATTAACATGACTACAAAAGGTAGCTGGATAGGAGCATGGATATAGTCATTGGAGAGCACTGATGTAATACACTGATGTTTCTAAGTTAGTAACACAGATTTAGCCCTGAAGGATGAGATGAAGTGTGTGTCTTGCTTCACTCCAAGCTGTCCTAGTCCCTCCTTGCAGACCTTGCAAACTGCAAGTCCCACAGCCTTGGTATAGATAGATGGGAATTAGATAAATGAATGGATGGTTAAAGACACACTGAATTCCTGATTTTGGTTGTCTTATGGCTGAGATGTTTATGTAGAAGTTACTTTTCTGGGTGCCAGTACACAGCACTTCTCTCTTTCTCTGACAGTGGTGCCATGCCACCTGCAGGACTTAAGAGTCCTTCTAAAAGCTTGTATGCTTCTGTTTCAAGTAAGTGCCTAAAGATACTGAAACCATGGTGCTTGCTGCGGTGTTGTGCACTTTATGATTGTGTATAGGAGTTATTTTGATAATTCTGCAAGGGACCTCTCGTTTTTAGTTGGTGAGTTTGTTTTAATGTAGGGGTTTTTTGTTTGTTTGCTTAGTTTTTTTAATTAAACCTTGATATTGTATACCTGAACCATAGCCCTAATAAAATAATTGGTAGTATCAGCAATCGTAGTTTCATGAGAAGAGCTACAGCTCTAGAGGTCTCTAACACATCAGTGATGGTTCTTACAGATATATTTGCATCTGGGGGAGCTGCATAAGTATTTAGTTGCACATTTGTGTCTTTGCTGGTGACAGCATATTAATAAGCACTTGTCTGTTTATTAACAGAATCCTGTTTTAAATCTAAAAGAGAGACAAAGCAACCAAGGCTTATATGCTTAAACTTTCTGTGTTTAGCAGCAGAGAAACATATAATCAGAAAGAGAAATCAGCTTGTGAATGAGTCCTTAATTTAAAAATAAGGCAACATCATTGCATAATTATATTTTTAATTATTTGACTAATTATTGACTAATTGACTATAATATGTGAAGACAGTGCTAACAAATCATGGCTTTGGGAAGTGTTTACTTTCAGGATCAGTATAACATGTATTTGCACAAACAGTAATGCCAAATTGAAACATCTAGACTGCCTCAAATCTGGATGTGGTTGGTGAAAATAGGATGTGAATCTCAATTGATTTCTTTAATTCTTTCTTCTGCAGCAAACTCTTAAGATCAAAACATAAAAATTAGGAGAAATAACAATTTTGATTTTCAGATTAGTATATTTTTTTCAGAAATTATTAAGGTATTTTTTTCACACCCATTTCTGTATTTTTTCTAGGATCCCTTGTGCAGCTAATGTAAAACATTGTGACATTATTCTCCATCTCTTTTCTCTAGTGGATATTTCACTGGGGTTATTATCACAACTATTTTGCTATGTTCAAGGAAATTAACATTGATTCCATTTGTTGAATTCATATGGAGACTGCAACTGCACTCTGCCTTATTACCAAATGAGTACAGTTTGCCCTTCAATAATTCTCTAAACTCTCAAATGCCTGGGAAATAATATGCTGGAGTGTTACCGAACTGTGACTGAAGCACCATTTGTGCGAAGTGTGACAGCGCAGGAATGATATTCCACAATAAAAGTTCAAATGACAGGAATCTTTCACAGAGGTTCATTGACTGGGAAGATGCCTCAAATACAAAATAAAGATGCTGTGGCTCCACTTCACGTTATTTCTGAGCGGATCCTCTGTATTTGTCCTTTGCGAATGTGTGCATCAATTATCCAGTTATGTAAACATGAGAAGTTAAAAAAAAAGTAATAAATTCTATTATTTCTGCAACTACATTAATGAAAACTCTATGTTTACATTTGCTGCAGAGACATCCTCTTGGCAGTCGTATCATTAAGAACATAGTGGCAGCGTAATCCACCCAATTTCAGTGCCTGAGGATGATGGGGTATAACTCATTTTGTGGTTTGGTTTCCTTCTGCTATTTTGAATTACAGCCATTCCTTGGCTGAAAAAGGCACAGGCTCTGACCACTGTTGTTTTCTCACTTTATAAGATCCCAGTACAGGGAAAAGAAAACAGTGCTATCTAAATGGAGATTTAAATATACATGGAGACTTAAGCTGTATGAGTCTTGGAAATGGAAGGAATTACCTTTGAGGGATTGTGAAACTTGGTGGTAGGAATATGGGACAGGGAGATTGCTTATTCCACTTTCAACCCCTTCTCTTTTACTTAGTCAGTTTTTGTCCCTTGGCCGTGTCCTCTCACATTTTATTTCCCTTGCTGGGGAAGTGGAGGTAAGAAGAGTGTTGCTCCTGGCACACAAGTATTTGAGAATCAGTTACTCAATACCTGCACAATTTTGGTAGTAACATTTCCTGAAAACTGTTTTTTGGTGTGCGATCTTCACTTAAAGAGCTAAATTAATGGGGAAAATGTAGACCAGTAAGGTTGTGATAAATATCAGCCCATTTTTTCCTTCCCTGATTTCCATCATTTGTTTAGCTGCAAATCACTGAGCATTCTGTACTCCTTTGGAAGCCAAGACCCCATCTAAACTCATCAGTGTCTTCAGAAGCCAGAATTCACCTTTCATGGCTGTGATTTTGCTGGAAACAGGGAGAATAAATCCAGGTCCTGGCGAAAGCACATGCTGTTTGGTCCAGTAGTCCCCTGCACAGTTGCTCAGAGCCTGAACAGGGAAACAGCCCCTAGGGGCCAGTGGAATCCCATCCTTATCTAGGACTAAAAATTGATTTACTTTTTCATTTATCACCAAGGAAATTGCTTTTTTTTGGGCTGTGCTGAACCAACCTTCTGACATCATGTCAGAGATTAATTGCAAAAGACCAGAAGGGACTGCTATGACCATCTAATCTGCCTTCTTGCATAACATGGACCTTTGGACTTTTGCTAAATAACTCACACTTGAAGGCCAATGTATCCCCAAGGAAAACAGCTAGTCATGATTTTATTGCCAGAGCCCACTCCAACTCCTAGCACATTTTCCAATGAAGGTATCTGTTAACTATTTTGTGGTCTTTTCCATGTGCTATGTGTTATTTTTATTTTATTTTTAAAGAATTTCTTTGATTGAGAGCTAATCAAGGAACTTCCTCTATGCCATCCATGAGGAGGAGTCTCTCTCAAGGTCATCTGTTTCCTCCTCCAGGAGCCTTGGTATTTTTCTTTTGAATTGGTGAGTACCATTGAGTGACAGCAACCATGAATCAGACCTCTCTCACTTCTTCTGGATGGTGCAAGCAGGTTCCCTGTCTGCTCTCTGGTGCTATGAGTCCTGCACAGAAGTGTGTAGTGGGACAAAAAGGCACAATTTAAGAAAGGGAACGTTCTCTCCTAGCATGTAACTTGTACAGCCAGGTGCTCCCAGGGAAATGGAATTTTGATGAGGTTGATGCTCTCAGTCTGAAGTAGAGTTCAGATTTTAAGTCTCCTCTTCCTGGATTTGGGGATCTGCCACCAGGTTGTTGTGCAAAGGCAGGAAATCACTGTGGCTTCTTGATCTGTTAGAAGAATGCCTGAACTTCTGAGTCCTCTCTCAGCAGGCAGGGGTGTGAAACTGCACCATGCTCCAGTGCAGGCCTGCCAGGAACCAGCGTTTCCACCAGGTAGGAATGTGCAACCTAGAGGACCAAGGGAAGAAAAAGACATTTGATGACATGAATCAGATTTCCCACAGACCAGCTGAGGAGATTTTGCTCCTGAGTCATCAGGCTGGAGCAAGGAATTTGATTTTCAGTTGTTGCAACCCTCAATATTAAGTGCCTAAAGTAGGTCATCAGAATACAGTCCATGTCTTCATGGACACCAGTGATGCTGTGGTGGTGCTGCAGTAATAGTTGTGAGATGTCTGCTAGAGCAGGATAGCTCTGGGGGCCAGATGAAGGAAATCACAGAGCAAAAACTAAAGCAAGAGGATGTAAGAGTAATGGCCAGGTTTGCATGTGCTCTTCATGCAGCTGTCACTGCTCCTCTTAGGGCTTCTGCTCACCTGGGAGCCCCAGGATGTGGTCGTGCATCCTCCTCTTATTTATTAGTAAGGACCATCTCTGCCCACACTCTATAGTCAGCTGTATTTGCTGCAACAAAGATTAATAAGCTACCGGGTGATGAGTAAATATTTAACAACATTTTTCTTTGCTTTGCTTTACATGTAAAATAAATATATTTGCAGAGTATTCATTTTTCCTAGGTCTGGCAGCTTCCTAGAGTCTTTCACTTTTGACTTTCAGCAGATATGTTCATATGCTGTATCTAAAAGGATGGTGATGCAATCTTTATGTTTTGCACATAGCAAACATTATGTTTCATCCTCCTTTGAGAAAATCCCTTTCTGAGGTTTAAACTAAATGTGTCTCATCTTCATATTCAGTATGGCTCCACTTATGCTGCATCTTCCAAATTATTCTAACCCTTGTGTGCCTTTTTTTAGTGGGATTTTTCAAGGATTTTCAAGTTCCATTTTGTTCACAGAAAAATTTATTGATGAAGCAAAAGGGATTCCTTTCAGGGATTGAAATATTGATGCTTTTATCTTAATCCTTAGTAGTTTTACTCTACTGCTGAACTCTTTGTTCTCTAGATCCTTCCTCTATACCTGACTATCCGTCTTCAGGAAGAAGTATATCAAACCAACTATTCTGAATGTGGCCTGGAAAAGGCCTTGTAAGAGGCACTTGTTTCAAGTTCTGAGGGAATTACTGCCCAGGACTCTATTTTGTCTTGTCTCTGGTAACTGGACTTTAAACTTCAGCTTTTATATTTGTTGCTTTCCTTCTTCTGAGTCTTCAGCTGAATCCTTTGGTGGGCTGGTGGCAGTTTACCGATACCTCATTGCAGACTGGTATTTGCTGAGATTGCAGGTATCTATAACCTTAACTGGGTCACAAGTTTAAAATGATGTCCATTGTATCTTTGTTAACTACCTCACTTTTATTAAAAGCAATTTGAAAGTTTAGCATCCATGTAATGATAATAAATACGATACCCATAAATGATACTCTGTGCTTGACCTGCACTAATAGCATGACCATCGTGGAAGAGATGCTTCTTACTTTTCAGAAAGAAAACAGTAGTTTTGGGAGCTTGATGATTCACACTTGAATACCATTTTTCACCCGATAATCATAGTCTTTCTTAACTCTGTCATCAACAGATGAAAGCAACCTCTGTTCCCTGGATACAATAGTATAGTGTAACTAGTTTTTAAGTGCTACTCAACTGGAATTGTATTATATGGCAGAGTCATTCCTGTAAAGTTCTGCCATTCTTATCAGTTACTTCTAGCTCTTTGTTTTCTAAATCCTTCAATTACCCTCTGTAATCTTCTCAGGGTCACCTCTGTAGGGAAGGGGTCAATGTGTGTCCCTTTTTGCCCCTTCCTTCTCCTCACACTGTATTCAGTAAATATGATAGTTATATTTTATTTTATTTTCTAGGGGGAACAAAGCAAAATGATTGGTGCCTCAGGTCTTTTGGAAAGAAAGCAAGACATCACAGAAAACTTCTTTCCACTAATGGAGAAGGAGAACGAAGCCTTTGAACAAAAGGCTTGAATTCCATCTGTCATTTCCACCCACTACTAAATCTGCAGAAGACTGAACTTTTATCTGACTGAGCTGAATGCAATGATATCTAACCATGATCTAACTGATCACTGCAGAGCATAGACCTGGCTTTTTAGCTTTTTGAAACTGCTAACATAGATTTAAGTGCAGCAGAGGAGGCATGAAGCCATGAATGTTTTATTGGAGAGCTCCAAATCATCTCTCAGCAGGTGAGTCCAGTGCCATCACTTAAAGATTAACCTCCTATCTCTACAACAGCAATTACGACAGGAACTGCCTTATTAGGTAAAGCATATTAGATAAATTGAAACTCTAACTCTATTGATAAATTCATTCAGTAAAGCTGACCTCATGGCTCCCAGGCTACATGGAAAAATCTGTAGCCTTTGTCCTTTCATGCGTAGGGATTATCAACCTAATGAAGAATTAGTGAGTGTCCGTGTAACTTAAAGAACATATTAAGAATGTGTCTGTTTTGCAAATGTCTAACCTTGCCGTGTACCATACAGTCTTTGGGGTCTCACTTCAACCGTCAAGCTCAATAAGACATAACCTGTGTCCCTTCCCTTTCCTAGGAGGAATTTGCTAAGCAATTGTTCCTCTGAGGCAGCTTCTTCTAAGGGTATTATATTATTTCTAAGCTTTAATTTCAGCTTCATTATGCCCTGGTGTGTTGAGCAAGTACAGCTGTTCTGCACTAGGGGAGAAAATCGAGAGGAAGTGTTGTTAATATCCAAGTTTTTAAAAGCAGTGGTGCATTTTCATGAGTTCTTCGATCTACTTGACTCTCCTCACAATCAGTGCTCGTGGAAGCAGAATTTGGCTGTACCTCCAGATAAAATTTTATGATTACAGTGGTAGTGCTGGGTTGATGGCTGGACTTGCTGATCTTAAAGGTTTCTTCCAACCTCGATGATTTTACATTTCTATGATTCTATGAAGTGTTCAGTGCTTCATGAGTCAAAGCCTATGGTGGTTCATGATGTAAAAAAAAGATATCACCATGAAAAAAACCCCACAGGCCAGTGTGACTAGGCTTGGGAAACACGAAAAGTCTTTGCCAAAGCTGAGAACCTAAATGCTCACTACCTATTCTACCAATAGACCTATAAGATCGCATTTTTCTCTTGTCTTCAGAGAAAAACAAGACAACTAATTTTTCTCTTTTTTTCTGTTTAGCAGGATAGACCATATTATTCATCGGCAGTTGTCTCCATAGAGCATTAAGAGTTAGCATGATATTTTAGAAGCAGCTTAACAATGTGACTGTTTTGAGGGTTTCCTAGTTTAAGTCATAGAATCCTAGAATGGCTCAAGTTTGAAGGGACTTTAATGATCATCTAGTTCCAACCCTGCTGCCATTGGCAGCTAGGTTACTACCTGGCAGTCTACTAGACCAGGTTACTCACAGCCTCATCCTGCCCCTCTGCTTCCCTCTGTGAGGATGTTGAAAACCACAATGAGGTCTCCCCTCAGTGTCCTCTTTTCCACATTGAACAAACCAAGTGACATCAGTTGTTCCTCATAAGGGTTCCTTTCCAGACCCTTCACCATTTTCGTTGCCTTCTGTTGGACACTCCAACGGAAGTGTTAATAGCTTAGTGTCTTTTTTATATTGTGGTGTCCCACACAGCCCACAGCACTTGAGGTGAGGCCACACCAGAGCAGAGCAGAGCAGAGTGCTCCTCCCTTGACTGGCTGGTGATGCTGTGCCTGATGTCCCCCAAGACATGGTTGGCCCTCCTGGCTATTAGGGCACTGCTAATGCACATTCAACTTGCTATTGACCAGGATCCCCAGGGCCTTTTCTGCAGTGCTGTTCTTCAGGTCACACCTAAGCTGTTTGTCATGAGGGGAAACGTCAGATGATAACTTTTGTAGGGAAAAAAGATTTAGATGATTCATATGTGTTTGGGAGTCTTCTTGGTGGATGTGGCAGGGATAGAAAGGTTGGGACATTGATCAGTGTAATCACTGGGAGAAGGTGCATTTGGGAACAGGGGCAAGAGGACTTGGAGTGAAGATGTACATAGTGCAGTGAGTCTTTTACAATCATATAACTGATCCATCCCCCTTTCAGGGAAAAGAGCCAGTCTGAGAGAGGGAAAAGGGTATACAGCTTCTATTTCTGTATCTGATGGAAAGAATCATATGTTTTTGCCTTCCCGTGGACTCCATTTATTGCATCAGCTCTGGTGAAACTGGCATACAAGCAGGTTTTAAATGAACTTTCAGAATCTCTTTCTGGGTCTGACACTGTCTTGCTCTGCCTGCAGTGGCAGTAAGCTGTTTCTAATTGTGGCATTGGGTTGTTTGTCTCTTGGCTGATGTGACACAGAAAGTGTTAGGCAGATATCATGGCTCTTGTGCTGTGTGTTATTACAGGAATTTTTTACTAGCTTAATTTATTGTTACAAGTGCTAACATCCCAGCTTGATAGGGAAGGGTTTGAGGTACACAATCTTAAATGACTTGCTGAAGACCATGCATAAAATCTGTGCTCATAGGGGTATTTAGGTATCTAAGTTCCATTGAATTTAGTGTCACAGGTCACCTAAACATGAATGTGGGTATGGCCCATGAGTTCAGATAGAAGTGAAAACCAAACCCAATGTCACCTGACTGGAGTTTCTGCTGTGACTATACTACTGTGACTGCAGTAATCTTGTCCACCTGTTTAGCACCTTGGATTGGAAGTATCCCATGTTGGCTTCATGTAACCGCGGAAGAGTTTGGAGTACCTTCACAAATGCTATTCTTTCTCTCAGGAAACACCCTGTATGTCTCTAGTTTATGGGTTGAAGCTATACTCTGAGTGTCTTGCTGGATTTGTGCTAGCATAAATGCCTTTTATAGGGCAGTGAACTGAAAAACTAGAGGCATAACAAGTTATAGACCAGTCAAGCACCAGGCTTCTCCCTATAATTAATTTGTGAGGTGTGAGAATTGCCATTTGTGTGGGAAGATGTGTGACAGCCTCCACGTATCATGTGTCTAGTCAAACCTGTCCATGGTCGGTTTGTCTGGATATCAGAACATCTGAAAGTTTTTCTTGGTTCTCAGTCCCATTGCATGAATATCACTCTCTGCCTCATCGACTCTATCTATTTTAAAACCTCATCTTAAAACATATCTTTCCTCCTTTGCCTATGTCTCTTTATTTTTCTCTCCTTCGCCCATTGGCCTTACGACTGAATGGTTTAATTTATTCACCATGCAATATCTTTATGACGCTGTTTTCTGTAATTTATGTCAGATACAAGAGAGTGGACAGTGTTATTTAATTCCATAAGGGGCTTTAGGATGCCATTTCTACAAAAGGTACTTATGAAATAAAGTCACGAGCCTGCAAAAGGCTTATTCATGCAAATAGTTACCCTAAAATTGATGGTACTTCCTGTGTGAAGAAGTTGTTTCCAGGTTGGACCCTCCTGTTTTGTACCTGGATACTTCAGCATCCAAAATGGATTGTCTACTAAAAGTCCACTTGGGAAGATAAATTTTCTAACAGTTGCTTGATTTATAGCATGATGTGCCTCCAGGAAAGTTCTATTTTATAGTCACATTGGGCAGCTGACTCTAGGTGTTCTTGGAAGGTGTGTAGGGTGGAGGTTGGTCACTGCACAGACACTGCCTTCAGGAGGCAAATCAGAGCGTGCATGTTCAAAGTCTGCTTTTCCCCATGTATTTTAAAGGAAGATTCCCCATATCTCCTTGGTGGCCAGAAAGAAATGCTTTCTGGAGGCTTACTGAGTCTCAGGGGGTCTGCCTTATATTGGGAGAATTTTCCTTTTATGTCATTATAAAAAAACCCCTCTTGCTTTAAATTTATTTTATAGCCAATGCTTTTGAATTTTACAGTTATTTTGTTCCTTTTTTTTTTTTTTTTTTGAGAGTTGTCTTATCTCCTATTAGGTGTCCAGTGTATATATAGCAGACTAGAATTACAGGAAAAAAATTTACTCAGAATTAAGCAGGAATAGAAAACTCCAAGATTCTGGGTTTTTTTCTGAGTGTCCTTATTGTGTTAGACCAATCTCAGCTGTGTTAAAATATTCTGTGCTGGCATGTTTCTTCCCCCAGAATATCTCCAGTTCACTAGGCTCAAATTACGACATGTATCCCTGAATATGAAAGCTTTTGGCTGAGCCTGAATAAGCTTTCTGCTAAGACAGATGTTCACTCTTTGGATATGTAATAGAAAACCCATCCAATGTCTCATCAGTACAAAACTGATGATGTGATCCAACTTCAGGTGCTTTGTCTCCTACAGAAACTTTTATATCTATTACCTGGAAAATGGCATGATGATTTCAAATTGGATTCTAGATGCTGATAGAGGCCCGACCCTGATTCACTGACAATACCAAGTCTTTCAATTTATTATCTCTCTGTTGATGGTGAAGTGGGCAGGAAAACGAAAGGAAGAAGGAAACCCCTCAGTTGTATTTTTTCCTTTTTTATACCTTTCTTTTTCTTAATATTTCCCTTGTCCTAAAGCAGACACCTGGTTTTTCACTCTGCTGCATGATGGAGGAGCAACTCCATCCAAGCCCCAAAGCAGGTCCTTTTCCTGACCCTTGCTTTTATGTATCTGTTGTCTCACAGGTGACTTGCACTGTCTTAGAACATCTTCTTAATCACTGATTGTGCTAGCTAAAATCCATCAGAGATGGAAAGGTAAGAAGAAAAATTTAGCAGTTCAGAATAATAGATCAGGTACTGCACAGACTTCCCATTTCCCTGACCAATGAGCCAGATATTTTGTGAACCAGGTTTTGGGGATGGCATCAAGTAATCCATTCAGTTGCTGGGCTGTTGTCTGAAATTATTTTTTTCTCCCGTACCTTCCTATTTTAAGATAACCATGAAAATATAAAGTTATTCTTTACATTTTGAAAGTAAAAATATTGAGCAAAGTAGGGTTTGCTGAGGTTTAAAGAATCTTACAATGTCCCTTAAAAAATGAGACCTTTCCTTCAGCAAGCAACAGTGACATTGTGGCACTTGGCATTAGGTGGGTGGACATTTTTGCAGCCTATGTTAATCCTCACACAAGGATTATATCCAGCCATGACATATTGGTGTTCTTCAGATAACTTTTAATGAATCCTGCTTTCATAATGACTTGGCTATGAAAGCTGGTGGAAAGGCCAATTTTTAACAATCTAGGTACATGTCAGGCAAACTTTTTTTGGAAGTGGTATATTTTGCTCTCTGAAAAAAAAAAATCTTGTTGTGAGCAATACTCTGCATGTCTTCCAACACAGTCTCATTCAGCTATTCCTTAAAATAGCTCACTGAAAAGGAAAATAGGGAATATTTCAATTAGGAGATAAAAATTACAGTAATAGAACAGAGTAATATTTACAGTAAATACTGTATTATCTTTTACATTCAAACTTGGTTTCAGGGGATAGAGAGATTGGCCAGAATGTAAGCTTGTAATTTGATTTAAACAATGAGGCATTCAAATGCACAAAGAGGGCAGAAAGCAGCTCTTCTTTGCTGGGGCAGATGAGAAGACAGCCCATGACAGCAGAAGGTGTCCCAATGCCCTGTGCAGGCAGGTGTGTGCCCTGGCAGTAGGGATGCTGAGCAGTGTGGGTTTGGGAGGAGTGTAACTACGTGGCTCGGTGTAAACGAGCACTAATAAGACCAATATACCACATGACCCACGCCACTGTACTGCTGTCTGCTGTTCTGAGGAGAAAAGCAAAGTGGAAGAGAACAAAAGGTTGGGAGTGACAGGGAGAAGAAAAGAGGGTTGCTGCTGTAATCAGCATTTCACTCAGCTGTGAATTTTAACAGTTTCTCTGTAGTTTAGAAGGTTATTTTGTCCACTAGGTACCTGTACAAGATAATGATGATAACTGACAGAATATTGCAGCACAGCCGAATTCTCATGAACTTCACAAACAGGTCTCTTGTCCAATATGCTTCAAACTATATGGTCACAGCTTAGTCATATTGCCACATTGCTTTTGATGCTACATTTAATTTTATGAATAAACTGGTTTCTAAATTGCTAACCAGTTGTCTGATTAGCTGCTACAGATACAATTTATTCTAACTGCTCAAGTAAAGTGTAACTGCTGCTTTTATGATATTATCAGTACCCTTGTCATGTCTGTCTAACTGGCATTTTTGAAACCTATGGCCATACGATAAAATTCCTTTAGAAATCACTAAAGAAAAGTATGGGCAACTGTTACATTTAGTTTGTTGTTAATAGTACATGCTATCCTATGACTTAATGGTTAGTTGAATTTCAGTACAGAATGTGGCAATCTATGAAGTATAGGAATAGATCTCATATCTTTCATTCTTTCTCTTCAAATATCTACTCTTGCTTCTCTGAGAAATCAAGGGTTTATTTTCTCAAGGTTTATTTTGCAGCCCCCAGGAAGTGCTTATTTTAGTATTTGTGGGGTACAATCTGAAAACATAGAACTTAGCTTGCATTCAAAATGAGTTTCTGCAACAAATTTAGATGCTGATTTTTTATAGATCTGCAATTTGTTTAGTGAAAGCAAACATTACGACCACGAGTCATGCCTGTAAAGGCAAAGCTGATCACCTGATAGCATGCTGCAGTACTTGCAGCTGGTGAAGTAGGTCTTGCCATCCCCATTCTGTAAGGAGAGACACAGAAAAATGAAGTTGCATCATGCACAGGAATACAAACAATGCACTGTAACAGAGTGATGATGAGCAGGTCCTCACACTGCCCAGTTTAGGTGCCTTTGAGGTGAATTATTTACAGTAAATGGAAATATTAAGTCCTCAGAGGACCATTCAGACTTAGCCTGTGGAGCCTGGTAGAATAAAAACTTCCTGATCTCATACGCTGTTATCAGCTTTTTCATGGTTCACAGTTAAGGGACACTAGAAGCAGACACAAGAACCAAACAGAAGCCATACACTATAATAAATATTACAGGCTACTCAGGGAGGATGCAGCCTTGGTGGATGTTGGACAGCACTGCAGGAGGGCAGTTGCTCCCCATCACAGGATGTGGAGTGTGTTGTGAACCAGCAAGGGTTAATGGGAAGGGCATCCCCTCCCCTGTCCTGTGTTGAATCTGTGCCTACCAGCTATTTCATTTCTCAGTTTATCACATGTACCTTTGGTCTTGCATGCTCAAGGTCAAAATTTTGTCAACACGTGGTAGTGAACAATGTGTACTGTTTTTTTCTTGCAGGGCTACTTCCACTTTTCACTACATAAAATGGTTAAATGTGGTATTTTGCCTACTTATGACTAGAGCTTTTGTACTTGCTTTCTATGGTTACCTGAGTTATTTTCCATCTGTTTCCTCACATCACTTTCAACTGGCTTAAACCTACTGCCTGATTGTGGCACCTTCCACGATGCAGTGTAATTAACCACAGGCAACTATTCAACATATTAGACATGAAAGCAACCACAGAGTGTTTTATTCTGGCTTCATGACATGTGAAGGCTAAAAGAAAAGCCTTATTCTTTCCAAAGCTTCTCTACCTTTCTTTGGTGTGTGATCAGAATATTTTTAGATGGCCTTGCAAGTATACAGATATACCTAGGACACCTTGCAATAGTATTGTTTTGGCTCCATAAACCACCCCCTCCACATGGAAAAGAGGGGAATGTTGGCAACTGGTTAATATGTAGCAGAAGAAATTAAATGCCTCTGACAGTAATTGCCTGAAGAAAATTCAGAAGATGAGATAGCAACAACACAGCAGACACAAAATAACTACATTAAGAGCACAATAGCCATATGTCAACATTATATTAAGGAAACAGTGCTTAATATGGTCAGGTCAGATACTTTGCCAAGAGCCTGACATGTGGTTGCCAAACTAGTTTTGTTGGAGAAAATAGTGTATGGAAAAGATGCAAAAACCATCTACCCGCTCCAGACCCTACAATTTGAAGTCTCAGTGGGTCAAACTGAAATTGATTACTGCAATTGATGAGGAGTATTAATAGGGGGAAAATATTAAAAAATGAAAGCAAATTCTTTTTTTATTGCTCAGTCTTCTTTGCAATAATTATTCTAACAAAAATAGGTGTAGTTGGTTAACAAAGCAATTTTTCCCCATGTAAAACTTGACTCTTAAAACATTTACATTACATTAGGATCTCTTCCTATCTACAACTAACCTGAGAAATAAACTGGGAGTCCACATTAAATTAAGCTCATTTTTAACTGTGCATTTCTGACAAGTCTGTTTGCTGATCTCTAAGGGGGGAGGTTTAGGTTCAGACACCCTTACCTTACAATTAAATATAATGAATTGCCCTACTCAAAAAACACTGATCTCTGCAAAGTGTGAATAAAGAGGCCATTGCATTGATACTGCTTTTAGAACAAAGACAAAGACTCATTTCTGCTACCACTGGGTGTTATACATATTATTTAACCTCTTTAAAATTTTGTTATATTTGGTACATTTTTTAAATATCTGTACCCAACAAGTTTATTGTTCTTGTAAAGATTTAGTCTGAATATTGGGAAACACTTTTTCATTGTGAGGATGACAGCACTGGCTGCCCAGGAAGGTTGTGGATTTTCCATCTTTGAGAACATTCAAGAGCTGTTTGGACATGATCCTGTACAAATAGCTTTGGGTGGTCCTGCTTGTGCAGGGCCATTGGACCAGATGACCTCTGGAGATACCTTCCAGCCTTAGCTGTTCTGTGACTGGTGCAAAGAGCCTATGATCCTCTCTTTTATGGAGGGGAGCTTTTGCTACATGTCTGGACTTATGTGTCATCTGTATTATTTTGATAAGAACAGATAAATATGCAGCCTGCTGTAAGGTGCCATAGTTGTATAGTTTAGCCTGTTTATTCTAGCTGAAAACCAGGAAAAAAATACCAACCCAACAAACAACCTCAGTGAGTATAAGGCACCCGGGCACAGATTTAACCATATCTACTTTAGGTCTTTTAAAGGTAAAACTGTCAGCAAAATATCACACCCCAAAGTGACACAGTTATACCAGTGTGAATTTTTATATGTAGGCCAACTCTTGCTCTACTATATGTAAAATGAATCACAGGCTGCAGTCCAATTCCCTTAACAAAAATAATTGGCAGAAACCTCTGCTGCCAGATTTGGCAGTTCAGAAGCTGTACAGGCATGCAGGCTGATTTAGTCTTGTTTTCAGAGGCACTTCTTCAGGACAAAGTTACCCTGTGTGAGTGAGGCATCATTAGGACCTCGCCCTGCTGTTGCCCATTTATTTAGGCTATTTAACTCTGTGTACACTCAACCACTCTCATGGGGGCTATATACCGTGATGCTGGATATTATCCTGGATATTAGTCCATTAACAGCTCAGTAGCACAAATGATATTCCCAGTCTGCCCCATCTTTTTTGCAGGTGCTGCAGCAATGGTACCACCTGGACTCCCAGCATCTACATCCTGATGTGGATACTTTGAATATATATATAATCATGAGCTCTGCCCACCATACAACACAAAACCTGCATAATTTTGAACATTGTGTTTTTTTCCTTTACTGTCTGTTTTCTAAGGTGTTTCCTTCATATCAACATTTTTTTTGTTAAATACATCACCTAGAACTGTACATTTTTGCACACTCCCCCAAATAAAAAATGAAATTACTGCCTAATTAACTGACTATAAGAGCTGAGGTTTTATGAGAAAAACAGAGGATTCATTAGAATTCAAAGCTTGGCATTATTGCAATGTATGCAAAACCATTTCTGTCATTGGTTAAATTATCACTTACTCAATTTCATCTATCTTATTAAAAGCTACATTGGAACAGCCTGTTGCTTAAATGAACATACCTCCCCATGAATATGTTGTTTTGATTCCATGATTCTTTTTTTATTAAATCTGTTTATGAGCTGAAGGAAGTGAAAGACAAGTGGAAAAAATTAGCAGCTGATATCCCTGGTTCTGACTAGATACTGCTATGTGTTTAATATTTAGTTGATTTTAGATTTACAAATAATCTTGGTATGTATGCAGTACTGAAATGGTAAATATTCCTTCTCTGGGTATTTCTCAATAAAAATAACAGTGAATGTAATGTTTAATTGTTGCTGTTTTTTAAAAGGTATTATTGTCTTTGAAATATATAGGTGACTACTTGGTTTAATAAAGTCTTACTGTAATTAGTGATACACACTTATAAGAAGTTGAAGTGTTCAAATTCAAGCCATGTTAAGGCTTTCTTATGTTTAAAATCCATCCATTAGATTAGGTGGAAGGGTCATAAAGCATTCTGCGAAATCCGGCGCTGATATATCAGTCTTGAAGGGTGTTAATTTGGTTCTCCACTTCTGATTTGTTTGGAAGAACATATTAATTGCTTGTTAGACAGAATTAAACCATTTTCTGTTATAAAAGAAAAACAGAATTACTGAGAATAAAAAGCTGGATCTTTGCAGAGCATTTTTGTTCTGAATAGAGCAGCTTGTTTTGCAAAAGGCAGAACAGGAGGATTTTGTCTTTCTGGATCTTTGAACAGCTCTGAGAAACAAAGGCTGGTAGTGCTGAGAGATGAGAAAGAGAGAGCACTTTATCCCTGCCAAAAAAAGAAAATAAAATTTCTTAAGGTCAGAATATTATGTGGTCTGCCTCAGCATCTTTCCTGGCTCGCAACTCAAGCAGTCAGGAAAATGATTGCAGAGAAAATCTTTCACATGAAAGCAAAAGTGCTTGGTTCTATTGCAGCCACAGATTGTACCCGGGGCCTGATCCTGTCTCTCCTGAGCCAGGGCAGGGTCCCATTAGTGTTAATGGAGAATAATTCAAGCATCAGGGTGTACATGGATTAAGTCAAGACTAAAGTCGTAACCACCAGAAATCCAGGCAGGTGGGTCTCTTAAAAATGATATTCTGACAGGACAGTGTCCAGTTTGGAACACCACCCACTTCGAGCAGGTGCATTGGTCTGTGTTCTGGGTGTGACATGTCTGTAGAGGAGACACTGCCTGGACAGGCAATGAAGTGAAGGGTAAATATCCTCATACTCTTATAAATTTCTTTCTTTTTTAGAAAAACCAGAGTACTAAATGGATTTTCTAGATATGGAATTCGTGCAAAACCACATAGAAGAAAACAAACCCATATTCCCACAATAAGATTATAAGTATTCATTTAAAAATGACAGGGTGAGGCTGTCCCTCTTCTACATTGCCTGATGTCCTCTCATGAGGACTTCAGGCTACCCTTTCCATCATGTGTTAAGTTGGTTTTTGCAAAAGAGCTGTGTGGAGGAGAGACCTGCCCATTCACATGAGCCTGTGCTCATCCCTCGCTGTGTGTGAACATAAGTTCCCAGTGTGACCAGAGGGACAGAAAGCTTGACAGGAATCCTTAGTGAGTAGGATGCTTCTCTGGGGAGGACCACATGAACATGAGAAGTGGCCTTGGTTATTTCCTACAATGGGAGCTGATTTCTAGTGCGTTGTGACAATAATATATTGATCTCTTAACAGTAAGTAGATGAAAAGGAAGCAATTTTCTATATCTACCTGCAAATCTACCAAATACGTAGCTGTTTCTGAGGCTTGATTGTTGAATGAACTGTGATTCTCAAACTTTGCTATTCCACACTTTTGAAGGTTTTCTATTTGCTTCCATATAAGGTGATTCTCCTCTGTAGGTTTTGATTTTCCTTTTGTTTAGCTTGAATCTCCACCTTCTTAGAACACATTGTGTTTAAAGCTGTAAGGACAGTCATCAGCTTTTCATGATAATTTCAGTTTGCACTTGTGCACTCAAATGGGCGTGAAAAATACATGTGGGAATATTTTTAATTCAGTATTTTTCTTCATTAGATTTTACAGTGTTTAAATACCCTTCCAAATATGAACTGTATGTGCATAGATACAAAACTTACTTGTTGCAGTGGCCTTGCCATATCTTGGCTCTCTGCCTTGATTGCTTCAAACCTTATGATTTCAGCAAAGAGCAATATTGGATATTTTAGAAACACCAATGGAAGTCTTCCTTTGTGTAATTTCCTTTTGCATGCCTTAAAACTACTGATCTCAACCTTGTGCTTTGTTGCAAACAAGGGTATGTTTTTGTCTTTCTTCCTTAATTCTTTAGCAGCCTACCAGACCTCTTGTTTTGTCTGCCTGGTGAATTTCTGCCTTATTCTCACCCTTGAGCTGTCAGAGTCAGGAGCTGTCACCCAAGCTTGACATTGTCACTGCCAGGCACTTGATCTTGGCCATGAGTCCTTGCTACCAAATGCAAAAAAGAAGCAAAAGCCACACCCTGCCCACATACCTCCTTCATTAGGTCTGAGCTTAGGTAAGACAATGATAAGTCTTTTGGGGGATGGAGTGGGCCTTTTTTTAAAGCATTTGAGATATTTGTGCTTTAGGAGTGATGTTGTGTTGGCCATAAGGGCTAGGTACTAACTTTCATCATCAGGTTTAAATTAAAGTGGTTGGCTCTAGCTCAAATACTGGAATTTCTCCACTGAAGGCAATAAAATAACGTTTGGCTTTTTCTTAATTTCTGTAACTTTGTTTGTGAAATAAAGGTCATCCAATTTTTCAGATTCAGTTGTCTAAACTTGTTTTGTCCATCTGTTTTTGTCCTGGCATGCAAACCAGTAAATCCTTCATGTAAGTGCTGTTTCATTGTTCTTCCAGAACAGTGAGGATGAACAATCAAGAATATTATTGTTCTCTAAATAAAACATAATTGTTCTCATTTTCTCTAAAGAGGAAAATACCTATTAGCAAGATAGATAGCATCGTGAAGTCCATAGCAAAATAGTGATAATATATTTGTTAGTAATCAGGATAAAATATCACTTCATTTTTAAAACGACATCTAAGATACAATGAAACAACAGAGATGTAAATAATTAAAAATATTTTAACATCAGTGTTTGTTGTTCTTTTTTTATTTTTAATTTCTGAGGGACTCATTCATAGCCATCTTCAGATTTGGCCACAATTTAGTGGGCATGCATTTCAGCACTTTGCAGTGAAGTAAATTACTTAAGCTTTTATGCATTTATAAAATAGATAGGAATTACAAATACTGTATATTTTTAACACTAAAAAAACTAATAGTCCTTGCTTTTGTCACTGCAATAGGTAGGTGAAAATAGTATAAAATTTATAATGTATCTGTTGATTCAATTTTTTGGAGTCAGATTCTGGTCTATCTTTAGATTTGCTAAATTACAGAAAAGTATCTGTGAGATATGACAGAGGCTTACATGCTGCTTCAGAGAAAGTCGAAAACAGGAATGCCTTAAATTGTTAGAAACTAATGACAGAGTCAGTATGGGTGAGCACTGAACAAAGACAGAGATAAGGCAGAATTAAATGTTACACAAATGCTGTTTTCTGGCAGTAATGCTCTTTGTACCTTTGATGGGGAAGGATGGCAACCCTGTTGTCACATGAACTTGTCACCACAGGAGCAGCGAATATAACTTTCAAGCAGCATGGGCTAGGTCAGGGTTTTACCTGAGGTGGTGCATGAGGATGATGATGACAAGCAAAAATAGTTCAGCAGGGCACAGCAGAGCTGACATGAAGGACTTAACCTTCACCTGGCAGCAGCCCTGCTGCACTGCGGAGCTTCAGCCTGTGCCATGGCACTAGGCACAGCAGAGCCTGACTGAAGTCAGTATTGTCAATTCCTTTAGAGAAATGCTAGTTGGCTTCATTAAGCATTGCTCCTTTTTAAGGAAATAGTTGTATTGTTGAATAACTGGTGTTCCATATCAGCATTTGAAGCGATGCGAAGGAAGCTGCTCTCTAGGATGCCTTTGTGAGTTGTTCTCCAGAAACCAGGCAACTAAAAACTAAAAAGGGTACATAAAAAAGCATAGTATTTGAGTGAGATTGAGGTAAAGACAAGCAAAAGACAAGTTAATGCATCAAAATTATTTGTGTAATGCAGCAGCAACAATTTAACATAATTTCCACAGGAGAAAACATGGCCTGCAAATCTTCCTTTTCCATGTCAATTAGCTTTCCTCATGCTTCGCCAAATGCCTTTAGCAGCACCTAGAATTATAGTGATAATGGAAGTTTAACTTGGCAAGAGGCAGAGGAACTCAGTCAAAGCCAGAATAATGAAAAAAACCCTTCACACTGACAAGGGAGTAAGCACCCATCTCTGCCTGACTCCCACATGTCTGTGGCACCTAAGGGCTCATGTCCCCCATCACGCAGCACGGCGGTGATTCAAAGTGTTCAGTGGGCTTTTTACAGGCCACACTGGCCTGAACAGGCTGTCCTGCAGTCAGACTTAGTTAAACTAATCTGGGTTCTTATGTGGACACTGCTACCATGTATCTGGTTTTCCTTAAAAATAATTTATTTTTTCATTTGTTTGGCAAGAAAAGAACACTTCCATTTGCTCAGTGTTTTAGGCTGTCTGATGCCTGCTCAGGCTACTGGGTCTGACCAGGCTCTGCATGCTCTGGAGGGCAGCTGGTCACAACAGATGAACTCTAAAGGTACAGTAATCCTCAGGTTCCAGGATATATTGGTCTGCCTATATTTACATAACAGATTTGTTAAGATCAGTATGCATTATCTGCGTTATAAAAGAATCAGGTGCAGAAGTATGGCAGCCCTAGATACAGACACCAGTTTGCATGCTGTTAATATTCCATTGCTACTCACACTGGAAAAACTTCAATGTATGCTGCTCCTAGAACTGCCTTCAGACAGTGGCCACACAAAAATTTGCCTAGGTAAGTCTTTTTTTGCTTTGCCATGTTCAGGTCTTGCTATGCACATGGATTGTTGCATACCAGGATGAGTTTTGAGGATATTCCACTGGCAAGGATGCCCCCCCAAAAAATGAAACAAAAGTGATACTTCCTCTCATTTTGCTTATAATGGAGCACAGACCTCTAACCTCATCTTGTAAGCACTTTGAATGGAATCATCAGGTGGTGCAAATTGTCTGCATTCCACAGAGGAGAGGTGTTTCTGTGTGCCAGTGTTCCTGGGGATGTCAATGAGAGCTCTTCACACTGAGCATTCACAAATGCAAACCTGTGGCAAATGAGCCTGAGTTGAATGTGTTTGTGAGCATAGATTGATCTTGCCATGAAGCAGAGAAAAAATTTTATTTGAACTCTGCCCCCCTTGTAACTTTTTCTTTGCAATCCTCAATATGTTTTTGCATTTAGGGACTGCAGAGACATTCTGTAGCTGCGCTAACACATGCCAGTTCCCCCGGGTTAGACTAAAAAGCTGTTTAGCCTGGTAAAACTCCTCACAGCTGTTAACCAAAGATTGTGTTGGATGAGGGGCATGCCCCATATGTCAGAGGGTGCAGAGTTCACATGTTGATAGGGTTTCACATTTTAATTTTGCTTCCTAAACCCACAAATAATGAAGACTGAACCACAAGCCTCCTATGGGAGAATGACTGCAAATAAAGCAAACTAGAATTGATTTGAATTTGACAGTGAAGTACTGTTTTGCCTACCTAACCCAGGACCACATAAGTATTCACCAGAGAAATGAGTGACCTGCCTCATCTTTTGCGTTGTAAAGTCATTTTGGCCACAGTTCTGCAAAGACATGGACATGCTCAGGTTTTCATATGAGGACTGTAATTAAAAGGAGTTTTGTCTATTCCTGAACAAAACTGGTTACATACACTTGGATATGAACACACATTTAAAGACACCATCGAGTTTCAACCCCTCTACAAGAAATGGCCCATCCTCTGCATACTGTAATAGATAGTGTGTGAGGTCTCTAGTTGCCCACCTGCTTACACAGTAAAATGCATTATTTAAATGGTTTTCATAGGATTTGAGTTGCATGATGCTTTTTTTCCAACTTTGATGACATGATTTTACAAAAATTTTAACATTTTTTTCCCAGGATGATGATATATATTATAAAATTTTAATGATTTAATTGAAGAGATTTTCTTCCCTTTTTGGGACAGTTCCTTTTACAAGTAATTCAGAAGTTTATTTACTATAGAATGACAACAGGAAATCTGGACTACTGATTTATACCAACCCAAGTGTGTTTTAATTATTAACAAGAAACATTGTTCAGGCTAAAACAAAATTATAACTACGTCCCTGTAGCAGTATTTGTGATAATTCAGACTGACTTGGAAATGAGAACTTCCTTGTGTGAATGAGAAAGGCTAAAGAAAGCCTAATGTTTGCCATAAATTAGACGGCAGCTGTACTGAACAAGCCCTCTTTCAAAAGCCAGTGGCTTCTCTCTCTGGTGTGGTGGCTTAACAGCAAACTGGCAGCACAGGTAGGTGTGCTATTGCCTTAGGTTTAAAAGAAAAGTGTGAACACACCCAGTACATCAGAAGAAAATATTCTGAAAGTTTCACACAGGCTTTGTTGGAACATGTCAGGTTCTCCGCAGCATGTAAACACCAACAGAGGGGTTGATTTTAATCTCACCAAACTTCCAGCCGGGAGTGGGTTTTCTGAGGAAAGTCCCATATGTCATTATCCCCCACTGACTGAGAGCTTGGGGCCCTTCTCTTAGTTCCACTGAAAAATGAGAGTGGTGGAGTCACTCCAATGGCCAGGGTTCCTAGCAAGTTTTCAAGATTAGTCTTTTGGATTTAATATTGTAAAACTTCACATGCAATATTTAAAATTAAGTAAGTGATTCTAAATGAAGAAGAGTGCTATACATTCTTTTTCTTAATCCCCTTAAACTTCACCATGAATAGTAGTGGTGGCTTCACAAGGAAGAATGGTTTAAATGAGACAGAAGGGGAGAAAATGGTCATTTGTTCTTCCCTAACTTTATTTTCAGGCCTAAGAAGACTTATTTGCGTAGTTTAATTTATGTATCTGACTGTGATCTCATGAAGTCATCTAAAAGAATCCTTTGAGTAAAAATAAGAGGTTTTATTTCCATTCCTCTTTTTCCTAAAACCAGAATTATGTCCAATAAAAAAGAAACAAGATTTTAAATATTTAGGAATTTAGTTTAGGCTGGCTATACACACAAGGTTTATAGGCCAAGGTTTTCAAATATTTTGCTCAATTTTACATTCCATTCCAATTTGTTTCTCCCATAAAAAAGCCACAGTAGCTTTTGGCATTAGTGGGACATACAGACACTTAGTGGTTTTAAGTCAAACCAGATGTGAGTCTGGTCACTTAATTCTGAGTTTTGCTTTAAATGTCCAACATTATACCCCTAAACATTTCAGCTGAGAACATTATTCCAGAGGACCTAGCTTTTGGTATGTACTGACTCCCTAAAGCCTGCAGTCCTTCCCTGGGTGCTGAGATTGATCTCCTTCTTGGCACAATCAGTAGAGCTGCTTCATTCCCAGCCCATACCTTGGCACAACACAGAGCCAGCAAGACTTATTTTTGGCAATGCTTGGCTCCTTCCCTGCAAAAACAGCAGGTGTCTACCAAAATGCAGTAAGGCTCCTTCACAAAGGGCTTAACCCCCTTTTTTTTTTGATGGAAGCTGTAAGATTAATGTAGGCTTGGGAGCCTAACCTGGGCTTGAAACCCTGCCACCAGGAACTGCATTTGGAAATTTTGGTCCAGCCTTTATCAGGTCATTCTTGGATTTGTGTATCTGCTTCTGCTTTCAAAATGAGTGCTCATGTCTGTGTGACACACAAGCCATGAAATCTTCCTGTAAATTTGGTTTTTTACTTTTAAGTATGGCATAAACTGCAGGATATTTAACATATTAAATTCACCAAAGGTAGAAGCATTTGGAATTTAAGCAGGTTGTGTTATGTTCCCTACTTGGACGTGACATGACCAGAGTAAAAGTAAAAAGTGCTCTTACTGCTGTACACTCTGCATCCTTAACCTTTTAGCATGGCAAGAATGAAAGACACAATACATTACAGGAGGGCAAAGGGGAAGGAAAAAATTTTCCATGACTTACAGCAAGGAACAAATTGATGGCTTAAGCTCATTCATGATACTGTTGAAGTATTGAATTCTCTCCTAGGATTTGAGGATATAGCTTATGACAGGTTGCTGAGAGCCAGATTTTTAAAAATTCCTCCAGTTTTTCTCGCTTCATTATTATCAGATCATTTAGATGACTAAATGCACCTGTAAGCTGAGATGGTAAATGCTGATGCATTGGTGGCTGCAATGTTGCATTGCAGCTCATCATCAGGATTCAGATGGAAGTCAAGTTCTGTTTTAAGAAGTATTGTGGAGAATCTGTCATGCTTGATTTTGTAAAAAATAAAAGGCTGAGTCTGTACACGTTCTAAAGTTAATGAAGAACTTTATGTTTATTTTAGTGCAAATCTGTTGTGGTTCCATTAAAGATAACTAAAATTTTGATGTTATAAGCTAGAACACTCTTTAGACTGTAATACAAAGGACCTGGCTTTGAAGGAAAATAAACAAGCTAAGATGTTTTGATGGCAACATAATATGTAGTAAACGTGAAGTAATAACCACTACAAGATTTAAGCAACATGCTAAAATATGCTGAAATCCCTGAAAAACATAAGGAGTCTGATCTGAGTCAGATCAATTAACAACATTGTTTCACTTTAGTGGATGCTGTGGAATTTGACCCCAGACAATTCTGAAAATTCTGGAACTGATTTTCTGGAAATATTATGAGGATCTAATTAAGTAATTATATCTATTGTGTAACTTCCTCACAGTCAGGTGCCCTTGTGTTCTATTAAACAAAAAACCACCACTTACACAGCAAAAGATGCTTCAAATGAAAGTGGTTTCAACATTATTAGTGTATTTTCCTAGGAATTTTTATTCACAATAATGTGAAATTCAAAAGTATCTTAAAGAAGACACTGTATGAAGTGAGTACCCTTGTGTGTTTGAAGAGCTTCTCACTGATCTGAAGAATGGCAACTTTAATGTTTCTTTTTTTATTGCATTGCATTTTTAATTTCTTACTGATGCACATTCAAGAATTACAACTTTTCAAGAGGTAAGAAGATTTTTTATCAAATCTGTCTGGATAAACCGCTAATAAGGAGGTGATAGTAGTTTTAAGCTGTTTTTAAAAAGGGATTTGACAGTCATTTAGAAAAACATTTGTATTAAAGGGAATAAAAATGATCATAAAATAAATAAAATAGGGGACATTGAAGGCAGTGACAGGTTGCAGAGTGGGAGTAGGAGAGCTCCACTGCCTGGCTTCTCTCTTAAATTTTTTTAATTAATTGGTAATACTTCTAATTTTTTAAAATGTCTTTTACATTAAAATTTTGCAATAATTTGAAGAAAATTTTGTGCCTTCCCACCCATTCTCAAAAAGGAGCCACCTGGCACAGCCAGCACACTCCTGACTTTGGTTCAGTTGCTCCCTGGTCCTTAGCTATGATGGAGCAAAACACAGAATTTGTATTCGAGGTAGAGAAAAAGCTGCAAATGTCCAAAAAATTCCAGCCTGGATTTGGAATGCCTTTAGATCCACCTGGCTGAGCCGTCTTGCTTTGGTTTTAGACTAAATGTCTTCAGCTGTGGTAGACTTGTGATAGCCACAGACAATGTAAAGCTCATGTTAAAGGACCTGCAAAGTGCAGTGACTTTAAACAGCTGTTTTCTGAAGTCTTGCAGCTGAAGAGAGGAGGAGAAGGATGATCTCTGCCATTTTAATCAAGTCACCCATGGGCCAGCCCTTACAGAGCAGGGGCCATCATGACTCTCAGGCCATAAAGTAACCTTTAAACCTTAAAATAAAAAAAATAAAGCAACCTGAAAGCTCTCCATGTCTGTCACGGTGTGGGCTTCTTTTCTGCCTCTTACCCTCACTTCCCATAGCTGCGATGAACCACAGGAGGCATGGGTTTTTCTTGTTCAGACTCCGTTGTTTATTAATTCTTATCTATGTTAAAGTCTTAAAACTGTGAGCTCTGTTAACAAGGTGGAACAAGGCTATAATGGTGTTTCTCTGGCTCTGCAGAGATTTTTCAAGGACAATTTGTCCAATAATGAGTTGACACCTAAATTATTTTTAATTCTAACCCAATATTTAAACCCCTGAGTTCAGCAGTGCAGATTTTCTTATCCAATTATAAGACACCATCTAAACCCATGAAGAAGAAGAAGGAAGAAGAAAATGAAAAAGAAGTATCTAGCCACCACTCTAAAACCTCCATCTTGGCATATGTATAATTATATGTATTAATATATTCCAAAACCCTAAATCTTAAAATTTTGCACCCTGTGACACCACACCTTCAATTCAAACTGCACATGCATGATTTTAATGTTATCACTCAGTTTTGGAAGCCTGTCCCAAGGCCTCTGATCAAGTGTAGTGTTTTCTTGTGGATCAGTGCCTTTCAGCACAGAGAATTTAAAATTCTCAGCTTCCAGAGCTCCAACACATGTCCATGCCTTGAGCTGATGCTCTCCAGTGCTGACCTATGTTACCTGTTCTGGGGATGTGCCCCAGGTCTCACTCCATAGTTGCATACAACTAGCACTGATTGGCACAGTCCCTCAGAGGTGTGAATAATTATCTTACCAGACAAAGAGAGACTGAGATGGGTCATGAGACACCAGAAAGTATCTTCTAGTTTGTTTAGGGCTGAGGGGACTTAGTTTCTCCTTGGAGTCACTCTCAAAGATTTCAGCAGCCACAAGGACCAGCCTTGATCCTGCTAAGCCTTTCTTGAAAGAGGAATCTTAATTCATGCACGTCCCAGTGACTTTGATGGAACTGCTCACATGTGTAAGAGTCTGTAGGATCAGCAACCCTTAACTAACAAGGGAGTTATGTAGAACTGCATGGCATCTGTAAATAAACACAACACTACAGACCCTGGTGTGCTGCTCTGCGCCTTTTTGGACACACTATCCTATCTTTGCTGAGGCAAAGTCTTCCCTGCTCTCTTTGCATCACACAGATGGGATCAAAAAGCTGAAGAACTGGGTTTTCATGACGGGAGTCCATCACAGGAGCATTGCTATTAGTCTTTGCTAGCCATCAATGTCTGGAAATTTCACAGTCAAGTTGCTAGTGATTGTATTGAAAGGGTTTATGTGTGGGTGGCTGAAAATATGGTGCCTGGCCCCTGGTGCCAAACTCTCAGGCAATATCAGCTGTCTTTACACAAGTGATGAGGCAGAATATGTTACTTTAAGTTTAATATTCAGAACTTCGTCTCTCTTGCTGTCAAAAAAACTATACATGTGGAGGAGATGACTGAATACAGAAAGTGCATAATTAAATACCTCAGCACAGAAGAAGACATCATGTAGTTTTCATGGGAAAAGGTGGTGTGAAGTAGTTTTTTTATTGTTTACACATAGATTTGTCTCTTCAAATCATTATTTTATTTAATATAGCAGCAATTTCTGTCTGTATCAATAGTAACTTAGTTTTAGATTCTTGGAATACATGGTCGACTTTCCAGTGTTTTATCATGTGTACACATATAGCCAGGAGCTTGGCTGTGCCCCTCACACTTAATAGAATGCTTCCTATTTGTTTTTTACTCATTGTATTACATAACACTACTAAAAAGCATGGGGGAAATGAAATTGGTCACTTCTATCCCTGTTTTTGCTGGTGCTCCTTTTTCTATTATGAAATTAAGTAATTTGTAGCTCAAACATTGAGAAGGAGTGGGTTTTAAAAGGAGAAAGAAAACTGAGGAAAAGGAATTCCCGAAGAGAATGAGAGTAGTTTCACATTTTGTCATCTTCTTTTCTTTTATAATGCTTGTGAGAGCTGGTGATACCCTCCAAAGGATGTTCAACACGTGGTAGGCAGGACAAGGTCTTTTGGGCCACCATGTATCCATAGATAAGAAAAAAGTGAAGTGGTGATTGGTGCTTTCTCTGAGAAAGAGAATCCTTGGNACACACACAGGATACCTCCAAATATGAGTCTATGGCAAGCAGCCAGGAAGGACTCTTGTATGGTATTCCACGTGGGTGGGTTTATTGCTGTCACAAGCACTCAAAAGGAACCAGTCCAACAAGAACAAAGGGTAATGGAGGGTCCAAAGTACGGGGGGTGATAGGGGCGGAGAGAGCATCAGGGACCACTGGTTTGAGGGCAGGGGGCAGGACGCAGGTGGGGTTAGGGTATGGGAGCCAGTGGGGAAATAGAGGTGGGGTGGCTGAGGAACAAGGGCTAGTGGGGGAGTGGGGAAGGGGAGAACATTCTGCAGCAGGGCCAGGGGGGCCAACAGAGCCCACGGGCGAAACAGGAGTGGGGTACATTAATGTAACAGAACAGGGTATCCTGGGAGAAGCCCCTTCCTGTCACCCTAACTTGGGGGATGCTTTCAGGGACCAACCTTCCAGGGAGCTCCCTCTGTCTCTGCCTTGGTAAGCCCATCGGCTCCCACACCTGGCCACCCAAATGGTGAAAAAGTTTTTCTTATGTCTCACCTGAATCTCCCCTGTCTCTTCTTAAGGCCATTTCCTCTGGTCCCTTCACTGCAGGCACAATAGAAGGGACCAGCACCCACCTCACCACAACCTCAGGGAGTTGTTGAGAGTGATAAGGAGCCCTGAACTGAACCTCCTCTACTTGAGAATAAACAGACCCCATCCCCTCAGATGTTCCTCATAAGACATAGTGTGTTCTACCAGTGAATACCCATTTTTAAATTTTTATAATTTTTATTAATTTTTAGTTGAGAGTAATCCTCTCCCCCTTCTCTCCAACATGCTTGTTTGCATATCTGTGCTTTACAATAATGGCCACTAAGCTGCTAAACAAAACAAACAGGCATATGTGCTAAACTATTTTAGGGGTTTTTTTTATGAAGCGGCAGAAAAAAAATCACTAAAAGCCATAGATCTGTCCCTTCAAGATTTAGTGTTAGCCTTCAAAAAAGTTTAGCAGTGGGTACTTTGGAAAGGGATAATATATATGTATTTAAAGATAAACTGTTCTTTATTTCTCACTGCAGCAAACCATATTGCTGATTAACCACTGCTTTCATAAACTACGAGAGGGCCATTTAAGCTGTTTCACTGCTGGTTAATGTACTGTATTGTGCTCCCTCTTTCTACAGAACCTCACTAGTGTTTTGTTTTTATTAGAAATTCACCTATCCTTGTCTACTGAGGAGAAAAGAAATTACACTACAGAGCCCTACAGCCCATAAAATGGCAGAGATTCCTAAATAAGAGCGGCCTGAAACTGAAACCTCTGTCTGCCTGCACTGTAATGAAATGCATGACTACAAGAGATAATAATAATTGCAGCAATAGCTCGTTACAGCTCCCAGATGATTTGGTGCTGTCAGGAGTGCACTGTCCTCTGACATCCCAGGAGGCGAACAGCATCACTGACTGCAGGCCCTGATTGGTGTAGTGAAATATTGCTGGCAAAAATTAAAAGGTCTTGGTGTCAAAATAATTCATGATATGCATATCTTCCATTCTGATGAAATGGCTGATATCTGGATTAGCAAGATAATAAAACTGATCAGGCTACAGTTAAACAATTTAAGCTGGAGAGCTGTTCATTTTGTAGGTGTCACTTGTCAGATCAGGGGGTCAGAGCGGGATGAAAGGCTCTCCCCAGTAACCTTCTGATGATTTGGGTCTGGAATGTTCTTCATGATTTGTCCAAAGTTTTCATCACTGTGCTGCCGGATAGCATTACCACGGCAGACTCTGTTCTGACATTCAAATCCTGGGAATGACAGGTTATTAGGAGAAGAGAACTGGCTGTACATACATTAAGCCCCATATCTTTGACCTGTAATTTGAACTGATAGTGATATTGTAATTGAGTGAGTAAAAAGGGGAATTTTTTATTAAAACACAGGAAGATGAAGAAAACGTTTATTTTCGGGTGATTTATGGGTTCATAAAATAAGCTTTTTTGATGATGGTTTATTTTATGGCTCTTGAAATGCTGAGCTGTGTGCTTACTATTTATTTTATGGAAGAGTTATTTAAAATATGGTAGCTTCCCATATATTTCCAGCCTCTTCATCAGTAATGGAGCTCGTGCAGATGGAGAGATACCCGTATCATGTGGGAGTTCATGTATTTGAATAGTTCAGGGATTATCCCAATAAAATGAACCCAGGAAAATATTGCACCCAGTTAATGCTCATTGCTTCAGAGACCCCTAATGTCCTTTCTTGACACCTTATTGCAGGATATTATTATACAATGGATCTTCAGTCATATGGTGATAGGGAGTGGGGCAGAGCAAGGCTATCAGGGTAATTGACTCCTGTGCACAGCAGTGTTACACACTTGAGTAACTAATTTAATGGAATGTGTTTTCATGTTCTCCCACACAACCCTGCCCCAGCATAATTCTCCTCTCAGGGCATCAGCAATTTGGGACAGGTGAAAAGTGGCACAAAAGCTCTCGATTTCCCAAAAATGGGACCAGAGCCTCCGTGGTAAACCTGCTGCCAGCAAAACAGCTGTCTCTGAGCTTAGATTAATTGGAGTTACCAGGAATTCTCTGCTCCTGATGAAACCAGACCTCCAGTCCTTGTATGACATTTTTGTTGTTGCTGATTGTTATTGTATATGACTATTAGGTTTTGTTGCACAGTGCAGAGATAATGGTTTGGCATGGGTGAAGCACTTAAATGATCCATCAATAGCAGGAATTGGGCTGGACGTCTGCAGAATTTTGCATCTGTGTGAGAAACACCACTCCCTTGAAACTTGAAGGAGTCTTGTGCTATTTCAGCATGAACTGGTCCTCACATTGGTTCAGGCAAAGGCTTTAATTATTTTTCTTGGAAAGTGCAGAAAAGAAGAAATGGCTCACTCTAAACAAGGCAGCTGGATTTTTAAAATCCAGTCACACAGGACACTGATGCCACTTTTTGCTTCTGAACTGCTTCTAGAGATGAACCGAAATGAGGACCAAAAATCACTGTCAACAAGTTTTTTGATTTCCCTTTTACTATGGCACAATCTTTATCTAAATGCTTGGCCATATCATAAATGTTAATAGAGTATATGTGACAGAATATACTGGATTGCTGTGAGTTTCTTCGGTGTTAATTTTCACAAGCAAGATTACTGATCCCTGAGAAGCTCTGGGTTCACTGCATCCTCATGACAGCTCCTTCTTCAAAAAACGTACCAAGTCTGGTATTCACATACCAATCTTATTTTAGATCAGAAGCAAAGTCCTCCAGACAATACTTTTGCCAGAGAATCATTCTCCTGACTTTGTTTAATATTCAGATATTTGAGTAGATACAAAGAAAATACTTCACAGAATAAGTATTTATTTCATTAGCCCCCACCCAACCTAACTACCTCTTCTTTTGCTTGTGATTACATCACAAAGTTGTCAAGTGACTATTGATGCTTATATAATTAAAGAGTTGATCTTTAAAGCATAATAATGTGATAGTAATATTTGCATAATTGTATTTTAAAAAGTTTCCAGAATGTAAATTTTATGGCCCATCTTTCAGAGGGATTTGTATATGCTTGCCCTTACAGTAGGGTCAAGTACAACAGAAATTTGTGAGCTTACTCTCACGAGTAAAGTTAAATATGTAAGCATATATTTTCAGGGCTAAACCTATAGATTTTCCTTAATGAATGCTCCCCAGGCTACAGTGAATGATATAATGTTTTTTAGCCATAAACTGTATTGTAGTTTTGGAAGGACACAGAGTTTAGACCTTGTAAGTAGTTTTGCTTTGCTCTGAGCCATTAAGATATATGCACAGTTTGCTTTTATGATGTTTGCTGTCATTTAATTACTGATGCATCAAGATGATCTTCCCAATTCAATTACGTTAAAATTAATGATTATCTTGATGCTTTTTTTTCTCAAATCAGCTGAAGATTTTGGGATGTTGCCTTCTCCATGCACCAAGTATGCTCATGATCTAAATTGAAGGACTGCGTGCTTGAGGATGGTTTGATGGAATTCCAGATGTAGCCTTTCTTTGCTTGTTGGTTAAAAATTGAAACTCATGGAAATTAGTGCAGAATTTTGATTCTGACACATAATAGTTTAGGAAGGTCTTTAATGAAGATTGAGGGCAATTTCATCTGCTCTTCCTCTCATGAGCAGAAAATCATCATTGGACAGGTCATCACTGGTAGGGCATCAACTTTTGGGGGAGGTTCTGGTGCAGAAAGTCAGAGTTAACTATTGTGAGTGTCTTTCTAAGTGTGGTTTAAAAGCATTATTAGCCTTTTTTTCTCTTTTTTTTTCGTCCGTGTGGACAAGGAGAACTCAATTTTTTCATTATGTATTAGGGTTATGTTAAAAAATATATGGTATGACAAATACTGATTTTTTTTGCATTTTTATGGGTATAGTCTGGTGGCTGGCTTTCCATAACTTTAAACATAATCAGTAAAACACAAATTGTATCTGGAGAGAGGTTGTTAAAAATCTTTGAATTTGTACAATAATCCGTTCAGTGTTTTCCCTCTTAGCTTATGACAAATTTTCACAGAAGTTCAAGTGCATTCCTTATGAAAACTAGATGAAAGGAGAGACTAGGAAAGACATGGAATTTTTAAAAATACACTACAAGCTGGATTTAAACTCTTTGATTAAATCCAAACAGCCTGATTTCAGTAAGCACATTTGATTCAAATTTATTTATTGTATACGATATGTAAACATAGGTATCAATGTAGTTGGAAAACAGTAGATAGTGAATTTTATATGCAATATATATTTTTTGGAAATAGATGTTATATTTTACTTACTTTGCTATGCAATTCAACCAGTTGTAATGAAAACAAATAATTTTTTTTTGCCCTTCCATTATATTTTCTATGTCACAGGCATGTATTTGAGTCTACGCACACCAACAATAAAGATGCAAGAAGATATGAAAAACAGGGAGAGATCAGTTGATTACATACATAAAAAGGTATGAATTTATTGTTTCCACGTCAGATGTACATTTTGGAGGTACCTAAGAAATGACTCAGTAGCTAAGCTTATTTGATTCCTTTACAGGTTTATGTCTTTACCCCATTTTAATTTTTCATTAGAATATAATAATAGCCACAGGAAAAAATGATTTGGTCTGTGATCTATTTCATTATGTTCTCATCATAAGGAGAGAATCTGAAGTGGGAGAGCATCACTAATTTTTCGGCACAGTAATTTATTCTACAGTATTTAAATGTTGTAATTTTCACACTGAGGCACATGCTGCCACATCTATCGTCCCCTGGACTAGTCTCTGTCTTGCTCTTTCCTTTTCATCTGTTTTGTTTTTGCATTTTTTTTCATAAATTCGACAGATGGCCTCTTGATGAATCCTTGATAATACTGTCATGTAAAGCAGCTAAGACTAGAAATCATCTCACAACAATTTTTCATTGCAAAGAGAAAATTGAAGGCAGACAAACATCGCTAAGTCCATAACAACAGCAACAAAATATCCACTTCATGTAAATAAAGAGGACAAGCTTTCCTTATAATGCTCAAACACTAATGCCAGTATCCTTTAAAGCCTCTGGATTTTTTTCTGCTACATTTAATTCATCTTTCAAGCCTTGGGTTTGTTTAGTATTTTGTTGGTTTCATATTCAGAAACATTTTCTCGGCTCTTAATGTGTTCTCTCTCCTCCTTAGTCCCCCTCCTTTTAGGTCTTTATAATTGTGGATCAGGTGAAGTTTTCTTCCCCTCATTTCAAGGTCATGCACCACTAGGACCATTTTCCTGACTCAGAGGGCACGTAATTTCACAGCCGTGTACTCCTCATTAATCCACCCTGAGTGGGTGCTCAGGAAGTTCCAGATCACAGATTTGTTTTTGTCTTGTTCTCTGACTCAGTGCTTCACAAAAGGATTAGATTAACCCCTTTTGATTGTATTTATATCTTACTGCATCGTGATAGAAATAAAGTGATTTCTTCTTCTCCCCATGTAACCTTCCCACCCTTTCCACCTTTGCACTGGGGACCAACAGCATTTCTTTTCCAACAGTGTTCAGTTAAAGGGAAGCTTGTGGCAGACAGAGAGAATGATTTGTTTTCTCTTTGCTCTCTTAATGCAGCTTTAATGCATGAATCTATTTCTTCTCATTTGCAGGGACTTGTTTATTAACTTTGAATGGTTTTTGTTTTACTGGAAACTGCTTCAGTCCCCTGGCTCTGAACCTGGTCTCATCTGGACCTGAATTGCCCTGGATCCAAACAAAGAAGGAAACAAAAAAAGATGGCACAGTGACTGCTGGAGAGTATGCATTCTTTCCCCCTTGATACTGTGCCCCAGCCAACTGCTTCAGCCAGACCCCTTCACCTGGGAGCTCTTTTCTGCCTCCATTTGTTGGCAAAGTTCTCTTTGGGACCTGCTGGTGGAAGGGATCCCCACTCACTGTCCCAGGTGGGGACTGACTCCCCTGGTGGAGTCTGCATTCCCTGATGTGCCCTCAGGACTGGGGAACCTGGTGTGCTGGGGGCCTCTGGAGGGTCTTGCCTCCCTGTGCCACAGTTGGCCTGTACCAAAACGCAAGGCATGTGGGAGCTGTGAGAAATATTTTTAAATGGAGCTGATTTGCTGCATTTAACACTTTAAGGGAGCAAGGTTTGGTGTTCAGAGCAAGCCACTGGGAGACCTGAGCTGGCACAAAAAGAGTAATTACTTGACACTGGTCATTCTTTTCTGTGTCTGTAGTAGGAAAATTCTGAGTTATATAAAGCCATTTTATAATTCTTCAGGTAGGATTTGATTTGAGATAAAAAAAGCTTGCAGTTGTCTGTGGGAAGCTCACAACCTTAACTATTTAAACAATCTACTTTTTGTGATGGGAGTTTAGATCACTGCTGCACTTGTAAACACCTAACTTCAGGTGCCTCAATCTGCATAGGAGTCTATCTTCAGCATTCTTGTACTGGACCTATCTTAAACATACAACCATAGTAATACATACGCTTAATTTATGACATCTCTTGTTTATATTATGAATAATTGTGTTTCCTATGGAACTCACAATCAGAAAACCGAGAAGCCCCCTAACTATAGACACTGGCCAAAATTGAGGTGGCTACTTGTCCCAGATCCACTAAGACAATCACTGAAATGGAGTAGATTCAAATTGCATGTTGGGGATAAGGGGATGCTGACAATTTTCGCAGGAAATACCAGAGTTTCAGAATGGAAGATAGCAGAGGAAGGAGGACAAAAATATTTGGCCATCTTAGAGGAATTAAGAACTTTTAAAAACAATACAGAAAAGGAGACAGGGAGACAATACTGAAATAAATTTGCATTCATTGGTCAGATAAACCAGACTGGGCAGATAAACTAAACTTGAAGGTTAACAGGCTTTACCTGTCAGCTAACTGGCGAGACCTGCTGTGTGCAGGTTCCTAACTGGCCACAGCTGGGCCACACAGGAAAAAGATGTGTACGTTCTCTTGGTTCCTGGTTTCCTGTTAGCCAGAAGGTGATAACTTAGTGCATCCTCACTGTGCAATCACTTATTATTTCATATTGAAATTTATAAAAGGGGGTGGGAAAATGCCCAGTCAAAACTGCAGAAAGTTCTCAGAATGTCCCCCTGCTTTGACTCCTTCTGATCTTCCCAGTGGCTTAGTTAATGAATCCAGTTTTAGGCATCCCAGCAGAAGTAAGATATCCATAAACTGAAGCGAATTCTGCAGAGGGTGATCGAGTTTGTCAAGGGCTGGAGCATCTGTCCTGTGGAGAAAGGCTGAGGGGACTGGGCTCATTCAGCCTTGAGAGGACATGGCTTTTGGGGGACTTATCAAAAGAGTGCCAGAATCAATAAGAAGCTTATCAAGAAGACGAAGACAGGAATTTACAGCAGTGTGTGCTGAAAGGACAAGAGACATTGGAATGGACAAAAAGTAAAGGAAAATTGTATCCTAGTGGATAGAAGGAAAAACTGTTTCACCATGAGAGCAGTGAAGCCAGGGAAGAGGGTGCTCTATCTGCTCACTTGGATGTTTACAGAATGTGTTAGAATTTGTGTGTGATAAGTAACATCATCTGATCTCATAGCTGTGCCTACTTTAAGAAGGATGACCTGTCCAAGTTGTACTGCTCTCTGATTCACATGGGATGGAGGGGAATCCCTACCTAATTCTGATGTCCCTAAAGCCTTCTCTTTCTGCAGGTCTGAGTCCAAGGCAATAGATGGTACAACCCCTGCTGGACCTTCTTTTGCCTTTTTGTCTTTGGCATTATCTGCAGGATGATGGTGAAGCAACCACAGCAGAATTTGTCCCTGTGGGCTGGGACTGAATTTCTGGAGGCTCCTACCCCGAAAAGGGAAATACACCCAAATATTGCAAGCTCTTCTACAGAGAGAGTACAAAATAAGCTTTATATGGATATAAAGCTATGGGAATTTTGGAGTACTTTTTGATGGCTTCTCTGGGTTTTGTTAAGGGAAGAGGAAAAGTCTCGGATGAGAAAGAGAGGAAGTCTTGCTCCCAGCTGGGACCTCTCTCATGCTGAGTGCCATTCACTCTGGTGCAGATGGCTGATGACTTCTTTCCATGAAGCAGGATAATTCTGGACTACCTATGGGGTATGCAAGCTTATAGAAAATTAACAACATAGTCACTTGTTTTGCATGGGAGGAGACACTACACTGCAGTTACTCTGCAGCTGAGCTGACTGCAGTACACAAATCCTAGCTAGATTTAAACTGGCTTGCCTGGATGTTCTTGGTGGCATAAAAGAAAGCTTTATGCAGGCTGAAAAGCCCTTCTGAGAAGCTCAACAAACACTAGGATATTTAATCCCACCAATTTCTGTGCAACAAGAGCTATCACCTGCAGAATCCATACAGTGAATACAGTACTTTTTGCCCAAACAGCAACAAATACAGTATAGGTATGCCTATAAAATAGGTAAACCTATAATATAGAGTTTATTTTAAAATGTGTTGAGAAGTTCCCCCTTGTTATAGCAATGTTTTTCTCGTTGCTTCTCCATCCTGATCAGAAGCCTCAGATTCATTCTTTGGAATCAGAGAAAGGAAAAACCATGATAAGCACATGGCCAGAATTTAAATGATGTAATGAGGAAAAGGAGCAGAGCAGAGAAGAGCAGAGCTGTATGAAATAACCAGCCCTCTGTTCCATAAGGCAGCTGCTCTGAAATTCATTTGGATTGTTGATTATATTGCCACTTCTGGGTGCTTTTAGTGGTACAACATTTAGTAAGATTTCCCCCTATGAATAAGAGTTTTCTTTTCCAACGGTATGGAATACCAGGAATTGTTGGTAGATGGTGCCCTGTAGAGGATCTTTTTTGTGACTCAGGAGTTTTTTCCTTAGGCACTATGCCAATATTTCAGAGGTAAGAGGAAGGTACAAGATTTTCTAGGGAAGTCTTTCTATTACATTGGTCCAAGCACCAAAGGTATAAAAGATTTGCACAAGTGTTGGTGTGAAGGAACAAAGCAAGAAAAATCCAAAATGAGTGTTTCCACAATAAATATGATCATTAGTAAACATAGATTCCATGATTTTCACAGAGCATATAAACTTGCAGCAGACAGGACTCATACTGGATTAGGCAATGTGCAAACAGAAGGCCAAACTCATAGAATTGGCATGACCTTCAACTAAAGAACTTAAAATCAAACCTGGGACTCCAGATCCTTGCTCACCTGCCACCAATATATACAATGCCCTTAACAATCTGCTGTATCCTCTGATTGTATGACTTAAGATTTTTTATGCAGTCATTTTCTGTTAGACTAGACCTGGATTCAGATCTCTGGTCCAAACCAAGCAGAGAGATCTGTGCCAGCTCAGGGGAATGCCTGCACCAGGTCAGTGCTCTGAGAAACCTAGGGTGTAAGAGGTGCATTAACAGTGATTCAGTGTGCTGATACCGGTGAATTCCCTTCATAAGCACCAAATCCTTCTCCTTCCTTGCAGGGGGGGGGCACAGCCATCTCTCACAGAGTTCTGGATTCATAATAAGACAGATAGGATAATGTTACAGTGCCTAAGTCTCCTTCAGTGAATTTGGTCCATGAACAATTAATAAATCCAGCCGTTCTTCCTTGGTCTGTGAAAGTGAGATTAACGATGGAGATGTGGTTACCATCTAGCTGAAGTTTTGAGGTTAGTTATTGGGTAAGAATAGTATGCTTGTTAATAACTGGGGTTCAAAAAGAGAGCCAGAATGGGGAATATCTGCTGTGATGAGGATTGAGGTTTTCAGTTTGCAAACTGCACGGGTATATAGGTGAATTCACTGAGTGTGAATAGAATATATCCATATTACTTGATACATTCTTGTACATATACCTTCTTACACATTTTGTATACTCTTTTAAGTTCTCGTACATTAATTAATGTAACTGAGCGTTAGAGATATTTTCATAGTATGATGTGGCCAAATACTAGATAATCCAAGGAAACAGTAATCAGAGAGCTCCCATCTCACAAAAACTGATATTGAAAGTGCAAGATGGAAGTCTGTCAGCCGGAGATGAACAGGTCTCTGCTTGATTTCTTGTTGTGCAGGGCAATAAGGGAGCTCAGCAGAGGGTGATGTTGGTTGACAGAATTCAATCAGCTTAAAGGTAGGGAGATGGGAGCTGGGAAGCTCATGACTCAGCCTGTTGATGTTAGTGGCTGTTGGCTCCTGTCTTGTGATGCACCTGAGAGCTGTGAGTCACCTGATGAAACAACAGCAGTTGCTTCTTGTTAGTCACCTTTTGTACAAGGCCTCAATAAAGAGGAGAAATAAAAGAACACCATGCCCCCAAATGTAATTTTTGTTATCAGTTATCATGGCAAAAAAACCTGCATATAGAAAGATGGAGTTGGTTTGTATTTTCTTCCTTGTGGTCCTTCTCATTTCACTGTGGTATTTGTTCATGCAGGCGTGTTCTTTATATGGGATTTCCTCACAGGCTTTTATGCTACAAACAGGAATGAACAGATATCACCATGGGTATTTGCTGCACTTTAGAAAAAAAATAAATTTTTGGAAAATTCTTTCTCTCCGTTGAACAGAAGCAAAGTAGGTAGCATTGCTCGAAGCGGTTTGGGAGGTGAAATGGATGTCTGCTTTGCAGGCTCTCCAGGGGTCACACTCTTTCTGCTGTGGGAATGAGTGAGCAGCAGGTGTTGCTGCAGTGCAAATCTCAGCCACGACTTGGATCTAGGGCTTCTCCTCCAGTGCTAAGAGCTCAGCCAGGGCATGCAGGGAGCAGAGCACTCCTGGACCCTGCTCTGAGGCCACAGCCACACACAATGGGTGGCGCGATCGCCTTCTGGAACCCTGAAAAGTTATCTTTCTTCCTCTTTTTATTTTTTTTAAGCACTTAAGCCCAACTGCTAATGGAATTTCATGATTTTAAATAATTTACATTTCCATCTGGTTTGAAAAACACCAGGTGGAGATTGCAGATTAGGATGAGTCTAAGTGGAAGGAAATGTTTGTTTAAAATATTAAAGCTAAAACCAAACATTTATGTGAACCACATTTTTGCTGTCCATTGTGCTGTGTTCTTCTCTATCATCACTTTAAATTTTGCTTTTAATTGGATGTTTTGCACATGTTGCTTATCATTATGACTGGGGGAGATGAGGCCACAGTGGGGTGCAGGAGTGAGGGAGAGTCCATGCCAAAGGGTGAAAGAGTCAAGGATTGAAGGTTTCTTCAGTGTGAGCTTTCAATCGTTGCATCTGTTTCTTTATGCTTGTCTACAGACCCTGATAACTTGCTTACTTGGAGGTGGAAATAAATTTGAATGTAAATAAAATAGGCTACACGAAGGTGATTTTAAGGGAAAACATTCAACTCCAAAGACTGATGACACTTTTGTTAGGGTAAAGACTGATGGTTTACTGGTGCACAGTCCAAACCACCCACAAGGACAAGAACTTTCCTTCTCTCCCACTTGCCAGCTGGCAAGCTTTTATTTAAAATGGGGGATACTGAGCTGTGGTTTCTAAACCTGCTTCTAATACTGGAAGCTTAGCTGCCAGTTCCCTCATGCACTTTCCCAAGTACGGCATGGAACCATGAGCTCATAGCGAGGAGCTATTGTAACAGCACCTTTTCCTCTGTACTTTGACATAGGTCACTTTATGAAGCCACATCTGATATCCATCTTCTCCCCTAGCTGAAATCCTTGTATTTCAGTTCTCTGGAAGGGGGATGTTTTTAGTTTTGTGAAATGCACTAGAAGCTGTAGAGACGTTCTGGTTGGTGTGTGCCTTAGCATGACATTACTCAAAATCACACCTGAATTGTAGTGAGAGGTACAGAGTGTAATGAAAGGCTAAAGCTTGCCTTTGCTGAACAAACTCCAGATACCAATCAGCGAAAAGCATGAGTAACACAGAGTTAAGATTGCATAAGGAAATCTGTATTTAAATAAAATAAACAAAATTTAGACCAGTGTTGCTCATACTTGCAAATTCCCGACTCAGAGGTGCCAAAGGCTCAGAAAGAACTACCTCTACCAGCCTGTAATCTGGTTTACTTGCCATGAATAAAACACCTCCTCCAGTTGCTCCAAACTGTGTCCAAAAATGGTAATACTGCTTTTTCCTGTAAATAGGTAGTCCACATTTTCATTATTCAGAGTTCTATTAGGACAAGAAAACTCTTTGCTGCTTTGATGAAATTTGAAAAAAAATAGAAACAGAACATTTACTTTTTGTCTGTGTATTATGAACGTTATTGCCCTAAGATCCTGCCAGAGAGGGGAAGAGTGAAGCAGACACTGAAAGTTATAATATCCCTTGGTAGATCCCAAGTGTATCATGGTAGGTCTAAGTTGAATTGTGATCCAAAAACAAATATATGTTTTTTATTGTATGTGAAATACCAGATATTTTTTTTTGGGGGGGGGGAGAATTTGGCTTCAGAGCCAATTAGCCTGAAAATCTCATGAGCAATTAATTAGTTTATACTAGGATAGATGAATACTAGAGTAGATGACAATTGTCTGCAGAAAATGTGCATGGATTTACCAATGGAGAAAGTGTATGGCATAAGCTGATTTTAATTTTGGTAATTTTGCTATGGAGAAAGCTGACAAGTGGATATAATTTATTTAGACTGAAACATTTACTGTTTGGAGAAGATTTGCTTTGTATGAGAAAAGCTGTCAGATGCTGCTCATCAAGATTCAATAAAATAGTTTGGTAGGTGAAAGATAGATGAGGATTGGTTATTTTTCACATCATAAGGTAATTGCATAGGGGTGTATGTTTTAGAATTTAGTGTTGAGTAACTCTCTACGTTGGTGATTCTAAAGGAGTATCAGTGAAAATTTACCAGTTACAATAAAGTGAAAGCTTTTACTAACACCAGAATGAGAAGGAGATTATATTTAAGAAGGAGCAAGGGATTTAAGTGGCTTTGGCCATTTAATATACTCTAACTCTGGAAGCGTGATGAGGATGGAGGTTTTCAGGGCTCAGTAGGTGCCAATCACAAATCAGGAAAAGGAACTGATTTTTGTAGGAATCAAGAAAAGTTAGCAGTCAAGCCTTGAAAGACAGGTGACAACCCACACCTGTAAATAAACTAGGGGGGGTTCTTGTCGTGCTGAAGTGCAGTTTGGATATTGTATGTTATATAGGGCTAGTCAGGGCTAGATTCTCTTTTAATCATTTAGTAACCTGACCCAAGGACTGCCATTTGACTGTGAGGGGCTATGGGGGTTACCTGTAAAGATGTGTGTTTTTCTCCAGCATCCATTATTTTTATAAACAGCTTTTACCATACTTCATTAATAGTAATCGCCTGCGCAGTCTTTGCAATGGGAGACATAGCTGAGAGCTCTTCATCTGTACACATGAAAGAACTTGCATTCTGTCGATTTGCATCTTGAGTTTCTCCAGTATTGGAATGTGCAGTAGGTGACTTTAAATTACTTTCTTCTTGTTTTCATCCCATTTCAGAAAAAATGGTAATCTCAGAAAAATACCCTTTAAACAATATCATTAAAGGTAAGTAAACTAATAACACATAGATTTTAGTGTTTGCTGGTTTGTGTCAGTGTCTGGTAATACAATGAATAATTCATATCAAACTAGTAGAATGTAACATTTACATAAAATAATACTTTGCAAATTTATGGTAAGTACTAATTACTTGCCTTATTTGCCATGACTATGATATTAAATATTCATAAAAATGTGATTATTTCTTTGATTTGGCAGGCATTTAGATTTCTCTACAGCTTTTCACACTGCTAATTTTAATCCAGTAAATTATCTGGAAGAAAACAGTATGCAGCCGAAAAACTGTTCAAAATTCACTCCAACATTGAGCACATTATGGACGTAATGATCCATTACAACCAAACTTCAAGAAGATCTTGCAAGAAAACTGAGAATTAAACAAAGAAATATGGAGACTATCATCATTATTTATCAGATATATTTATTAATAGTTTAGAATTTTGTATACATCAAGAAACTTTTAAATAATTGGATCCACTTTTGTATATTTTATTTTTGTGACGTTAAGTTTTCTTAAATTCTTCCTGTGTTAAATCCATTGTTCCTCTTTAGTTTTTGGTGTATTTATATTTTAACTCATTAGAGGAACTGAATTCTGTTTTTTGAATGCAACTGATATTTACTTATTTTTTACTGTCACTTAGAAAACAATACCCAATATTAATATCACTTTGCACTTAAGTGTAAGTGTGATCTTGTGTATGTGTCTCTGTGTGTGTGTGTGTGTGTGTACTAAGATTCCAAGGCTTCAGAACTGCTTCTAGAATTCAATCTTCATGTCTGTCTGTGAATGTTTAGTACCTGTTCTTGTCTCTCTAGCTGTGTAATGTGTATGCCTCTAAATCTATAACATTTTCACTAATAAGGATAAAGTATTTAAAGCTTTGTACTACAGGTAATATGTGACCCAAAATGGAGAGAAGTAACGGGAATCAGAAATGCTGGTCCTTAGACCCCCAGGCTTAGATTATTTCCCTGCACTGTTTACATCCATTTCTGTTGTCTCTAGCAGCAGAGGAATGAACAGTCAACTCAAATGAAGTAATACTACCAAAGACAATCATCAGAAAGTAGCAAAACAAAAAAAACTGTGTGTATGAAGATTTCTATACATAGAATAGAAAATAATTCATGCAGTATGTGTAATACATAATGGTAGCCGTAGAATTATCTTTGTACCTTTCATAATCATCAAAGCCTCTCCTTGTTTCCTGTTTGGATTTTTTGATTTAGAGATTTTGTACTAAATAAGGTGCGGTGGCAGCACACCTATTCTCAGTTACATCTACTCTCAGCCACTCAGTGTCTTGCTACCCAGGGATAGCCCCATGGAGTGCTATCAGGGAGGTGTGCATCCATCCCTGAACACCTGCTCAATTAAAACTTTGCTACTCATCAAGCTTCACTTAAATATGTGTGAAACTTTCAAAGATACACAAATGTTTCAAACCCTTTGATTAAAAGTTAAACTGATGACTGATAACTTGCAAACAGCACCACTAACCATATGTAAAAATACAGAGTTCCTGTATCACTGCTTAAAATAAACATTTGGAAAAGGTTTTGAAATATCAATCTGCTTCTTTGCTGTACAAATAAGGAATGTGAAATGAAATGTAGCTCTGTTAAGTCTAAACAAAAGAAAACAAATTTTGTCTTTGGTCTTAAACAGCTCAGTCCTGCGTAAGACTTGCAGGATTTCAGCAAGCCACATGGGTTACTGGAGCAAAATTTAGGTTCCAGACCTGCATCTGATATCATATCCTGCTCAGTAATGCCCTAAGCTTAGGATATGTCACTTGAGCACTTTGGCACTACAACCTCTTGGGGCATTTTCCCCCATGGCAGAAGGTGGGGCAAAGCTGGGGCGTGTGACGTTTTCCCTGAACTGAATAAAGTGCCCACAAGGAAATGCATTGCTCCTTATTCCAGCTGTGTTCAGGGTCATAGCTTGGTAATGCTCCCCACAACAGCTCTCTGCTCTATTCTTATGTCTTCCTCCCTTGTAAATTTCTCTACAAGAGGACCTTAAAGGGCAGTGGTTTCTGATGAAATTTCTGCTTAGCAGAGCAGTTTGTGTTTGAGGCATGTTGTGTAAAGATGACTTCACTTCCTAACTAAATCAGTCAGATATTAAATACAAAAAATGAACCTAAAAATAAGATACGTGTTGAAAACCCAGCATAGTGGTGTCGAGGAGAGAATGTGTAGTTCAAGAGACACATTTTGCATTTATTCTTCTGCCAGTTCAATCAGCCCAGGGTCCTATGTGCTCATCCGTGTGGAGTTCTTGACTTTAAATAAATGTGAGATATAGTAGACCTCATTTTCTTGTGTTGAAGGAAAAATCCTTCTCAAAGCTCGATGTTTTCATATATACAAAGGCAGGTAGTTTTTATATATACAAGTGCTAGCACCTTGTCACCCGTGAATTCACCATGTAATTAAACTTCTCCTGAAGCTGTACACTTACTGACATGTCTTTTGTAAGTGAAATGAAATCCTTTGTTTTTACATGTTTTGACAATGTGAAGTGGGGGCAAGTGAAGCAGAGTCTTGAAATCCCCTGTGCATCTCTAATGGAGCCTCTTCTGGTTGCTTTGTACTAGTCTCAGGGGTGAAAACAGAGTTCATTGGAAAAAAAGCATTTCCCTTACACCAAAATGAGAAACTACAGATTTGTATTTGTGTTCTTCAAGAAAAATCACTGATCCCTCCAAAAGGGAAAAAGACTTTTGCCTTGCAGTCCTGTGAGCGTGTAAAAGAGGCTGCATGCTCAAAGTCAAAGGGAAGCCAGAGGAAAATGGCATGCAGGAGGTCAAAGCAGTTCACATGGCTCATCGACAGCTGTTTGCACCATATGACAGATCTAAAGGCAACTTCAGAGCTGCCTGTACAATATGTGGAGCTTACCAGAGATATAGAAGTGGCTGCTTTAATGTCATTTCCCATAAAAAAATGTTGGTAAATTTGGCAATGTGTTTTATGGACTGCAGTAGCAAGGATAGCCTTAATTCATGATCTTGATCTGCCCTGATCTCTGTCTATTACAAGGTGCCCCATTTTGTTAATGAGGGAAAGGCTGTAGATGTTTTCTACCTAGACTTTAGCAAAGCCTTTGACATCAATTCCCAGAGCATTCTCCAGGAGAAACTGGCTGATCCTGGCTCAGATGTGCGCACTGTTCACTGGGTAAAAAACCTGTTGCATGGCCAGGACAGAGAGAGGTGGCGAATGGGGTTATATCCCATCCAGTAGAGGTCACAAATGGTGTTCTCCAGGCATCAGGGATGGGAGCAGTCCTGTTTAGTATCTTTATCAATAATCTGGATGAGGGGGCTGAGGGCATACTCAGTTTGCAGGCAACACAAAGCTGCTCAGGGATGCTGATCTCTAGAGGACAGGAAGGCTCCACAAAGGGGTCTGGACAGGCTGGATCCATCGGCCGAGGCCAATCGTTTGAGGTTCAACCAGGCCAAGTTCCATGTCCTGCACTCCAATCTCAACAAGCCCATGAGGGCTTGAGGGAGAGTGGCTGTAAAATTTCTCGGAGGAAAGGACTTGGGAGTGCTGGTTGACAGCTGGGTAAATGTGAGCCACCAGTGTGCTCAGGCGGCCAAGGCAATGGCATCCTGGTTTGTATCAAGAATAGTGTGGCCAGCAGGACCAGGGCAGTGATTATCCCCCTGTACTTGGTACTGGTGAAGCCTCACCTCAACTCTTGTGTCCAGTTCTGGGCCCTTCCCTGAAAGAAAGACACTGAGGTGCTGGAGTGAGTCTAGAGAAGGGTGAATGGTCTAAACAAGTCTCATGAGGAGCACCTATGGGAATTGGGGTTGTTTAGCCTGGAGAAAAGAAGACTTGGGAGGGACCTTATTTCTCTCTACAGTTGCCTGAAAGGAGTTTGTAGTAAGGAGGGGTTTTCTTCTCACAGGTAGCAAGTGATAGAACAAAAGGAAATGGCCTCAAGTTGTACCAGGAGAGGTTTAGACAGGATATTAGGAAAAAAATCTTCATGGCAATCATTGGAAAAGGCTGCCCTGGGAAGTGGTTGAGACTTTCATTCCTGGAGTTTTTTCCAGGTATAGATGTGCCACTTAGGGACATGGTTAAGTGGTAGACTTGGTTGGCATTGTTAGGTTAACTGTTGGGCTCAGTGATCTAAGAGGTCTTCCCAAAGTTTTATATGATTTTATGATTAATTCTGGCAAAAAAAGTACAAGGAATAATTGGAACTGGATGTTCACTGTATAGAATGTTCTCTGAGAGTACAACTCCTGGCTACTCAGCACTAAGTCTGAATCTTAGCCTGTTTTGGTTTTTTTGTATTGGAAACACAGGAATTAAAAAGAAATTTCACATGTTATTGCTCTGACTTGCATTTCTCTAAAGGTCACTTGGGTTCAGCTAGCTGGAGTCATGCAAGAAAAAATTATGATTTCATCCTACAGTTAGCTGGTAAGTGTGAGAGAAGTTAGCTGAAAAAACAAAATAAAATAAAATAATGTCCATTAACAACTAAGTGTGGGTTTTAGATGTCACAATATAACAAAACTATTAAAATGTTTTCACTTGGTGTGATTCTATAACTATTTCTGATAACTTTGCCATAGCAGAGAGTAAGACTGACGGAGGGAAAGAAATGAGTTAGAAGAACTTTGAGAACCTTTCTCTTTCTAATTAATTCTATCTATGACTGTTGAAATATGGGTTGGTTAAAACTGTTGATTCTTAACAAAAAAAAGCAGACCATTCCAGCCATGCCTAAAGATCATTCTTCACCAAGGTAAAAAGATGCTTTTCATTGCCTAAATTGAATTATTAATCTCTGATCCAGTAAAATTTTTTGCACATTTAGTGATCTGAATAACATCACTGTTATATTCAGAACCATTCAAGTTATCAGTTTTCCTTAGCATGGTGTATTCTCTGTACCTAAGATCCTGACCTGCATAAACTCCCTTGTCTCATTCTGGAGGCTGATACTTTTATGCATGGTTTGTGAGGTAGATAGCTCATACAATTCTGAGATAAAATGGTCTGTATAAATAGTTAATTTATTTCAATGTGCGTTACCACTACATCTCAAGACACATACCAGAGCCCATCTTGTGCTGTCCTGCTGGAAAGACAATCTGCCACAAGTCTGGACTTTAAGGGATCATTTTGAGAAGTGTTGGAATTGCTATATGCAGAAATAGATGTGTTGCAAACTTCAATCGCTGTAGGAAACCTGCTAGAAAATGTGGCTGCTCAGTTAATGAATCTGGAGAGTCAGATGGGCATAGTGAAAGAAGATTGGAATGCATAGAAACTGAATTTTCACCTGAGAAGCTCATCTTGACATTTTCCAAAGTTCATGAAACATTATTTAAATATCTTAAGTTATGACCCCATCTCTTCAACTGAAATATCTTCTTCATCTAGAGAGACAAGGTAAAATTAAAGGAGTATAGCATTAGTTCTTTCTTGACAATGGTTTTAGAAGGATAAAAGTTGCAGGAACTTCCATTGCAGAAATAATTATTACATTGACTCTACATCACAAAGTCATTATTATTCCTATTAAGAAGCAGCTTTCAAAATTGCAGTGGACACCTATGTCTAGGTCGACCAGAACTGTCCTTACTATGGAATCTCTCTTTTCCTCATGGGATGAGCATCTGAGAAGATGGAGATGGATCTTGCCAACTCCAACAACCAGGCCCAGCAGATACAGACAATTTTTCTCTGTACCCTGAAGTCTTCTGCTGGTGAATATCCTCTCTCAGGTTAGACTGGTTGAAACTCACCTTGAGGGGCTGTGCTGGTAGTCTATGGCTTTATGAGATGTAACAGTAGTTATTCTTACACCACCCACATGGAGGTCCTCTAAAGAGAAGCTTGGAGCAGTGTTTTCAGAGACAGAAAAATTATGTCTTACTGCGATTTCCGGCATTGCTTAGTAGATGTATTATTGAGAGGGATTTCATCCATATTAAATACATTTTAAAAGAAAATTAGCTGAGAGGGACTTAAAACAAGTATTTATTCAATGTTCTTTGTGATGAAATCCAGGACACTGATACAAAGGTGCAAATCAGAGTCTTTGTCCATACGGATTCCTTTAAGACCATTAAATACAAAGAACATAGATTATAGGTCAACAAGATGCATGCATCTAACAACTAAACACAGTGGAAATGGATTATGAATATATCTATTTATAAAGCAATAAAATTGTAATTCAGATTACTTAAACAACAGCCTATAGGTAAGAAAAACCTTTATTGCCTGGGAGAAAATGATGCAGAAACCTGATGTAACACATAGGTGAATATAACCTTAGAGGTCACTTGTATCTTTTTTGCTTATATCAGTAGAACCAAATTCAGACTAGATGCCTCAAAACACTGAAATTAAGAGTATTAAATTAGTGACACACAAAAGATTAAATATGTTGCATGAGGGGACATAATCCCATGTAGTGAAAAAGGCAAAAGGGAGTGGAAGATTATTTGTATAAGTGAAGATTCTTTCTGACCTTATTTTGGTATCTCCTAAGTGTAGGGTTGCATTAGGAAATGGTGCATAGTAATTGCAATCGATATTCTTTTCTAGTTTCTGCTAGAAGCAGCTCTGCTATACTCAGTTTCCTATTTTTCACTGGATGCCCTAAGTTATATGGAAACAGTATTTATACTGTAAGCCATTTGAATGACTGGAGGACTCTGATGATAAAGACATAGAGAGTGTATTCTGCTGCGGAGGCCTTTATACTGCAGAATTGATGGCTGATTACAAAGCAGCCTGAAGATCTAATTACAATTGGCAAGCGGGAGATGAGGGAAGACTGCAGACAATTTTCCTCTATTTTTATACACAGTCCTTGTGGCATTCACATTGCTTTCAATAAGTGTGCTTCTGGCAAAAACTGTCAATGATGGTAATCGTCTGGATGACTGGCTTCAGAGAGGCTGCAAGCCTGACCTTTGCTATTGCAATCATCACCATCATCAGCGTGGGGATGCGCGCCGCCCGAGAGCCAGAACAAGTGCAGTAACTAGACAGTAATTGCAGATTGTTAATGATGATGCTATTGATGGTGCTTTGTTGTTGTTGTTGTTTTAATTGAAAATACATTATTCTGGGCTAAAGTCTACGTCAGTGAATGATTAGCATTAAAACGAGGAGGAAATGTGTGGAAGTAAGAAAGACAAACATTTCGTGTGTACTATTCTGCTACATCTACCTCATCTAGTACATAATCAGTAAGTACATAACACCCTTCTGTCTGAAAAGGTGGGCATAAAATTCAAAGTCTAACTTAAAATTAGTAAAAATCCCAGAAATAAACTGTGCTCTTCAGCCTATTGCACTATCCAGTGAGTACTATGAGTACTATTTCAACTGTGTAATAACTTCAGCTCACCAGTGATGGAGATCACAGATACTAAATAGGGTCAAAGTACCAGTTTAGATACTTGCAAATGTTATTCGTGTAACCAGAGTGGGAGCACAGACTGAGGATATATAGGCTTCTCTAGAAATTCTGAGGTCTGGAATTCTCTGCCAAAATTGTAATAATCTCAGAATGGGTACTTAATTTTCCTAATGATTTTAAGGGATTATATACTATCTCATGTTTTCAATTTGTAGAAACGTTTAAAATTTCCATTAGGGACTTTATCCTCCAGATAAATACGGATATCCTCTGGATAAAAACATCACAGAAGTTAGTGTAAGACTAACCCTTCTGTGTTTCTTTAGTCTTGTTCTTTCTGAAAAATTTGAAAACACAAAGAAAAAATGGGTTGTATTGTTCAGCACTTCTCTGGAGGAATTTCACAACTGCTGGACCTGAATACTGAGCAAAATGATTTGCAGAAACCAGAAATTCCCATGGAAACAGAAGTTTTGAGCCTTGAGTGAAGAATTGCTCCCCATGGTAGAAAAATGAGTGGCTGGAAGACTTATCTGGCACATGGGAGTTTCTTTCCCTCTGCTCTGAGTGCAAAAAAAGTTTGCTAAATTTCATACACAAATGTCATGGCAGGGTGTTTGACTTACTGCTTCTAGCTTTCGATTTGTCTGCCTGATCTTGGATGCATTAGCACTAACCCAAACACATGCACATTTTTCTGTTGCACTATATCATGGTTGTAGACACCAAACACACGCAGTGTCAACTCTATAGACTTGTCTGTGACAAAGTGTGTGGAAATTGCTCATGCATATTTCCTTAAAGAGATATCTCCTAAAAAGTAATCTAAAGAAACCCATAGGTTTCTTCCAGAAGTTGCACTGAAGACTGATGAAATATAATTAGAAATGAAATTTCTGCTATAAAGTGATATTTGTCAAAACCTCATTGTTAAGGTTTTTAAAGGACCAGACAGTATATTGAAGGGGACACCTCGTTCCAACTAAGTTTCTACAAGTTCGGGATATTATTCAGAAACATGCAACTACATTGTTGCTCTCACTAATGGCAAGATGAAGTGAGTAGAGCCATGCATGCAGCTGAAAGCCTCTGGAGAAATGTGCCTCTACTGAGCTCATGTTTTAGTTTAGCTCTGAAATTTTGTGATCTCTTACAAGGGAAAGACTATATAATCTAGCCATGTTTCAGCAGCCCTTACAAAACAGCCAATCTCATTCCTTTTCTGTGAGCCTAAGTCCCCACTGTGTGAAAAGTGCTGATAAAATGATGATGGCTCTGCTGGTGAGACCTGGATGCCCAGAGATGCCAGTGGATGTGATGAAGGGGATGCAAGCACTTTCCTTGGACCCTCTGTGTCACTCATGTTGTAATCGTTAGGATAAATAAAGTGCTGCCATTAACATAGTGTATTTCAAGAGCAGTACCTTCACATTAAAATAATTGGGCCAAATTAGTTTCTCCTTTAACTCTGCTGCTCTGTTCATCTGGCACCAGATTTGAGTTTCCTCCAATTTCTTTAAATCTTGAACCTGCACAATGAATTTCAATTATATCCAGATTAATTCTGGTAGCATCAGTGTATATTTTGGTCTCAACACAGGTAGGAGGATGATTGTTCCTCCTTTGATATTTAAGGGCCTTGTGGGCCTATCAAGTTAACAACTAAAAAATTCCTTATGTGTCATATATATCCACAGGCAGTCTCTTGGCCAGGCCTGTGTATGTAAGGCTGAGATGGGAGGTCATCTTTGCATGGAAGGTAAGAATAAGAATAAGGACAGCACACAAACGTAAAAGGCTATTACCTCTCCCCTTGTACACATATTCATATTAATGACTTATTGCCAGGTCACACACAGCCTGATTTTCTAGAGAAAACATTGAAACATGGTGAGCATTCTTCCCTAGCAAAACTGCATCTTCCGGATTAGTGCTTAACTTCACCTTCTAAAATGATAGTGCTCTCCTCTTCTCTCTTGCAAAGGTTTTATTACCATCACACTTAACTTATGGTGCTGAAACATTTTCTGTTGCCAGAAGTTCCCAAAACCCTTTCCAAATGTAACACAGGGGTAAGTGGAAGTCAGACAACACAATGCTGTGGACATCCTTAGAAGCCTTGGCTTGCACTTGTCACATAGCACAGTCTAAAATTCAGCACTCATTTACTGCTCTTACTACAGAAAATGTAAATTCTTGCAGAACGCCTCACCTACCTCTTGAAATGATGGTTGGTAAATGCTTTCTTTTGGGGCCACAGCTTAAAATGGAATAAGACCCCATAAAATATTCCATACACATCCTATGGTAACGAGGCCTTAAGGCTTATGAGTACAGGAGAAATGCAAGGTACGGCACTAAGTTAGACCATTGATTAAATTAAGCCATGAAATTACTACCTATTATGAAAAATGCATGCTCATTTTACTGTTATCTCCTTTCCTCTCTTCCTCTGTGTTTGTGGATTATATCTGTATGTTGTCTGGTCATAAACCTGGCTTGTAAAACCTCTGTGGAGGAATCTGTCTTTATTATGGTGTGTGTGCGCAGCCCCAGACATAGCAACAGTGCTTGTTCTTGACAGGCATCTTTGCTCAAAGGCAATCAATAATGTACCTCTCAGCAATGACCCTACACCACCACAAAACTCTCCTGCCCTTCTCATTCGAATGCTAAACTGCATTTGCTATTGGAAGTTGCTCACTCATCTCACCCCAGCACCTTCCAACCACCTGGCTGATCACACAGGAATCATGCTGTTGTTTTGCCAGCTCTAGTCCCACCAGGGCTAATAAGTGGCACTCCAGGAGATGGCAAATACCTCCCACCATGCAGCGATATGATTATGCCATGCCGTACATGGGAAATACTTCTTTTCTATGGGACACCAATGCTATTTCAGAGACACTGAAATGGTAATAAGGCCCTTTTCGTTTGTTTTTTAGAAGAATGTGTTTGTAAGAGCACATAGCAGAGGTGTAAAATGTACAGCCAGGTCCTTCCTGCGGTGTTGCCCAAGGGGTGTTAGGAACAGAAGTGTGTTCCTCACATTTTGCTTTATGGTGAGGTTTATTCTTTGAAATGTTTTTGAATATTCAGCCAACACTTCAGTGCTCCCTACCTTCCTTTGGGTGTTTGGGAAGGCAGGCTCGTCACAAGCAGCTGTTTGTTGTGGTGCCGCCAAGGTCCTTTGCTGCATTTCCAGTGCTGGAATTCAGTGCTACCAATAATTTATGTACGTATATCTTCACAAATGTCAAAAATAAACCCTTCAAAACCAAACCTGCCCTCTGAAGGTTTAAATATTTCAAAGTAGCATTTCAATGACTTTCTGTTCTGCTAAATTCCTTAGTATTTTATAAAAGTGCATGTTTAGTCAATAAGCATAAGCATTTGAATAATAGACAGTCATGTGAGTTTTGTTGGGAATAAAGAAAAGTATTTTTGGCAACAGAAAAAAATATTTCCTACAAAACATTTAAGTAAAATAGAATGTTTAAACACAGAAACCAGCAGTGGATCCCCAGCTAAGCAATGTACTGCTCTGAGGGAGGACTACAATTATCTTATTTCCCAACACAATTTGTGAGTAAGTAGGAAGAGCCTATCATTCAGATGATTCAGCTCCATCTTCAGATGATATAAATTCACAGACTTCTCTAATAACTGCTTTTGAAGGTGGCTCCTTTTTTTATGTTTTTTGTCATGCATTAGAAGGCATGCAAGTGATGTGATGTAAGAAAGATGGTGCAATGCTTCGATTTCCCAGCTTGGCCAGCTTCTGGATTGAAACTTTTGCTTCTTTTCATAAATGGTCTTCTTTTGGTTTAAAAATGTTTCCCCTGAAATGTTTAGCACAAGACTAGTTTTCATCTAAAAAGCCATATTGAAATGCCTTTTTAAGGGCTGCATTAGTAGAACAGTGGGACTGATAGCCAGGTCTGGTGTCATCCTGGCATTGTGTTGTGGTTTGCAGCACTCACTTTGCTTTTGAGGATTTCGCTTTTGGGTATTTGTGTTCCCAGAGCTGAAGGGGAAACCTTGTGCTCTGAGCAGCTGGTCAGAAAGGGATGGGGAACAACAAATGGTGGTGGCTATTGGGCAGCTTGCATGGAGGTGGCAACAAGCCCACCAGAGCTGGGACACAGAGGGATGTCCTTATCAGAGTGAGTGCCTGGCCCTGTGGTCCTCACTGTGCTGTGTGGCATCGTCTGGGAAGCCACCCATAAAATATCTGCCTGATTTTCTTCAATAAGCACGAGCTAGAGGTTAATAATGTGGGGATGTTTGATTCCCTGCTGTTTTAAATAATTTCATGGGGAACCTAATATGATAGGACACCAGTTAAAAAGGTTATTATCTTCATCAAACTACAGCACTTGATTCCTATTATTTCCCACCAGTTTCTTGGCCTTACTCCTCCGCTCCTTACACGTACTGCGAATGAGTCTTTGAAAGGACAGTCTGTGGTGGGCTGATCATGCAGGAAGCCTGATCCCCAGCTGCTGTCCAGTCGGCATTCCTAGGGATGGTGTCCTCTCCTCACCTTTCTGGAAGACTAGCAGCACCCCAATTGCACTTCCTGGTGGGGCTGGAGGATGCTCACACCTCACACTCCGAAAGGCTTGGCTGGCAGCTCATTGCCTTGAGATCAGTTCTAAGTTGTCTGAAACACAGGATGGTGGTCCACCACATCCCTTGGATAATCTGCTGATTTTATGTCTTTCCTTTGTTTCTTTGCTTTTAAAACCACATAGTGGGGTTTTTTCCCAGACTGTTTAGGTGATATAACATCCTATTTTGTATATTTTTTCTTTCCTTAAACTAAGTTTCTGCTGATTTTTCTTCAGTACACTATTTTTATTCTTAGCCCTTTTCTCTCTCTTCCCTTTCCTTTCTCTTCTTTTGCGTGCTCTGGCTCATATTACAGCTTTCTTCACTTTGTCTAAAAACAGAGAGATTTTGTAGCCTGCTTGTCTTTGCAATACAGGTTTGGGGAATGTTTTGTTGTGGTTGATAATGGGAGATGATTTTTAAAATGGTGCTTGCAAGGGGCTGCAGCACCTTGTCATAGGAGTTTGGCCAAGGAAAAGCCATTTTTTTCCAGTAAAACCACAGGCTGCAATTAACAATTGATTAGTGAAGAAATTTGTCCATATAACTCCCCCCATATGTTAATAAATTCCCTTAAGTTCCTCTTTTTAGTGGCAATGAGGTAGTGGGGAAGACTATTAAAACAGGAAAAGATTAAAAAAGCATTTTTCAAATCCAGTGAAGATATTTTTACAATTATTTTCTAAAATGAAAAATGCTGTTTTTGAAAGCAGCAGAGGAAAAATTATTTTGAAGTGTTGAAATAGAAGTAAAAATTGCCCTTTTCACTATAGTAACCATGTGTTAGAGTTCTAAGTTGCCGATAATACTCAAGACAATGCTGTGATTAAATGTTAAAGAAAATAAATAGATTAAATGTTAAAGAAAATAATTGTTGGAACTTGAGAAATGTGATCCAAAGCCTGGCATCAATATATTTCATGGACATGGATCACCTGAGGTAAGTCCCTGATTATAGTGCTTCATTTTAAGAGATGTTGGTTACATTGACCCAAACAAAACCAGAGATGCATAATGGTTTCCGTTTAAGCAGAATCCTACTAACTGGATTTGTAGGGATTTATATATTTCTGGATAGCCCCCCTTTGAGCCCTGGGTAAACATTCAGTTTATGAAAAGCTGTGGCTTAAGTGCATCCCTACAAATTTTGAAGATTTGCGGAGATTTTCTCCGTCAGACTGAAATGTATTTTAGTTTTCTTTTTCCAACCATCTCAAGTACATATAGCAGGCAAAATTTATGAATGTAATATTTACAAAAAGAAAATCAAATGATTTAGGAAACACATTATTTTCAAGCCTATTTTTCCATTTCTGTTTTGCATTTATGAAGCTGAATACACTGCAGTTGAAGCACGCAGAGTCTCCGTGATCTGAGTGTGAGCCTGAAATCTGGTTACAATTAAATGCCTTGAAGTTATTATGAGCTTCTAGCTGGAGGGAGATGGGTAGGAGTGGGGCCAATATAAACAACCATTCCCAAGTGATATTAGTGGTAGGGAAGTGGGTGAAACTCCCCCAGAACATTCTGCCTAAAGGCATTTATGTACAGAACATCACACACATTATTCGGCAGCTCCTCCAGTGCAGTTGGAATTCACACTTGCAGGTTTCACTGGTTCTCAGGCACATTATTACCTATGAACTATATTTTAAAATGCATTCTGAGATTTGAGCTAATAATGTGAATGACATTCAGTGAGATTGCCAAATGCTGGTAATTTACTTTCATTTTCACATTAATGTGGGCCCACCTGTGATGAATTGGAAACTAAATAAGCACATCAGTTTTAATTAGATATTTCAGTGGCTGGATCTAGTTAAACAGCAGCATTCATTCTTATCTATTAAACAGTCAAAGAGACTTCTGCATTCTTCACAGTAAGTTCTCTCTCCTTCCAACTCATCTTCTTTTCACTGCTTTCATCTCTCTTACTGAAATATTTTAGAGGAGATGATCTAAGCAGGTGGCATCCTACTGACTTAGTAATACAGTTATCAGAGAATTGACTGATATATATGATTTTCCAAATTGTACAAAAATTACGAAGGCTCTCAGTATTGTTTTGTTCTGTGATGAAAACAAAACAAAAGAAATTCCAAGAAACTGGAATAAGTTCATCATTTAGGTTTAGCAAAATGCAGAAGGCTTTCTATTGACAGTCATGGTCTTCTACCACTGCACCTTTGGGACCCAGGTTCAGTTAACTGCTTGATGATCTGGGTAGCAGCTGGAACAATTTCCTGTCCTGTGGAGGCAGGGAGCTGCAAGAGGGATGGAAATAGTGCTGTGTTGGAAGGAGTCAGGCCAGCAACCTGGGGAAGGTTTTTTTCCTCCTGGCCTAGGTGCTAATGACAAAAATTGCCTTGTGCCTCAGTTTCCCCACTGATGAGTCACCAGTAAGGCTGAAAGGTAGCTTACATATAGTGAATTATCAGTGTTTCTACTGAGGCTAGCAGCAAGCTGTTGTTGTTTTCTGTTTCAGTTTCCTGTTATTTGCTGAACTTATACTGCTTCAGTCTGAGGACTTTGAATCTTTGATGCTCAAGTGAATGCAGAGCTTTTTCTGTCTCTATTCCACATTTCTCCAAGGGTTTTGCAGTATGACCCTCATCTCCACGGCAGTTTTCAATAGAAACTTGAGATCTAGGCTGCTGACGTATTTAACAAGCCCATTTCAAGGCAGTTTTGTAAGAGAGAAAGGGCACCAGGTTGAGTCTTAATCTATTTTTCTTTCTTCTGTAACATCTTGACATATTGAATGCCAACTTAAAAGCCTCTATGCAATTATATTTCTCTTTGCAAATAAACCTAATTTAGGTAACTATTTTAGAGATATTAATCAACAATTAACACACATAGCAGATGCAGGTATAACCTAACAGGAATAAATTTTGATTTACAGCTTTCACTGTACCTCTAACTTCCTTCTCACTGTTCATTTAAAGGATGAGATGCCTGGAACACCTCTTTTATGAGAGCAGCTGATACAGGTAAATCTGATGGTTCTACTTAAAACTAGCTTTGTGTTTTTACTACCTCTGGCTCTATTTTTCTGACTTGTATTTTGAAGAAAGACCAAAAAAGTTCATAAATACAGAGGATACAGTGTTGATGAAAACCAGCTTTATTCAGAGCCAGAAAACATTTGAAAACCTTGAAAAATGTTTGCCCAAGTCCTGCTTTGTTGCACTGACACTTCAGTTTACTAGCTAAGAAATATTTTTGGGTGCATTTTGTGAATAACCATGTCATTCAGAAACAGCACAACAAAGAGCAGGGAGAACCTGAAGCTAAATTCATATCCAATTCAGATTTCGGGCAGTTTCATTTAAAAATATGTATGTTCTTACCCAAAAGTATTTCACATTAAAGCTCAAGATTAGTGGACTAGAACTGACCATGCTCTCTGAGCATAAGCCACAATGTTATCTCAACACATACCCAGGCTATCGTGGTCTGAAAGATGGTGTGTGAGATTCCCAGGAGAAGATCCTCCCAGGCTTTTCTTCCCCAAGCCCTCTCTGAAAGGGGAAAGCAGTTCTCTAGATAATCCTAACCTGCTGAAAATAAAATTGGGCTGACAGTTTCTCAAACCCAAGTGTATTGCTTTAAGCACATTCCAGAGCATTTAAACAGACAAACATATTTTGATGAAAATGTTTCATGTAGTAGCTTTAAAGAAACTGAAAAGATGTGCTAAATGAACACAGATAGTGAGGAAAATATAATTTAGCACACCTGGTTTTGGACAGCCTCCCTGCTCCTAGATTTATTCATAATAGAGCCTGGCTGAAACTGAATTTAAAGAATATAGATTAGAGAGATTTAGGGCTATGTTGATGTATATTTTTTTGGCATGGGTAGTCATTGTCTTCAGATAGCCCTTTTCATACTTAAAACATGTGAGTTTCAAAAAAACACTTGTCCTAGGTCCTAGTCCTGCAAAGCACTGTACATACCAATATGTACCAATTGCTAGATTAATTGATTCATCCAGCAAGTCAACCCCTTTAATTCGGGATAGTGCACAGACACTGTGCAGTGAGAGAGAAAAGGTGGTACAGGAGCAGGGCAAGAGGGGTCTGAGCTGGCTGTGCATGCCAGCAGATGCCCATCCAGAGGCCCTGAACCCACGGCCACCTGCAGAAGTCAGTGGCGTATCACAGCTCTCTCCCTTTTTCTGAAATTAGGGGTGGGAGGATAATGCTTAGTTGCCTAAAATAAAGAATACAATTAAAATGAAATCTAGAAAGAACCTTGACTCCTGTGTAGAGCTACTTCATGGAAATGATAGAGAATAAGGCATGAGCATGTGCAAGTGTTCTGTAAATAATAAGGCATCAAAGGGTATTTTATGACTCAAATGAAATGCTGTTCAGAAAGACATTTCCAGGAGCTTATTCAAAATGTGTGTGAGAGAGAAAAATGGGTTAAATTTTCTAGGCAGATATTGACTCATCATATCATAACAAAACCTGCTAGAGCTGGTTAATGATGTGTCTGATACTTCAGCAAGTGACATAATGTTGAAATTTGGAATCAAAGCTGTCAGGAAATTGCTCCTTGCTCAAACACACAATATTCATGATGAAAACCTGTTGTAATCTCCCTCTCCTGAGCCATTATGCTAAAGGGGCAAGAGGGAGTATTGCCTGGTGACATTTCTTTCTGATCCTTCTTGAAGTGCTGCAGCTTTCAGAGAAGTTTCTAGGCATGGTTTCCTCTGATGACTGCTAATAGGATACGGCAGTCCTTCAAAGGAGCAGAATGCATAGGGCTGCAGCTTTGGGGCTTATTTATGCAATCAGCAAATATGACTTTTCTTTTCCCTCCCAGCTAAATAGCTCAACATGCAAGTACTAAACTGAAGGGCACGGTCCTTTCCACATGGTACTGCCACTTTTTACCTCTTTCTAAGCTGGCAGCCATGCTCCTCGGAGTTGTGCTTCTCCCAGCTTGCTGCTTGGAGGCAGAGTGGGATAATGTCGGGAAAGAATCCATTCTGGTTAGTCTCTTCCCAAAGATAAAATTGCAAGTGCTCTATTGTGTATTAGTGGCTGATAGTCAGCTCTACCAGTGAACTTATGCTATAGGAGTGCTATGGAAGAAAAGTCATACCTCTACTGTGGTGCAATTAGTTAAGGAAGAAATGTGCTAGAATCTTTAAAGCTATTTGCATGATCAAGTTGCTAAATACTCTCTGCCTGTAATGTAAATACAGGTAGGTGGAAGTTTTGTCTTTGAGACTGACTTCCTTCTCTTCTTCTTTAGATCAGCAAAGCTGTCTACCTTTTATTTTGCTTTTTTTGTTTTGTTCCAAGATTAACTTAATGGTTTAACACAGCAGGTAAATGCATAGTGTCCAGGGTGGAATCCTACCTCTCAACTTCAAGGGGTGAATTCGGGGTACTGGTACAGCTATGATGAGAAACTAAGGTGACTGAATTTGTTTCTGCTTGTGTTCCAGTAATGGAAATTGCTATAGCTAAATCAAGGATGTCTGGTTCACCCATGAATCAGTTCCTGAGATACCTCTCATGGCTGGGTTTGGGGTGCAAGTGCAGTGTCCCCAGGTAGCACAGCATGATGGGCATGGAGCACCTGCACATGTGAGCAGTCAAGCCTCTAAAGCCCAGAGTAATTACTGTCATAATTAAGCATAAGTCTGACAATGTTTGGGCTTTGGGGAGGTTTAGGTGGAGCTCAGATGGAATTACTGCTTAAGCTGGGTTCATGGTGAGATATTTGGGTTTTAGTAATGTGTATGGGGTTAGATTTAAGTGCCCAAGGAATCTCAGACCCTGCATTGAAATGCCTGATGACTTAAAACATCTAGAATTTTGGGCATTATTGCTCCAGCTTGATTCCCACAACACGCATAAAAGGTCTGTGATGAAAATATCCATTTAGATTAAAACAACATTTAGGTTCACAGAACAGTCTTAAAGTAGTGCTCCCAGGGTAAATCACTGCAGTGGCTTGTCTGAACTCGGTTGTATGCATCCTCAGATCCCTGAAGCAGAAAAAATGGCAACAAACCCCCAAAGCTGGGGCTGGGCTACAGGATGGAGGCAGCCAAGGTCCTCATGTTTCCATTCTGTGTGTGGTGCTTGGTCCAGCTGTCAGCATGCTCATAAGCTGTACTATGCAGTCCCGTGATATTGTCCACTTGGTGTGGGACAGGATCCCACCTTGCTATGACCAACATGAGTTCAGACCAGGCACTGCCTACCTCAGGCCATCTCACTGGCACCAGCAGTATCAAGGCTGTGTTTGGAATTTCACATTCCCTTAATCCAGCTCTACAGGTTTCTAACCCATACATGTATTATGAATTAATACTTTTTTTTTGAAGAAGACAGCAGTATTATGTCTGCAACATTTATTTATAGGAGCTGACAAGTGGTACTTTGGGGACTTTCCTTTTTTAAAATCAGCTAACAAGGGAACAAATCCTCTCTCAAAACTGTGAAACAGCTTCATGGTTCTTCTCTAAACATTTTGGTGGCACTGGAACTCTTGCTTTACTCCCTTCTGCCCAGGCCAGACCATTTCTTTATTTATTTACTACGATTTGCATTGCAGGGAAGCACTGGTAGCAGGAGAGTTTTCTGACCGTAGTTTTGAAAGAGGATCTGTTTTCAGCCCAGTATTTGATGCCCCACTCTTGGAAAGGGGTCTGATTTTGATCTTCCTAATGTTCAGTGTTTCCTGCTCGCAGCTTGAGGTGTTTGTTCCTAGGGCTGCTGCCTCTTGTGAATCACTCTCTGTGCTGACATTTGGCTGTTCTACCTAAGCCACTGACTATGGGCTGCTGTTGACAGAGGCTTTTCTTTCTCTTTTCCCCAAAATATAAATTATCTGCCAGATCAGCTTGCTGAAATCACTTGCCCTGCTGCCATGGGATGTTTAGATCCAATGCAAAGCTGGGAGAAGCGAAGAGAGAAAGAGGCCAGGATAACTGTATAAGCAGGGCTGCCCCTTTTGGAGATCGACTGCCTTTGCATTAAAGGAGCAATGCCAAGCTGTTCCCAGTGACATTAGATTACCTCTGCTTGCAGTCTAGGAATTTAGATGGAGGGCTCTCAGTCCTCATGCAGCCATCCTCATGGTGCTGCCCAGCCTGCAGGACAGATGGCTTGGCTGTACCAGCCCTGGCATCTCTGGAAAGCCTGGTGCTGAGGTTGGTTTTCCTTGATACATCCTGCTGTTATTGTGGTGGTCCAGCAGCTGCTCTGGGAGCAGCCCAGCCTTCTGGTTGGCAGTGGTGTGGCAGACAGTGGTCACTTGTAAACCCTGCCACTGCCCCAGAGTCCCAGCCGCTGGTGGGAAGGTGAACTGTAGCCCCATGTCCCTGGCACACATCCCTATGGCTCTGGAGAACAACATCCCCTCACACAGGTGCTGCCTGTGCCACCAGGTGTACAGATGCAACATGAGATTTTTTGGTTGGAGGTATGCTGGTCTACTAGTGTGGTCCTCAATGCAGGCTTGAGCAAGCCAGGAGTAGTGCGTTGGTGAGAGACTGTGTCTGTGAGAATAGATTGCAGGGCTGCTTAATTCAATAAATGCCTCACTGAGATCCTTAGAGCAGCTTCAGATCTATAAAGCCACTTCAGTGAGTTCATATCCTGAATAAATATTATGCAGTTAGCTTCTCCCCCGTGTATTAAAGTACAACAGTGTGATGCCATGTTGACAGGGAACAACATGGGATGTAACACAGGAGGGTTAAACAGATTTCAAACAAGATCAGAAAGATTACCCTGGTTTTTTCAAGTTGGTTTTCTAGGTATTTTCAGATTCCTGTGTCTGAGGGTAAAAAGCTTCCTGTGAAGGAGATGTACATTATTTTCTGGCCATCTTAAATGTCAAAATGAATTTTACTTTGAAGTGTTTCCTATAAAAAATAAATGCCTGTTCTCTCTGCAGAAGTATATCATATTTTAGTGCACGTTGCTCTCAGGTTTTCAATTAGAACTTTGAATCACATTCCTGATTAGTAACAAGCAATCAATCATAATTAATTAGTTAAAATGTTCAACCGTTAAAATCATTACCATTAATTAAAATAATTATCTCTATTTTGGCTGCACTTCATTGCCATTTCAGGGAAATGTGTTGCTTAACTCTACCTTTAGCACTCAGTATGGGATTGTGGTGACTAAAATGCACATGAGGGGTGGGGGCATGACTTTCAAAAAGCTGGGTTTTGTAGTATAGTTGTAGTCAGCTTTAAGTAGATGCAAGCATATCAATCACTTTTGTTTTCAGTAAAGAGATTTCTCCTTAATTATGTATCTAATATCTGCAGAGATACAGTGTCAGCAGGGTTCTTTTCTAAGGAATATGTTCCTTATAACTCTATACTTCATAAGTCTCTCCGTAAATAAAATACAAAATTGATGGGTTTTATGCAGTATCTTATAGGATATGCTCATTCATGGATAAAGACCACTCTTTTCAATCTGTATGCTGATGAAAGTAAACTTAGGTCGGACACTGCAGGAAAGAAAAGGTTCTGCTTCTACTGAATGTTTGATTCAGGAAGGAAAGGATTACAACACATCTAAGAAAAGGCCTTAAGGATCATTACGGTGACTACAAACTGCTTTGTCACTACAGAAGTTCCACAGTTTCATGGAAGACATTTGTATCCCCAAAGGAATGAACAGATTCTGTTTCTCAAAGAGAAAGAACTAGACAAGTTTTGGAAATAAAGCATGAACTTGTCTAGGTTCATGGTCCCTAGTTAACCTAATCTAAAAGGTTATCAATGAAGGGAATGTATACTACTAGGAAAGAATTTTTTCTGAAATATGCAACCTAAGAAGCAAGATATACAGAAAGATAAAAGCTATCAAAAAGCAAGTCTTTCAGAATTTGTAAAGGGAAAGACAAACCTTTCCAGTTAAAGAGTGGGCAGATTAAATACAAGGTATTTCCTGGTCCTAATCCCCCACCATTTCTTTACCTGTCTCTTAAATGGTTATTTGAAAAAGTGTTTTCTATTTTGAATGTCATAAAAAATGGTTAAGTGGAGAGTTATTTCACTGTAGCTGGATATGAGCAATACATTCATCACTCCAGGTATGGTGGATCTCTAAACTCCAACATCTCTCAATTACAGCACTGCAGTACCCCTGGATGCCCCCTGCTCACCAGAAGCCACTGCAGTGCTGTGATCACTGGTGTGAGACCTGGAGGGCTAGTGAAAGGTGCGTGGGGAGCTCAGAGGTCAGCAGAGGAGGAAGCATCTTCTTTAAAACTACTTATTGTGGTTGTAAACTGATTGCAAGGATTTCTGCTATTGCACACCATGCTTAAACCGAGCAGCCTAGGATGATTTCTTCTGCCTTAGGTACCATTGAATTTTTTGATCATGATGTTAGTTCTGGAGGTCATTTAGTCCAGCTACCCTGCACAAGTACGGTCAGTACAAGTTGTTCAGGGCTCTGTCCAGTTGTTTTTGGAATAACTCAAAGGACGGAGACTCCAGAGCCTCTCTGGGCAACTTGTGCCAGAGTTTGACTACTCTAGCAGTAAAAAAAATAAATTCATGTGTTTAAACAGAATTTATTGCATTTCAGTCAGTGTTCTTTGCCTCTTATTCTGTCACTGGAAATCCCTAAGAAATGTCTGGCAATGCTGCCTTTACCCCCTCCCATCAGATTATTATTCCTCCTCTTATTTCTCCATGCTTCAGTTGGTGAAGATTTCCTGTATTTATAAAAATGGACAGCACACACTTGGGTCACTTTGGTCTGAAATATGGCCTTAATTTCCTGGAACTGTGATTTGGATAGCTGTTCATTGTGAGACCACTCTTTGCCCACCTGGGACCTTCTGCTGTGTAGCTATTTTCTTAATAGGTGTAATATCACCTTACAGGTTTGACACTCCACTATGATGGCCACAAATCTGCCCTTTAAAAAATCTTTTTTATATGGAAGGTGGATGATATCTACCTAAGACCCATGAATTGGAATAAGGACGCCTGAGTTCTGCTCTCTGTCACAAATTTTTTGTATGACCTGAGATGTCTCATTAACAACTGACCAAAAGCCTGTTGGGAGTCTTTTCATTTGCCTTAATGGGCTTTGAATTAGGTGCTTAACTTTCTCAGACTCACTGACCAATTTATGTAAAGGAGATGGTGTTATTTGCCTATCTCGTTGGGCTGTCACAAAGTGAAATACACTGCTACAAAGGATTTTGGGATCACTGAGTAGAGAGTGCTATTCAAGTTCAAAGTATAACGTGAACCTTTAGAAGCAGTAATAAAAGTGCTAGTGTTTCCTTGAAAAACTATGATTTCTTTTCACCTTTTTATTTCTTGAAAGGCTTGTCATTTCATGTTTCTCCAAGGAATACAGCATCCTCTGAAGCATGCAGGGTCCAGTCTAGCATAATATCTCAATGGCCTATTCCAGAGGACAGTGTGAAGGAAGAGATTGCTTTCACTGTGCTGTATTTAAAATTTTGTGAATTTAAACTTACAGACACTAGTGAGGCAGTGGAGCCTCATCATGTGCTATGGGAACATAATGTGATGTTACAAAGGGAGCTTCTGAATATTTGTAGAGCTTAGCAGATGCAAAACTTTCAGATAATCAGAGAAAAGAATTGGAGTAGTTCTATTTGTAGCTGCTAGATACGATATATATATAAGCATAAACTTTAACATATAATTGTAAATTAAGTTGTAAAGGCAATGAGTTTCACTCACATACTTTTGTCTTTCTTTCTTTTCTTTTGTGTTTGCAATAAGATAACTTGGTTTAAAAAAGCCATAAACATCTTTTGCGCATTTGCTGCTGATTCTGTCTGGGGCTAGAGGTGATTATAAAATGAAGCCAAATATTTTCATGCAAATTCTCTCTGGCCAAGTGTACCTCCTCTAGGCACACATATAGGTCTGACTAATTTTTAAATACCAACAAAGTGCAAGTCAATATTCAGGTATTTACTCTTATTTCTAGAAGAAGGAAAATTTGCAGTAAATCTCTACACCATGTCAAGTTCAGCCATTGCCTCATAGTTTCCATTTGGCCTGACTTCCTGAAACAGTGATTCCAGGCTGCAGATGGGAAAAGAGGGGCCAAGAATATTGAGGCATTTTTTTGTAGTGAAGCAGTCATCAGTACCTGTTTCTAGTCCAGAACAAGATTTAAACTTGCATCAGAATCTGGAACATCAGGTATTTCTTGGTCTGTTTTCTTTCTATAAGACTGTAATAATTTAAACAAAAGTGGCAAAATTAAAAACCTCAGTAGACATTGCTTCTGTACAAAGGAGGAACAAAAGATTGATTCATTATAAATTTTAGTGAAAAAACTTTCTCTAAATCTTCATGATTCTTAATATCTTTCTTAAGTTCATTACTATGTTTCCTTGCTGGCCTGTGTGCTTCAGTATCTTAAATGCTAGCATTATAAATTATGTCACAGTCAAAAAAGCATTATGGGTTTAAATCCCACTTGAAGGACCAGATATGTTGGCAGTAATAAGGAAAGCTACTTGAAGAATGTAAGAACTTGCTAATCAGATTGTTAATTGACTACATGAGCTTCACATAATACAAATGCAAACTGAGAAGGTGACAATAATAGCCAGACTTCATCTGTTGAGTTGGAATTAACGATGAACAAAATCAAGATCCCTTTGTGGTTGATTCTTGTACAGCTGCAGCCAACTATAAAAGACCCATCAAAGAAATCAACTCATTAGCTGGTAATTCTGTACAACTTCAAATAGAAATTCTTAACCCCTTATCAGCCTTTCTCTGACAACCCCTTAAAAGCTGTGTTAAAAAAGCCAAAAAGCCCCATTATGTGCTTCATCACCTTGAAGAAATGGCCTGCAGGAACACAGCATAAACTGAAGCTTTTAAAAACAGATCTATCTATAGGTAGAACAGTCAAAGCACAAATACATTGTGACATGCAAAATCTCCCCCAGTCACCCATGTCACACAGTGTCAATAGCCTGTCTGCTTCACAGAAAAACTAACCCCAGATTTAAATAATTTTAATATTGTAACAAAAACTGACAAAAACCAGTGAAATCAGAAATAAAGCTGCCACTGTGTACTTATTGCCCTGTCATTTTTTCTATAACTCTCCCCACTGGGGGAAGTTGCCAAACCAAGGGTGAATTAAAGATTATGTCTCTATAAAGTTGGAAAATAATGTGTTTTCAGGGCAGGCCTTCATTAGATTTGAACAGTCTGTTCCACTGTCTCATTGCCTTTGCAACATTTAATTTATCTCAGTGGATCTGCTCTGATAAAGAATTGCAGGCCTGGACATTTAGCTTGTATTTTCAGAGTTTGATTTTATAAGATGATAAGCAACCCAGAAAAGGTATTTTATTACACTGGCAAAAATGCCTATTAAAGCTCTTAAAACTTCTATCTTGTAGGCTTTTAAACAATCTCAAAAATGATTGAGGATGTGAGTGAGAGATTAGCTCCTCGGAAGCCTTATTTTTGGGTAGTCTCATGTGAATTATGTGTGATTATACAGATATATTGACAGAAGTTTGTTAATGGAATGTCTACTATATCTGTTTTAAGACTCTGTATTTTAAGTTTTGTGTATTTTAACTTTTTGCTGCAGTAGGGCACATAGCATCTTAGAAAAAATAGTAGTTGCATAAAATTTATTGGTAGGAAAATATCCCAAAGATGTTGTTTTGATCAGCAGTAAACTACGTATTGAGTAGGATATGGAAATTTTAAAATACTTTTTCACTTTTCCAGTGTTGCAGTTTCCTTTCCAAACAGGTATTTTGCAGTAGGCACTAGCACATGTTTGTGAATGGGTTTAAAAACTCAGAAACACTCTTGGCTAAAATCTGCAGCAGGTGGAAAAATCTTCATAAGAGAATGAAATTGATACTTCCTCTGCAACTACTTGTGGCTTGAATCAATGTGTCTGCTGAAGGGAGTGGGTAAGTGGACTTCTTGTGTGCATGCCTGAAATTTTTGAAATAAAATGTTATTGGTTTATCTGTGAGGACCAGCCCTGAGACTGAAGTCAGAGGAACTCTTGAGTTTCATGAAGTCTCTCAGAGCTGCCTGACTTTTTCCCGGCACTCTCACATTGGGGAGCTCTTGGGGAGCTGAATGTGATGTTTTCATCTGGAGGACTTGTTCTGCCATCCGACTAGCCCTGGTTCCTTGGCAAACACAAAGGAGAAGTGGCAATACTGAGAGACAAGTGGAAAGTAATTCAAATGGAAGGAAAATAGGTGGGTGGGTGGGTGGGTGCATGTTGGTGTGAGAGGAACATTTTGTACCGCAATGTGTTCCTTCCTGCTGGATTCACGAGTCTCCTATAATTAACACATTGCTATTATCAATAAATGCTATGAAGAGGGACTGGGGAGAATTGGCAAAGATACTGCTGCTCACAGGAAGGCCATCCCAATCAAAACCAGCTCCCACCACACTAAGGAGCCAGTGGGGAGCTCAGCAGAAAGATGCCAGGAGTTGGTATTCCGGGTGTGAGCCATTCCATCCTGCAGCCCTGTCGTTTCAGCTGGCTCCCGTTCAACCCACGTTGGCATGTGCTGTCTCTTAGCAACTGCCAGACGGACGGTCCCGGCTGGCCACTGGCAGCGTGCCCGCCGGCCACCCAGCTCCGCTGCTGCTGCTGCAGCCCTGCCTGGCTTCCACGACTCCTAGGAATTACCTGTTGGAAATGACCTCTGTTTTCCAGGGAAAAAGGATTTGTCAGGCGACTCTGACCTGTTCATGGCAGCAGCAGGCCCTGGCTATGGCCATCTGAAGATGACACATCTTTCATGACTCAGCTGGCTGCTCCTACCTGATGGAGAGTCTCACCTGGGCCTTACAGCAGCTTAGTGCATGAGCTACCACACATTGTTTGCACATGCTGAACAAGAACATTTATAAATGTTGTATATGCTACAAAAAAAAAATTCGCAAAAGTGCTTTGCTTTTAATTTTTGTTGATTGTTTGAGGTTTTTGGTTTGGTTTGGGTTTTTAGGATTTTTTTTTTTCAATCCTACACTGGCAGAATTTTCTCCCTTTACAGTTACTTTCTGAGATACAGTGCTCTATGAGGTGGGGTTTTTAGTGCTTTTTTTTTTTGTGCACAGCTCCCAGTGTGAGTTGCTGGGCTAAATCTCAAAGCAGTGTTCTCCAGTGGTAGGGCTGGGTCCTTGCCTTTTTCCAGGCTCGATCTTCACTGTGCTATTCTGTATCAGCCATCAAAAATGAATGCAGTCATGCTTACATAAATGAATTCCTCTAGTTTAACTTTCCAACCTTGAGTAGTATTTTATAATTGCAATGATGGAACAATTTAGGTATATTCTATTTTGTGGTGCAATATTTTAGAGATTGAGTGCTTTTGCACATAGCATACTAAGTGTCATTTTAGTGGTGAGACCAATGATAAAAACAATATTTTTTTTGTTCTAGAAAGTGCAAGTCCTTGGGGAAATAAATGTCTTTGCACCACGCTATGTCTCAATTCTAAAAAAAAAAAAATCTAGAAAGTCTATAGTCCCTAAGGAGTGCCTCTAAGCATCTGTTTTCGTCTACAATATCTGTATTATTTCAAGTTCCTGAATGAGGAAAAATTATGATTGAGATCATTGCAATGATCTAGAATTGACTCTTTGGGCTGTAGTTTCCCCTAAGTCATGCTGATTACCATACCATCTTCCTGAAAACACAAATAAGAATATTTTCTGGCACCAGTCAACGAAACCTCATTTCTGCTCCCACTGGACCGCTTTACATTTTGATGTGGAAGCTGAAAAGGCTCCCAAAAGCTCTCAGGCTCTTTTCTGCCTGTTGGTGGAAGCTAAATCACTTAACTCACTGTTAACCATTTTGAAAATAGATTAGTGGTTTTCTTATCTCAATTCCTAGTGGAAGATGGGGAGTATTTAACAGCAGTTGCTGTGGCAAGCAGAGGTGAGAGAGGTGCAGGCTGGACTCAAGAGACAGGACTGAAGAATGCTACTTATATCAGGGAAGGGAAAAAAAGAAGCCAGTAATTTATAAACCCCTCAGTGAGTCACCAAGGTTTTCCTTCATGGGCAGGATAAAGCGAACAGCTGTTCTACTACATTCCATTTGCTTGAGTCAACAGGCCCATTCTAATAGTTTGTTGATTATCTTACATTTTGTCAATATTGTGGTATGATTTCATTGTTTGTTTTATCGCTACTCAGATTGACAATGTTTCATTTTGTGAGCTATGATGAGATAGCACATAGGGTACAATGGTAAGAATGATTTATCTTGAATTCCATTTTTAGCAGATTGTTTTGCTGAAGCTACCACCCTGCACCAGCTATTTAATGATTTCTGCTTTATGCTCTTCTCTCGTAACCCCCAATCAAAGCAATGTTTTCTTGGCAGTCGGTGATTTAAGCCATTTTTCCTATCACACGTGGTTGGCTTTTCTTCTTAAGGGGCAAACCATATTGTCTCTTTCCTCTTGAGAGAGCTCCCTCCCGTGTCCTTGGTATTATGTTGCAATATCCTCACATGGAAGCGATGATGTGGCTCTCTGGGCTGCAACTGTTGCTCTACTGTATGCCCTGGTCTTGGAGATGCTAGAGAAGAAATGAGTGGTGACATCCAAGCATGGAGGATCACCGTCACAACCAGATTCTGCACCGGAGACTCAAGGCAGCATCATGTCCATCCTGGACATCTCCAATGGGCAAAGTGTAGCATTAATTTTGTTATTCTTGGGCAATGATGGTCTCTTTTGCAATATATGTCAATAACAAGTCAATTTACCCGCTATGGGGACATGAGGTGCTTAATGAGTTCTAGAAGACCAGCTATGGAGCACCTGGAAGAAATCTAACTGCTTGCATTGTATGAACACACAAGGGGGCAAGTGATGCAAAAGTAAATCCCCCACAAGTGATTTTGGGGTTTATTACTATCAATGTAAATCCAAGCCACGGTATGGAGATCAGATTTACAGCCCTCCCCAAAAAAATAATTAGTAAGATTCTGGATCTGAATTGTACTATATTATGTATTCAGCCCTAACTTACTTCATTCTAACTCCTCCCTGTAGACATACTCTATTGGAAACATATGAAAAAGTTCCAAACACAAATGCCATGTCCCTAAAAAATAAATGATTGTGCTGGGAGCTTCAAGAATATTTTCCTGTGTTCTTTCAGCTAGTATTTTGCAAGCGTTAGCAATTTTCAAAACAGTTCAGAATTCCCATACCCATTTGTGGTGGTTTCCTCAGACACCCATAAACCCACTTTCTGAAATTTCTTATGTATTTTTAACTGTGCTGGTAGAAATATTAAATTCATTTGATGTGCATAAAGCATCCTATGTTGTGGAATCATTTTTAAACTTCAGCAGAGAATGCAGCGGCATTAATAGTCATGTACCTTGCTCTGCTATTTCAAACTGCCCACTTTATTTATCTAAGATGTTCCAGTGTCTTCTATCACTCTAGTCATTAGCAAATTTATGTTGCTCTCTTACCTTTTGCGTGCTTGCCAGGGCAGAATATGTAATAACAGTCTGTAATTAAATCTTCCTCAACTTACTTTATCACTGTACATCTTCACTATACATTTTCTTCTTTCCACTGTCCATCAGATGATGGAAATGACAGAAAGGAAAGATACTGCTTGAGCTACACAAATACCTACAAGCAAATTAATCTGAAATTAATCTGGAAACCTCCCCACAATAAATTTATATTTAATGAAGCTCTCAAATTTTAGAATGTTAAACCACATTTAGCTGAGATTTGAGTAGAGCTATTGATGTTTAAGTTTTGCAGTGGTAGTAAGTTTGATTAGGAAATGAAATGTTCTTAGCTTAAAATAGGATAACAAAAAATTTGTGTGTTGTGGTGAATCATTAGTAATATAGCACTCAAAGTGGCATCAAACTTTTATTTTAGCTGTGGTGAAAAATGTTCAAAACAGGAGCAATATCTTCTGTGGAGGTCTGGACTTCTATAGGGGTTTGAGCTTTGTCTTTTGGCTTTGAGACTTTTTTCTTTTAGTTTGTGATGTTGAAAAGAACAAGGTCAGACTTTTTTTTGTTGTTTAGGAGTTGTTTATTTTTTTATTAAAACTTCAGAGGCAGTGTTCTCTGAGGACATCAGAGTAAAAAGGCAATGGCTACTAATCAGCAACCACTTTTTATATTTTATTAACAACTATTCAAGAAATAATACGTATTTTATTTTGTTTTTAACACTAGTAAACTTTTATTTTATTCATATGTCTTTTCCCTACTAACTTTTTTTTACTAACTACCACACCACAGGAACTGGTGTCAGAGAAGAAAGGAAGAGAAAGAGGAGAAAGAAGAAGAAGAAGGAGAAACTGACACCCAAAAGCATCCATCTTGTGTCTATATAATACATAGAACAAAATCTAAACCTACAATTAAATCCTCTGTGCTGCAAAAGCAAAAGGCTTTTCTCACTTCTTGGGTGTTTGTAGTTCATTCAGGATTGAGGGCAAATTTTCCTAAGGGCTCAGATCAATATCTAAGCCATCCTGGGGTGCTCTGGGGGTAAACACAACCCCAGGGGGAGAAAGAGAGGTTTCCTGGCCTCCCTTGACTTCCACAGTCTTCCACTTGTGGTTTTTTTTTTTCTTTAAGCCAAAGGCAAAGCAGGTTTTCCCCTTCCATCCTTGGTCTCGCATGAATCCTTAGTGGGATCTTGAAGAGTTAGTAAACTAGTGTAACTTTCTAAAGGAATAAAATATGTGACTGATAAAAGTAAAATACATCTAAAATTTTGCAGCAATATGTGATTAGAGCCTAGCTTCTGGCTGGTGTGCAAAATGAAAGTGAACATCTTTGCTCATATATTATCTAGAAGATTACAGGGAATATAATAAGCAAAGTGGGATTTCCTCCCCGAATTTCTAATACATGAACTTTAAGAGAATGGTATAAGAAAGTTTTTTTTTCCCTCTAATTATTGGGGAGATTTTTCATAATGGAAAGTGGAAGCAGGTGAATGAATATTCCTTCACTAGCTGATATTGTATAAAGAAATTTCATTTAGACTTCCTTGCAGTATGCTATAAGCACATGACTGACTCTCTTTGTGGGCTGTTTCAGGCTTAAAAAACTCCTTTGGAACTTCATAAAAAGATATAACTAAGAGGTAGTTCCAATAAAATCCTATTCATTTCCTTATCAGGTACAAAGAAATACAAACAGCCAAATTGCCACTTAAAAAAAATCTGCAATAGGGATTTTGGGGATTTGCATGAAAGCAAATTAATTAAAAAGGCAACCTTACATTATAGATAAATCATATATCTCATTTTACTTCCAGTTTTCACAGCCTTTCCGTATTTCTCTCTTCCCCTGTTGAGGCTCTCTGACTTTCTAATTTTATGTATGAATATGTAATCTCCTCTGAAAACAACTTCCTCTGCCTAGAATTTGGGGAACCATGTATCAAACCACAAGCCACTTATAGAAAAAATTATTTATTTTTTTCAATCTGGTGGAGTCAGTGAGGCTAGGGCTGTGGGCTGAACTCAACAGTGTTTCGTGTTACACAAACCTTTCTAAATCCCCAAACTCTTCAAAGAGGTAAAGAGCTCTCTGGTCTGTCCTGGCTTTTGGATGACTATGAGAGATGAAGCAGAAAAAAGGGTTATCAGATGGAGTCTGAAGCCACAGATCTGTTGGCAAATGGGATACATGGCTGACCGAGTGGAGAGTGCAGCAATCATCACAGACGTGCTTTAGGCAAGTGGTTTCACAAAATCATAAGGAAGTTTGGGTTGAAAGAGGCATTAAAGATCATCTATCTCCAACCATCCTGCTATGGGCAAGGACACCTTCCACTCGACTAGGTTACTCAAAGCCCCATCCTGCCTGGCCTTGAATGCTTCCAGAAAAGGAGGATCCACAGATTCTCTGGGCAACCTATTCCAGTGCCTCTCCACTCTCACAGTAAGGAACTGCATCCTTGTATCTAATAAACCTCCCCTCTTTCAGTTTAAGACCATTCCGCCTTGTCCTATCACTCTATGCACTTGTCAGGACTCTCTCTCCAGCTCCCTTGTAGCCCCACTTAGGTACTGGAAGGTGCTCTAAGGTCTCCCCAGACCCTTCTCCTCTCTAGGCTGAACAACCCCAACTTTCTCAATCTGCCTCCATAAGAGAGGTATTCCAACCCTGTGATCATCTTTGTGGTTTCCTCTGGACCCACTTGAACACATCTATGTCTTTCCTGTTCTGGGGACCCCAGATTTTGACACAAGTACTCAGGGTGGGTTACTCGCAAAAGCAGAGTAGAGGGGCAGAATCACCTCCCTTGACATTCTGGTTTTGATGCAGCCCAGAGTAAAGTTCACAAAGATCTCCTGTCACACCTTGTAACTTTCTCCACAATTTTTTCCCAGTCTTCCTCTTTCTTGTCTCATTAACACATGGTTGGTGTGGAGGACCAAACACCCTACAGCTGGACTTAGTTCAGAGCTAGCAGTTGCTGCCTGGCTCCTCCTCTGTGTTTATTTATGGGAGGCTATGGGCAATTTTTATTAATGTTTTGTGTTTCACATTTTAGCCTGGATCCTTTGGTCACTTCCAGTCATTCTACAGCCACCACACCATAATATAATGAATTAATCTTTGACCTTTGAAAACAGGTGAAGCCCCACTGTATTCAAGAGAATTTTAATGATTTGTGATCTTGGCTGTTGGAGGAAACAAACGATTGCAAGATGTTTCCTTTTCTTGGTGATACCAAAATAAACTCCACCAAATATGATTTATGGTAAATTTTAAAGTCTGCCAGTTTCAATCTGATAATTCATACCAACCATTTTTTTTGTAGTAAACTGAAAAGGTGAGGGGGGGATATCTTCGGAAAGTTTCCAGGAATTAAATTAGAGTCCACTATATGTTGTATTCATGATGTCTTAGTCATTTTAAAGCAAACATGAAGGAAACTAATACCTGAAATTTTTAACCTCCTTGAAAGTACATAAAGTTGGAGTCCCTTATTATCACTTATTATTATCACTGAGTTAAATGCATTGATATGGGAGATTTTACCTTATATTATCATGTGGTTATTTCACCAGAGAGCACTAGTTTTCCTTGCCTTGTTTGAAGAGCTGAACCTAGGTGGGTATGTCTGTACTCTTAATAAATTTCCTACACAACTCATTCGAGCAATATAGATGAATCATTGAGAGTGACAAATATAATGCTGTAATAAACTTCCCATTTGAGCCAGGGAAAGTTGTACTGGAGACTCAAAACTTCTACACCTGGAAGTGTGCTCTCAACAGCAGCAAGTTACAGCTGTGCAGAACAGATTCAAGTAGAGCAAGAGGTGGTGTCAAACATGTGATGGTCCCTAATCTTTAAAACACTGGTGCTAAATCTCTGCCTCTCTTTACCTCACACCCATTCCAGATACAGATATTTCCCTGTTTGATGATTTCAGCAAATAAAGTTAAATCCATAGATGCACAGTGCTTGTGCATCAAGAGGAAATGGATGGTGGGCAATAGAAAGGCCACTATCATGACTGATATCTGTTTATTCAGTAGCCTGATTTCTGCAGCCTATTGGGTAACTGCTTTTGTCCAACCAGGCATTTCCAAGCTTGACATTTCCATAGTGCTGTAGCTGTGTGCAGCATTTTACAAGTCAAACCAATGGATCAGAATTGTTATACACCTTGTATGCCCCTCTATTTTTAATTTAGTTTAAATGTCTATATGCATATGCAAGGTAGATGCATCTACTTCTCCCTTTAACACCATTGCCTGGAACCTTTTCCACATATGTGGAAAACAAGACATTGAATCACTTTGTTACTGCACAGATATGAAGCAATACCACACTGAGTAACCATGTGCCATGTCCCACTCTATGGTGTCTGTCGGCTTTGTTTTGCAGGTTCATCCCTACAAAGTGGCATTTTAGGGTGCCTTTGAAAGTGACCATTTTGTCCATCTTCTCTGGCATGGCAGAGAGGGGCAGGGGGAAAAAAGGCTATTAAAAGGGTGGAGATATAAATTACAATAAGTCAGTGGCATGGTAAGAAAGTCATAGCTGGGAACTCAGACCAGATGCTTAGAGCAGGGACGGGTTTTAAAAACAGTCTTCCACTGCAAAGGAAGGAATAGGAAATGTGGTTTTCAAGTGCAGCAGGGTTAGTGTCACATGTTTGTATGTGATAGTAAAGTCTGCTCTAACTGAGGTCTGTCCCAGTCCTGTTTTGTGATGGGGTGTTGATTTTTCTCCTTTCAAGTACTGCTTTATACTGGAAAATGATAATTTAGTACCGCAGGTAAAAGACATCTGAGCAGCAAACCTGACTGTGAAAAACCTTTTTATAACTAGTCAAATAAAACCAGAATTGGTGCAACAATTTCTACAGAATTGCTGAAACAATTAAGTACAAATAATGGCAAAATATAAGGAAATATGAAGGATTTTAAGGCAGCTTGCAACTCCCGGTGCTGGGTTTCCAGTACAGCACTAAATGGAAGTGCAAGTTTGAGGACCATTGAACAGAGTTTCCATCCCCAATGAATCACAATTAGAGTAACACCTGGATTAATAAATTTGTGCTGATCCACTAGGGAAATTCACCTTGTTTAATAGCCCTCAAATTTTTAAATAAAGTTGTTTATCTGTGGCAGGATGAACTAGTTTGTCCCAGGCTGGGCTGCAGAGCTTGTAGAACGACTTCTTCAAGACCATTTGAAGGACTTTTCACTAAAGTTGCTGCCCCTTCATAGGCTGCTCATGTTTCCATAGTTCTGCCTTTTCATAAACTGCAAGTAACTGCTGTCACGCTTACAGCATGATTCAGACATGGAAAGTTTGATATTTTGGACCAGCATTCACCTCAGAAAATATTTGACATAAAGAAATGTGAGAGTTACAGATGCTGAGGGATTAACAAATACCTGATTTATGCTCATATAATGCTTGAATCAGATGCCTAGAGTTATTTTGGTGATACAAATGAGTTGTTTCAATATTTTTCCATCTTCTGCTGTTTTCTGCCTGGTGGGTGACCTTAGTATAGTTATATACTCCCTGTTGCCAGATAGGATTATTTCACACTCACTGGCAAAACTGACTAAATTTACCTGACTTTTGCCACTTTGCCAAAGCTTCATAATCTTCTCTTGCAGCTTTTCAATATTAAGACAGATACTATTATATCTTGCATAATTTCTTCTTGAAATGTGATTTTAAATCCTTAGGAGACAGAAGCCTGGATCTAGATTTTCACTGCTTCTACCAATTTGGAGACTGGAACCTAACTGCTGTAGGAGATTAAGAAAGAACACACACAGAGTGTGTGACATCCTGCATCTGCTGTGATGTGTGTTGGAGGGTGGAGTGGTCGTAGACACAGAAACCACACATCCATGTGCTCAGCCCTGTGCATCAGGCAGTGTGAGAGGTGGGGAGCAGCGTCACTGTCACCTTTGTCCCCTTCCTGTCATCTGGTGCCTCTTTTACTGGCCTGCTACCATCTCAAAACTGTGCAAAGAATAAACCCATTTTTATACATACAGGCAAGGGCACGCAAATGACACATTACAAAAAATCCTACAACAAAGCTTAAGAGCTGAGCCTGGTTGTGTGAAAGACCTCTGAACTGCTTTTGAGACTGTCAACACAGGATATCTAAAGACCTACACAAGTTGTAGGAACTGCCCTAAAGAGTTCACCACCTCATTCCTGAAAGTTATAAATCAATTAAATGTATTTTTATGATTACTGCTGAAATTCTGTTTTCCCACCTTTTCTACCCCTTTCAGACATATCTGGTTCTGAGTATGTTCAAATCTCTTATATTTTGGTTTAAATGATACCCACCTAACATTATTTATGCAGTAAATTCTCTGCTTATTCTGCACAAATAAGACATGTCAAGAATAAACAGGCTCTCTGTCAGTGATAAATGGCACTCCACAAGATCTGGGAACATGTATCATTGGGGTTTGTTGATTATTCAAGTGACATAGGGTAGTGAGAGTGATTAACGCTATACTGCTCAAATTCATCAGTGAATAAAAGCATTACATTACTGTGGTTCATGCTGAAGCAAGCTACTAAATCAGACTCTTCCAAGACAGTGAGCATTCACTTTTCTTAAGTACTAAATAAACCTTGCATCTTCATGTTAGAAGAAATTGGACGGATGAAGAAATCAGGGCCAGTGTTACCTCTGCAATTTTGAAAAGTTTTTGAAGAAAATCCCTAAAATTGACTGAGTTTTATGGCTGACTGTTAGCATCAAAGAAGTGATGCTGTATGTATTTTTTGAGAAAACATTGTGAAAATGGTATTTGTTGAGGACATTCTTTAATAGCTTTTAAAAATCAGAAAGTTGATAGAGAGGGAGGGCAGAAAGGTTACAGGAAACTAATGCCTGTTGTTTTTCAGTGGAAACACAAAACAAATGGAACCTTAGCAAGTGTTAGAAAAGTTGTGCAGCATATGTGCGAAGGGAATAGCTTACTGTACCCTAATTATTTTCTACTTCTATACTGGTGAAAAATCAACAGGGGCTTAGCTGGCTGAGCTGGATTGGTGGAAGTGCTCTCCAACAGCAACATCTGCAAAAAAGGTCAATAGTGATTAAGCAATGTTATCCATTTGAAGTTTCATCTCTTTGCCTTAGTACATTCAAATATATATTTAGACATAATTAAGTTTATTAATTTTTAGCAGGTCTTATGACTGGGACTTGAGTTGGTGATGGTGGGAGATACATCTGTGTTATGGAGTTCACACACTCATGAAAGCTCTTATGTGGCTGATAGTGATGTGATCCATGCAGGCTAGACATATCATTCACCATATACTGACCCAAATTCTGGTTCCTTCAGCAGCTGGTCTGAAAGGGTTGGCAGAGAAATGTTTTTCCTTGAAGCTGGCTGTGTGCACTGAAAAACTGTATTGCAGCTCAGGGAGAGAAACAGTCATCAGATTTTGGATGGATTTAAGGCCTATCACGATCTGATCCAAAGTGAAAAAATGGTCTTATTCTGTATTTTCGAAAGGCAGGAAATCTATTTTCCAAACATAAAAGGTTTGCGCATAGGTTGGTTTGGGAGAGCTCAGGAGAGCGACTGTCACATTCCTGATATTTAAAGAAGGCATCTGAGACCATTCCAGAAGTATATATGTGTTCCTCTCCCTAGGAAACAGGAGAATCTGATATATTTTACAGACACGCACGTATACGCTGCTAATGAAAAACTTCAGAACTAATAAAATCTTTCAGGACCGGCTTTTCTGTGGCATGTTGACATCTACTGAATGCAAGACAATGATGCTATGAAAGTTTCATTGGCACACATTTGGGCTGACCTACATATAATCTTTGTGCATATCTTGTAGACAAACTAACATCCTAACAAATATGCCACATCAGCTAGTCAGTTGCTAGAAAGCGTGAGCAATGGCAGGAAACTTGTAAGTATATCTCATTAGAGACCCGGCTTGCAAAGGGTGAAGAAGTAATCCTTTTCCAAAATTTAGCAGATATATGTTATCTTTTTTCTAGCTCACAACAACAAGCTGCTTTAAAAAAGCATAACTTAGATCTACAAACTTACCTCTGATGTCTTGGGTTTTAACTTTGATATTTTTCGAATCCTGTACTGCCTAGTGTGTAACTATGAGGCTTCTTGTAGCCTGCTAGCTTCTGCTCTCTCATGCTAGGTAGACATAACAAAGCCTCTCCAGGCCTGCTTTCCAAGGACACTCAGATTGTCCCAGGCTCAAAATGTGCAAACCAGCATCTTGGGAAGGGGGGTGATCTTGGGGAAATTACATCATTAACTGACACTTTAATTGGAGAATTAACCCTGATATACAAATGAACCTAATTTATAAAAGTGTGAAGAACTCGTCATCTCAGTTGTACATCTTGGGATCCAGGGTGTAATCTTTGAAGGCCTTTCAAATAAATACCTCCTTTATTTCCTTATTCCTGTCTAGTCTCTGTTTTTTAGGCAGCCACTAAAGGCATCACCTCAGCCCTATCTTTGCCAAGTAGTTGGGAAAATAAGGGATGTCTTCATCTTCATTTGAAAGACTGAGGGGAAATACAATACAGTCTTCAAGCTGTTGCACAGCTAAGACACATGCTGCAGAGTGGATAAATCTCTTTAACAAGAGGAATGGATAAGCATGGGATAATTCATATATGGGAAACCTGGTAGCTTCAATTCTGCAGGCTTTTAAGACACACAGCTCTTGGAAGTGCTTTTCCACAATGCTGATCTTGCTTTTATGCATGCAGTGGCGTATGGCACATAGATACCTGAGTTTCGGCATCTCTGCTTGGACCAAAGCAGGCTTGAGATCCCGAGCACAGCCTGGAATTGTTGGCTGCAGCACAAGCCCTATGCAGGGCTTAGGAACTCAGATCCAGCACTAGGAACACTTCTCAAATCTACATGTCAGTTCCCCCACACACTCTGAAACACTACAGGGATATATGAGCAGTATTTGAAGTGTAAACGTGGTTTATCAGGCACAGGGGAGGCCTGAACACAGTTTTCCCACTTCCCAGGTGATTAGTCTAATCACCAGAATAGACAAAGCTGCCTTCTCTATGATTTATATAGTTATTCACAGAAAACAGCTCAATTAAGGGTTACTACCCCATTACAACCAAGCAGTTAGGACACTAACTCAGTCAAATGAATTTCCTAAGCATTCAGGGTTTTGTACTAAACAGAAATCCTACCCTTAACCTGAGTAACCACACTGCCAAAGCTATTTTAATGCAAAAATTGAGAAGAACACTGGTGTCAATGACTTGAAAAATTCTCACTATTTTATTTCTTTGAAAAAAGGTCTGTCCCCCTTCCGTAAGTCTAATTTCTATGTTGATTAGCTCCTACCCATTTGCTACTGTTATATTTCCATCTCTCCAGAAGGCAGACTGACAAGGTTTTCCCCTTTTGGTAAATAATGATCACCTCCCAGCCGTCATGACATAGAATGTAGCTCCACATTTGGGATGGAAAGAGCCCTGCTTACCAAACTGATAGCCACTTGTTACAGGGAAACAGATTCTTAAATGAAATCTTTGCACCCATCTTCCTTATTTTGAGTGGAAGAAAA